>VXAD01011332.1:304493-432404 GCA_013399195.1 Dicrurus megarhynchus | reverse complement strand
AAGGTTTTGAAAATTACCATGGTAAGAGTGCAGAAGGACTGTGAAGGTTTAAATATAAAATTGTGTTGGGTTTTGTTGAATTTTTTTAATATTCTCTTAAATGCCAAAATTCACATTAGATCAAAATGCTAGATTATTTCACAGTTTAGTTTTCCATTAGATAACATAAAACATTGTAATTATGTTAGACTGTCAAAAAATCATGCGTATTTGTTTAAGTATATTACATTTATGCCATTTGTCCAAAGAGACTTGGGAGACAAAGCAGCTCCCTGAGTTCTGGAGGTTTTTTTAGAAGATTCACAAAATGTTTTACTGTCCCTTTTTTTTTTTTTTCCTTACTAACTCCAGCTGATCCTCAGTGGGAAAAAGCTGGAATTGTAACAATAATAATAGTTCTTAACAAAGTTGCTGACTGCCCTTTACCCTTTGTAATTATACTTGGGAAATACGTGGCCCCAACATCTGTAAGATATTTTCAGTGTTGAGAGAGCTGAGATTTCCACACAGTGTTGTGTGTACATAGTCCAAATGCTCACCATTGTAGTTCGTGCCAGAATCCTTCTGCCATTCTCTCTGCTAGGAGACAGAAAGCATGAATCAGCTTTTCATCTTTTAGATGGAGCAGCGCTGGAAGCAGCAGTTTGACAAGCCTATGTGTCCTCTTTACTGCATTTTAATGCATTTTGTTATATTTTCCAGAACAGATGCAAAAAAACCACTATGAGCAGTTGTGATATTATAACACACTCACTGAAGCTGCAGGTCATTATGGAATAGAGCTACTCTGACAGGACAGAAATAGCAAAGGAAAGCACGAAGCCCCCCTGAAATGAGATCTGTAGGGTCAGGCTGTTGCTGTCAACATGTGCTTTTTATTTGAGAGGCATCTACACTGAGCCAACATGTCAGTCATTCATTGACTAAATGGTTTTTTAGCCAGTATAGAATTTGGGATGGAATAAGGACAGTGTGTGTTTTCACGCTTGTGAAATGAAGCAGAGCTGTTGGAGAGGAACTCTAGGGAGGATGTTCCATTCTGAGGTGGACCTGGTTATCATTGACTAAAGCACTTTGTCAGTTCCTGTTCCCCAACTTTCAGACAGGCCACTCTTTCCTTCACGATGGTTAATACGAATTCTGATTGCTTTTTTTCTTTTTTTTTTTTTCCCAATTTGTCTGCGCTCATATGGGTGTTAAGCATGTGAGAGTGTCAAAAGCAGTGTACTAGGAGAGTTTGCCATACTTGAATAGAACTCTGCTGGAAATGTGGTTGCTTTATTTGCTATTTCAATGGAGGTATTGCTGTAAATCTGGTCATGGTTTTGAGCGTTGAGCCCTTATGACTATCTGCAAAGAATTTCCAAAGGCATTGCATTGCATTTCAGAAACATATTGCTGTGTGCTGGCTCAGTTAAGTAATTTGTCAGGTTCCAGTCAGACAAAACAGTTTGCTTCATAGTCTAGACTGTTGATTTAGGCACAATCAAAAGGATATAGTGAGTTCCCAGGATGTGTTCATCATATTTTATACATCCTGTGGAATTGTTGGGCATGAGTGCCTAATATATGGCAGTTGGTTGGAGCTGCTGCTCTGAGGCAGGTTGTCAACTTCTTTGTCCCAAATATCTAAATTTCTCAACTTCTATGGAAGTTTTGGGGTTTTTTTTCAAAATTTCTTATAGAGAAAAGGGATTTGATGATAATACTTAAATACAAGAGAAAAGATAACGGTGTACAGGTTAAACCCAGCGTCACTGATTTTTATTTTTCTGTGGATAGTTATAGACACTTTTGAAAATACAGCCTTTTCTTTCAGGCTTGGTTTTGTTCCAGTGTGCTTTTATAACCAAAGAAAGTAGAAAAAGTGTTTTAAATATAAGGATTCTTTTTTTTTTCCTCAAATGCTCTTTTGAAAATCAGAGGACTTATACTGATTCTCCACATTAGGTCAGATCTCAAGATTTGTTCCTTAAATCTCTGTATGAGATCAGATCTTCAGAGAATTTATTTTACTTTAGTGGTCAGTGAAACACACAGTGTTTAAATGGCTGAGGATTCACCATCACTGCTACCATTTGTGATTTTATATTAATTCTAACTTGGTTTCTTGGTTGAGGCGTATAGGCCTAAATTAGCTAAGACGTTTTCGTGTGTGCTGTTACAGTTTCATAGGTATCTCTAGTTCTTTGTAAGAACTGGGATTCTTTCAAGGGCTAATAAATTCAAGGTCTTCCTCACATTTTAATTATGGGCTGCATATAAAGAAAAGGTAGTGGAAAACGCTTGAGCAGAGTGCTTTGGAGGGATTTTTGTTCCTGTGCTGTTCATATACTACTATTTCAAAAAATCTGGTGTGATTAGAGATAGTCATGGGATGATTCGTGTTGATCTGTTGACCACAAGGTCTGGTGGATCATTAGAGATGGAGAGAAATACTCAGTGTTTGTCTACCATGCACCTTAAGTTGTTGATTCTGAATTAACATCCTCAATCACTACTCACCCGATCGCAGAACACACAACTCCTTTTCTGTTTAGCTGATAAAGTGAAGTTTGTCTCTTATAAAAACTAGCTAGCAACATTGCGTTGTCTTTGTGCAGCTTCTCAGCTCATGCAGAAGAACCAGAGCTCTGTTTGGAGTGTTGCAAATAATTGCAGGTTTCGGAAGGAACCTCTGCCATTTATGTTTTGGAAGCTGTTGCTGGCTCCCCGAAAGCTAAACAGATGAACGAGTCTGTTCCTGTTCTTCACAGATTGATGCAACTCAAAGTATGTCAGTATCAGCACCCGAGGAAAGAAAAAGATCTCAGGTTTTCCTTTTTAGGGTCCTGAATCTATGAATCTATAATTTTATGAAATCAGATCTGGAAGCTAAATAGATTAACTAATAGATTAATAAGATTTAGTAATTAAAAAAACACCCAAAACACTGTAAATGTTGGATCTTTTCATTTGTTGTTTCAGCATTCTGTTCATGGGCTCCCTAGAGACCTACTAGCTAAAAGTCATGGTTCCGACTTGACAGTCTTCTAAGCTTAAAGAATATGATAAAAATCTTTAAAATGCTGTAACTTGACAAAAATCCTTCAAAGGAAAATGAGCAAGAGAATTAAGGATTTCAAAATAAAATAGAGTGCAGCTGTCAGGAGGGAGGGAAACACTGGGAAGAGGGCAGCGGAAAGGAATAGTGCAGCCAGCCTTTGCAGCAGCCAGCAGTGGACGTTCTTCCTAGGTTTTGCAGGTCCCCATGTGTCTTGCAGAAGTCACTGTCAGTTTGCCAAATTTTGGCTTTCCTCATTGTGCTGGTTTAAATGGTGCAAGCAAAAGTAAGACTATAAACTCCTGATTTATGCAAGTACCTGTGCACATAAAATGCATCCAGCTGGTTTCCCACAGACTCACTCTTCTTTTGTTAACTGCTCCTGAGAATGCTGCAGCCCTTTTTTCTTTTGTGAGGCGTGACTTTCATATTTGTGTGTTTTTTTAATAGTTATTCTTATTTCTATATGCATACATTATATGTGCTGTGGGTGGGCATATCAGAAGAAAAAGGATTTATTTCAGTTGAACGTAGAAGCAATTCTACATAACTGTAAGTTTTTCAAGGTAGAATTTTTTTGCTTTTTGTGTAGCTTCCCTTTTCATTCAAAATGTCTGTCACTGGAAATTCCTTTGTTTCATTACTTAATTTCCTTCAGAAGTAGCTGTTTTCATTTGTTTTGGGGAGTCGTATTTATTGTGTTTATTCATCATAGATTTCTGGAAATGTAAAGTGTATCAGCTAATGCTCCCCAAGTAGCAGCTCAGAAATGAAGGGAGAATATCAATCCCTGCATTAATGTCCATTTGCATTTTAGGAATTTACAAGTGTATAAAACTAATGAGCTAATAATTCCGTGTTCTTTTCAGATAATGTTATGTACAGAAATGAATAGAATGAATGGGCTTCCCTCCCGTGGTTGGGCTTCTCTTACAGAATTTAATTTTTGTAATGATTATCGTAATGGACTACCCATCCCACTCCAACAATAAATATTCCCCAGAAAGCAGACTAGTAAAAATGCTTTTCCAGAGCAGACATAATAGAATTCCCTTGATCTTTGGTTTTTTTCTCTCTTTAAAAGCTCAGGAGGAGAAGTGGGCCTTGGAGCTTTGTTGAGATAAGTTTCTGGGGTTTGGGATACTAGCAAGGTCTAGTGTCAGGGAAATGTGCTTCCAAGGTACTCTTCACAGTAAAGTATTTCTCCCTAATATCTGGTCTAAACCTACTCTCTTTCAATTTGAAGCCACTCCCCCTTGTTCTGTCACTACATGCTCTTGTAAATAGCCCTCCTGTATTCAGCTGCCATCTTGATCTGATCTAAATATCTTCCAAAATGTATCCATTCATTTGTGTAGGTTAGTGACAACTATTTTAATAACTTTACATTTTTAAAAGTAAATTCTACTTTCTTTAGTGCTTCTGTGAAGAGCAAAGCATTATTTCCTGCGACAATTCCTCAAAATAAGATGTCATATCAGAGATTTTGGCTGTAAAGCTGTCAGTCTTACCTGAAAAATGTTAACATGTTTTGCAAAAGATGTGAATTTGGTTGAATTCTTGAGGTACAGTATTCAAGCGCTTTGGCTGTTTTTAAAAAGCAGATCAAATGGTATTCAGAACATGAACAGCTGTGAGAGGTATTCTTGATCATCAAGACCAGTCTCTATAGGGATCACATATTTCCTCCATGTCTTCATTCTTCTGAAAAGCTGTGGACTTTTGGTTTTTTGTGGATTTGTTGGGTTTTTTTTGGTTTTGGTTGGTTGATTTAGTTTTGGTTTGTCTTCCTCCTCAGCTGGTTATTTCATTAGGGAAATTCTGAACCCTTCCCTTACAACTGGCAGGTGTACTCTTCTAATTTCCCAAAGCAGCATATTCACATAACTTTTTTCTTTTGTCAAGATTATCTTTAATTATAAACATGTTCTCCCATGTAGTTTTTTTACCTCTGTGAGTAATACACATAACTATAATTTCTTCTCCCAGTCTTCATTTTGGTAGACAGCCAGATATTTTGCAGTCTCTTCTCCTTCCAGGATGATGTTTTTCCAGTGTCGTGGTGTGAATTGGCTGCTGTTTACTGAAGTGAGCTGAATAGTCTGCAGTGTTTTACCTGGGATTCACCCCATCTTTTCTATCCAGCCTTCCTACATCTACCAGAAATACTTCAGCTGTCTTATAACTGCTTCCTTTGAAACTGCTTCATATTGGTCATTCATACTCATCCAGTGATAAATTAGAAAATGTGTCTTTTTCCTGCTCGGTTGTTCTCAGCTAATGAGATTCTAGGGTACAGCTGAAGTTTCAATTTTTAATCCCCAAGTGCGTGGGGATTTTTTCTCATTTCTATTACTGCAGTCCCAAAGGTTGTCCAGCACTTTCTGTGAGATGTATCAGCCCTCTTCTGTATGAATGATACTTTTATATTTCACCTCTTCCTGGTCATTTCCAGGGAACAAATTCACTTATCCTTCCCAATCTACACAAGGTGACTTGGTGGTGGATTTGTTAACTGGGGTTTTTTAGTCAAGACAGATATTTAGCAAGTGTAATGCTGTTTAGTGGTGGTAAAAAGGCAAGCAGTGTGATGCAAAAAAAAAAAAAAATTTCTAATCTCTCATAAATTATACCTATACTATATAGATAATAATTTCCTGATAGGTGAGTTTTTGCATTTTTCTTATCATAATTTTCAGCTGGTTATCTTTTCATTAACTTTGTAGTTGTGTTACTACTACATCTGTATCCTAAAATTGTATACAATAACTGTGCTGTGTACGAGCAGAATTGTATTGGGCCTAGTTGTGTATCCTTAAAAGACTTTATTGGACATTTCCTGGGTTTTGCAACATTTTGCATTTAATTCCTGAAGCGCCTTATGTCTATCTTCCATAGCATTCCAGTCTGCTGCAGACATTGTAAATACTATTCCGTAATTCCTTTGTTTGCTTGTTGGTCACACTCTCTAGCTTATCAGTACCTTATTGATGGACTTGAAAATTATTATATAGTCTTCTCTTTTTTTTTTTTTTTTTTTTCTTTTTCTTTTTTTTTTTTTAATTTTCCCCCCCCAGGCATTCATGGCATTTTTTTACATTATAAAAGCTTTCCCTTGGGAATTCTTGATATTCAGGCATGCTCCTTGTTCTCTCAGTGATCCATGACAGCCAGGGAATGATTTTTTTTTTTCCTCTTTGAATATGTGCAGCATCACTCAGTACCAGACTTGCTTCTCCTGTAGAGGCACAACTTGTTACTCTGTCAGCAGCTTGGCGTAGTGTCGTGGGGAGCTCAACACCCGTTCCAGTGACCAGCAGAGATTAACATTTTCTATGTCAGGTCATTTACTTGGCTTGTCAAGCTGTAAGATTATGGCTAAAAGGGTATATTGACTTGAAAATGTAAGTTTTTGAAGTATGGAACAAAAGTTGCAAAAGTATAAAGCATTATGTAGTCTTGAGTTACAATATAAATGTAACAGAGTCTATCTTGACATAGGGTTTCTCCTGATTAGATTGACATTAAGATGCCTTCTCCATGCTTGGGGCAGAAAAGATGCCTTTTAATGTCTTAGAATTTTACTTGTTGGTTGTTTCTTCTCTAATATCTCAAGTTACTTCCTAGGAAAACAGATTCTGTATCTTCCTGTTTTTTCATGAGACAGGGTTGTCCTAACCCTTTCCCTGGATTCTGGTCAAAGCTTGTTACAGAAAAGAAGGTGAAACAAGAGTGTGATAGACTTGAGGCCTCTGTGAAGGGTGATGGAAGGAAGGAACTCCTGAAAGGAGAAAGATGGCACTGAATTAAGTGGGAAAGCATTTTTAATTAAATGCTTATCGAAATTTTGCATATCAATTGAACTAAACCATATTTCTAGTGCCCAGATCTTCCAGCTTCCACAGTGATTTGAATTTCAGAATTTTTTTCTGGTAAGCCATCCCCTGGCCTCCCATTGGCCAAGGATTTTTTGTGGGCATCTTTTCCACTTTCAGTGTTCTGTCACTTATGTCATTCAAATACTAAGGCCTTGTGGCTAAAGAGGTCTCTGTCATGGAACTTGGTGGGCTGTTCATGGCAAATTATTTTACAGACATGCCGTTTCCCTGTTTCTTTCTGCTTTGTTTCCTTGAGTGTGTGATCTGAGCTCCTCTTGGATGTAAATTGTGTATCCTGGGGGAGCATAATAGAAAATCACAAAACACCAGTCAATCTGAAACATTTTGCATCCGTGCTTCAGATGTGTGTGGGAGAAGTGGGGATTCTTAGAGGAGGAACTGCTATGCTGGAGGAGAGATCTGGGCTGGTGTCAGGAGGATGCCAAGTAAAGGATAGACAAGGCTTCTCAACTAGTGGCTTGTGATTGAATTTAGCCATTTAGACTTAAACCTGTTGAGCTTTGTGTTTCAGCTGTTGCTGTTCCCTTATCTACGGTATGGTAATGTAGTCGTTAGGCTCTGTATGGCTGTTGGATGTGTTACAGTGTGAAGTCAGATTGTAGTGTGAAAGTTCACTAAAATAGGTTTGCTTTTTCCCTCAATCAGTGTGAAACTAAGCAGAATTTTTTTGGATCCTGAACTCTGTGAGCCTCCAAAATGCACAGATGCTGCCTTCAATACCTTTAGATTCATTCTTGAACAGCAGCTGAGAGAGACTTGGGCAGCCCAGGAAGCCTAGGAAATTGATATGAAACAGAAGCTGAACAGAAGCAGTACCTCCAACTTATTTTATTTTCCATTGATTTAAATTTTCTATCAAAAAGTAATGATCACGGTGTTTTCTAGTGGGGATTGACATCTATTTTTCTAAGAATAAAGGGCAAAAATGACATTTGGATTCCAGGAGAAATGTCATTTAGCTGTGTCAAAGAAAGTATCTGGGACTCTAATGACCTACTTTCCTGCTAAGTCTCTAGGCCATTGCTGAAGTTAGGAGCATAGGGAAAAATACATTTCATCTTCAAAGACTTCAAGATGAGGTTTATAACTTTCTTAAAGAGAAAAAAACTGAATCCTCTCTCCTGAATTGAGACAGATAAAGTTTCAGCGCAAGATGGATATTTTTCCCTGAAGATTTGAAAATTCAACCACCTGCTTTAAATGAGAAGTTAGAAAAAAATGCACTGTGTTAAACCAGTGTATTCAGTTTTAAAAGAAGGTGAAAATTATATACTTTTATTTCTGTATAGGTCTAAATAAATAGAAAAGGCTTTGGATAACACAAATAGCACAAGGACTGAAAAATACTTTCATATATCCATGGGTCCTAAGGGTACTGACAGATGAAGTGGCTAAGTCATTATATTTTAGAAGTTGTGGCAAGGTGGTGACGTTCCCACTGACTGCAAAAAAAAGAAATATAACCCTCATTTAAAAAAAAAAAAAGGAAGACCCATTGGGCTTTAATCTGAAAGAGGGTAGTTTTAGATTAGATGTTAGGAGGAAATTCTTTACTGTCAGAGAGAAGCTGTGGATGCCCTGTCCCTGGAAGGTGTTCAGGGCCAGGCTGGATGGGGCTTTGAGCAACCTGGTCTAGTGGAAGGTTCATGGCAGGGTTGTTGAAACCAGATAATCTTTAAGGTCCCAAGACGTTCTGTGGTATGATTCTGTGATATTTTAGTTGGAATCAGAAACGTTTTTGAGTATTTGGGGGAAAATTGCACTCTGTATTTTCCTGACGTACCATATTAAAGCAAGCTGAGTATCAAGTGTATTTCACCATATTTTTAGCTGAATCTGGTAGCTTGCCTATCGATTTTCATCCCTCTGTTTTAGGAAATAATGAACTGCTCACAACCATGAAGTCCACACATGTATCAGGTAACCAAGCAGGCTCACAATGACTCTGCATGTGGGGGTTTCAGATTGGTTTCCCAATCTTCTGGAACGAGCCAGATGACAGACTGCTGTCTCCTTATTTGCTTCCAATTTGGATGGGAAAACCTGCACTTGGTTTTGACTGCGCCTACTAAAAATCTCTGCTCTCACACCAGTTTGTGGAGTTCAGTGAGGCAACCAGAGAGAGATGCTAACTTAGGTGTTGAATCAGAAATAGTACAGCTAGGGCATAGCTGTGCATCAAAGCAGTCTGGGCACATGGATAGAAGTGGAGCAGATGGCTTCTGGATCTCACTGCCTCGGAGCAGGGAAGAGCTGATGCATTGTGCCTCCTTGGGCCGTGTAGACATTCCCCACACTTCACTACTATTTCGGATTCTTTGGAGTCTTTACCATAAATGAACCTGTTTTCAGACCATCCTTATTTTGAAAGAAGCAAAAGCTTATTTTTTGAAAATGAACTGTTCATGATGGAGAAAATATTCAAGTTAGCATACCATGCTGGATTTTGAATTCTCAAATGCCTTTTTGTGTTCATGGAATTTAGTGCATCACTGCAATCAGTACTTCAAAGCTTTATGTAGCTGCATCACTTGAAGAAGGGAGGCATGGTGAGGGGAGGTAGGTGAGGAGGAGAAAAAAAATGGAAGGAGGTGGAGAAGACAATAATTGTATCTGACTTTTTCAGTATATTCATTTTTGTGTTAGTGGCAATTACCCTTCACAAAATGTTGGACCTGAGAAAAAGGAAAAAGGTAATATTTTTGTGTCCCACTTATTCAATGGCTCTCAAGCACTCCTGTACATGAATTCCAGCACCTTAGCATAGTTGTGTTGGAGTTTCCTGCATAATTCATCATAAAAGAACATGAGGCATTCAGCAGTCACTGCTCCTTCAGAGATGTTCTGCATTACTAGCAGCGCTGGTAAATATGCCTGCTCCATACATAATTTATGGTTCTCAGCAGAGATAGTTTTATGCTTCATAATAGGCTAGCTTTGATCCCTTAAAATTTGTTTGTTCAACTTCGGGGTTGGGTGCAAAACAAAGACTTTAAAATCTCTTTTTTGCATTGCTTGTTTCAACAGTCATCATTTCCCCATCCCGTTAACAAGGTTGAAATTGTTTCTGACCCACTTTTGGGGAAATGAGCCTTCCTGTAATGGATTTTGTATGTAAGACTTTTTATTAGCCAATTCCCTCCACACACAACTTGAAGTAGAATGAAAATTGGTTTAGAAACCTTCGTATAGTCTGTTCTATGCTTCTGCTTAAAGAATTTGTTGTTATTTCTTGTGACCTGTAGGAGGAAAATGTAGATAGACCCTGTGTTCTGTGAATCCCTCTTTTATAGATGTGATACAGATAGAGACTGTATATAAATGTGTAAATGAATGTGTTGGAAGTCATTGAGAGTATTCCATTCTTCAAATTCAAGGTAAAAAAAAAAAAAAATTAACTTTATAATGTTTCCATTTTCAGCAGTATTTCAAATCAAAATAACAATCAACTATGCATTTCTAAATGAAAATTCTCATTGTTCCTCTCTGCATTTTAAAGAGTCTAAAGTTTTGGGTTTATTTTAAACAGAAATTCATCATAATTTATGCTTTCCTCTGACATGTATCAGTTTGTCATTTAAGCATTTTCTGATGGAGTTTGTTCTTTCACCTTTCTCCTGCTTGATGCAATTTTCCCTGTCTTGTTCTGTGGTTGGATTTTTTCCCCAATGATTGCTGTTTTCATTCTTTGTTTTTAAAAGCCTTGTTCACACCCAAGCTATTTCAACTACAAAACTTCAGAATTGCTAAGTGGTTTTCATTTTTTCAGCAAATACTAAGATCTGCCCTTGGGAAACTAGTTCCTTTTTATACATGTCAAGCTAGGCATGTTAAAGACCGATTAAAAGTTGCTTGTTGCTGTTCAGACTTCTTGTCATAAGCTTTTTTTCCTCCAGTTTCCTGATATTTCAGTCCTTTGCAGGTAGTCTTCCCACAGGAATGATTTAAATATTCTGTCTGCAGTTCAATTTGGTTTTTCTGTTTTTCTGCCCACTAGACCAGTATAATGACTCTTGCTGCATCAGATTTAATTTCTGTAGTGTCATCTGCAAGGCATTTTAGTCCCTCCTTCCTTTCTGCTGCTACACCTTAGTGTTTTAAATGTTGGGGGTTTTTTTGCATAATGTGGTTTCTTGGCTATTTTTAATGATATTAAATTAAGCCTACATATACACCATAAATTCAAGATGGAGAATGAGGCAGAACAAGCTTTTTTACCATCCTTTTGACTTTTCTTCTGTAGTCATGAATCTGTGTGTGATCACACACCAGCAAAGCTTTTTTCTAACTTTTTGAGGGTGTGTTTTAACTTAGAGAATGAGCATACGTTTTCTATCTCATCTTTAACAGCACAGTCACACTAGAAAAGCTACTTTCTACTTTTTGCCTCCATTTGCTGTTTTAATGCTTTTGGTTGAGTCATCTGTAAGTATATGAGGGAGAACAAATAAGAAATTTACTTTCTTGTTTAACTTTCTTGTCTTGGCAGAGCTAGCAAATGTTCCTTGTAGCAGTGAGGGGGAGTAGTCAGCTTCTCACTGTATAACTGTGTTGAAACAGATGTTGTGAGATGTCATGATCTATTTCATTAAATGTCTACGGTTTCTGTAACTTTGGAGCAAAAATTTGATTTAATCTCTCTGTCGCAATAATACCCGTGTTGGCATTTATTCATATTGAACAATTTTTCGTAGCGAGTTCTAGGCAGCAAAACCAGAAACACCCTTGCCCACCAACGACTCCACTTGAGCTTCACTTAAAGACATTTCAGCTCAACGTTTTTTGAAGGCCAGGCCCCACATGTGATTTCAGAGCCAGGAGGAGGCACAAACAGCCCTGCTGTTCCTGCGCAGGGAGCCGTGTGGGATGTGCTCCCAGGCAGCACACGGAGCGTTTTCCAGTGTCAGCTGTGCGCGAGCGGAGTGCGCCGCACGGGCTCCGAGCGCTTTCTGCAAGCGCCGCGTTTGCCATACGTTTTGTTCCAATCTATCGGAACAGAGCTTCCCATACACAGACAAATGTGATATTGCTTTGGGGCGTCAGAGGGGTTGCTGGTTTTGTTGATTTTTTTTTTTGGTTCTTTTCTTTCTTCCCCATGATGTTGGCCGTCTGTATATGAAGCCTGAAGCAAGAGTATTTGTAACATCAGTAGAGCAGTCAAAAGCAAGTGAATTTTCTGTACTATTGTACTAGTTCTCAAGTATAGACTGGGATAGAACTTTTGTGTTTCCCCTGCTCTTGTAGCATTTGGTGTGTGTTTTGGAACAAAAGAATCAGAGTGCAGCAGCACTGCAACCTACAATTGTTTCTTTCACGTTTTCATTTGTATCTGAAAAAGAAAGTTCTTATCTCTTGCTGTTCTGTGACAAGTCTCATGTTGTTTGGTGTTACATTTGTTTTCTTAATTGAAGCTCCAGGTCTTGGAATTGCTGGATTATATATATTTTTTTTTTCCCAAATGGCACTGCATAAAAAATTGGAAATATTTATGCAAATCTAAAATCATAATTTTAGTGGTTGGTTTTCTCACCTTATTTTCATCCTTTCTTGGAGCAGATTCATTTACTTTAAAGATTTTTTTTTCTTGATAGTATATTTGGATGGAGCTGTTCTACCTGTTTTAAAGGAAAGTGAGTAAAAAGAAAAATGCTTTTTATGGGCCAGTGCAGGTCTACAAGAACTGCATATGAATGGTTCTTACTGAAAACATAAACAGGGTCTAGTTTTGTTCTTTTTATTCCCCTCTTATCTCAACACAAAGCCATTAAAAGCTATTTTTACAGAGGGCATCTTCTAAGAACCTGTATATATTCCTAGAAAAGAAGGTTTCCATGCATGGGGAATGAGATGCTCTAGCTACAGTGAATTTATTATTTTAAAATATTTGCCCAGAAGCAGTGTAAATAATGTTAGAGTCTTTCAGTGGAACAGACACTGCAATGTTGGCTTGTTTGGAAACCATAGCAGTTACCTTGGGTTTTTTTCTGTGAAAACAGAGCCAGAATTATGTTTAACTAAAAGCCAACCAATTATTCTTTGCCTTTTAAATATGTAAACTTTCTTTTTGAAATGTTATTGTAAGTTGTTTCTGTAAGTCAGTTTACTGTAATGTTTAAGAGAACTCTGGCTGGGTTTTGACTCATCTTTTGTAATCCTATTGCATTGTTGTTCAGCTGCACGCATCTGTTTGCATATAAGTATTTCTTGCACACAGGAAATCACAGATGTGTGACTCAGTAATGATTTTCTTTCTTACAAGCTGGTATCAGAGAAGTTCTTCCCAGTCCTCATGACCTGGGTTGCATTGATTCAGCTGTTTGCCGTCCAGCCTGGGACAGCTGAAACCGAATCATTTCACAGGTTCAGTTCAGGGTCTGGCCAGCCTGACAGCTGAAGTGGTACAGCAGCACACAGGGTGAGGGAAGCAGCATTTGGCAAGGGAAATGAGCATCTAGAGGAAAGCAGCAGAGATATTCTAGAGTCTGCTGCCAGTGACAGAGGAAGGTAGAGTTACTGATCCAAATCTCTCATACAGGAGAAGCATGCTTGACAAAAGGCTTCACGGCAACTGCTTTCCATGGCAGAACATATAAATTCTAAACAGGAGGATGTCTAAATTAGACATTATTTGATTATACATCAAATTAATTGAGAAGATCAAATTTTCTTTTATGCCCCTGATATGTTTAGACATGTTTTATTTTACAGCAAGCTACACTTCTGACTTTGGACTCTTATTGTCATTACTGTGTTGATAAATCCATTTTCATCAGTGGATATTAGTCTGGGAGAACTGAAGAATGGAAAGGCCAACAAATGCAATAAGAAAGATTTATAAGTGCATGTAATAGCCTGTAATTCCATGGTGCTCAGGAGAACTCACTCAGGCTTTTTATACAGTGCATGATGGTAAAAGTTGTCTTCACTGCTATCATTCTTTCTGTTCCTTTGATTCTCAGAGTCGAGCAGAAGGAGCAACATCTAAAAGTGAGTAAAACAGCACTTGAAAGTTAGGCTTCTACTAAGGGTTTGGAAAGAATTTGTTATGGATTTTCTGTACCTTCTCAAAATGGGGATACATAACTGTTGAAATTGAGATTAAAAAAGCACTGCCTGGCCCAAAGGAGAGAATGGAAGATATACACTGGTGATAGAATTTAACTTACCTCAGTCCTTTAGCTGATATGATTTTTTCTTGTGGTTCTGTGAAAGAAACTAGGGAAGGTCAGTAAAACTGATGGTTACACCGTAAATTGGGGTATAGTGTGGAGATAGCTGTGCTTGCTCTAGGTCAGAAATGGAGAAACATTATAAATGCACTCTTGTAGGGGTTGTCCTGTGGCTACTTCCCAGTGTCTGTTCTGAAGAGAAAGCACTAAGCACTGGACTACAGACTGAAAAGAAAAACAGAGTCCAAGTGTGACAGATGCCTCGAGGTTGAGTATTGACTGAGAATAGATTTGAATAATGGGCAAAGTCACCTTTTCTGCTGTTTTATGTGCTCTGTGCTCAGAGATGAAGAACTCTGTGCACTCTTTTTAAACTGTCTGACTTCATCACAGAAAATCCCCACTACGTCATCAGCTCCCCTTTCCAAATGAAACATTTTTCAAGTCTTTGTACTCTTAGCTAACTACTCCACGACAAAACCAGTTACTCTATAATGGCTGCAGTCAAAGGAGTCTTTGCAGCAAACACGTAGATGTGTGTGGGTATAAAATTTGCAGTAACAGCGTTGATAAAACACGTTGTGTTCTAAGCACTTGCTTGTTTGCTTTGTCAGTATTCATAAACAAGTGCCATGTTCTTGAGAATACAGAAATCTTGATACTCAAAACAAAGGCACTTGGTGAACAGGATCAGTTCTCTTGCCTTCCTCTCATCTGTGGTGTTTCAAGCAGGGATTCTGATAGTTGTGTGGAAGAATGCCAAGAGTGAGAGGCTTTGTGCAAACAGAAAAAAAAAAAATTAGTTGAATTAAGCAGGCAACAAGACATAGAAATATTCATGTTGCATTTTCTTCTCCGCAGGCTTAACAAACTAACAAACACCAGCTAGTGGGAAAAAAAAAATTTAAAAAATACTTATTTTATTCAAATATAGGACAGGCTGTGATTGAAAATCACTAAAATTATTATGCTCATTCTGGAGACCTAATCTCAAGAGCTGTTGTATGCAATCTACTTTTAAAACTTAACTTAATATTCCTAAGTTCATAAACTTCCCTTTAACTTACATTACTCCACTTTGAAACACATTAATTCACTGTAATGCTCTTTCATTTCTTCACCTGAGTAATGCACCCTGCTGTCTGGAAATAGTCTTGTTATCTCAATCTGTGCAACAGATGTTAGTCATTGTGTCTCCTCCCCTCTCCTGCCCTCCCCTGATATGCAAATACGGTCTTTGACATTTATATTTCCCTAATGGGGAAATATATTTCCCTATGTAGGGTATGTGTTGTAAGTGTTTTAAAAAAAATTAAAATCTCTATAACAAAGCTAGTATATCAGTTTTGTAAATTTTATCAGACATCCTCCTCTGCCATGTAATTAATTCTTACTGAGTGGGAGATTTATGTTTTGTAAGCTCCTACATTTTAAAAATTAATTTGTTATGTGCTTTAAGGCATTTTAATTCATGCTTGCTCTGTTTGCTTTTTCTTCTTATGAACAAACCCATTACCACTCAGTACTAATGCAATTAACACTGGCTAGAGCAGCCTGCAAGAAGCCCATGAACATTGCATGCATTTGTGGAGCTCACAAACTGCAAAGCTGCTAAACTGACAGCTATCCAGTAAGAGACTGAGCTGAGAAATCCTTCTTTTCTTTGCATCTCCTATTTGCATGGCAGCGTTTTTGTGAGTTTTTCGAATACTTCATCCTTTGGGGTGATTAAGGGAATGGCAGACCTGTGGCTGCTCCATATGTTCCTTCCATGGGTGTTGCTGCTTCTAACTCCGTGCTCCTCAAAGAGGGGGCTGCTCTCCCTCTCTGGCTGAATTGTTTTCCTCCCTCCGTCCCATCGCAGCAGATTTTGGTGAACTCAGTTTCATTTCGGTCTGGGCACGTGAGTGTGGCTGTGATTCTGGTAATAACCATGTGTGGATGTGTCAGCTGAGTTTAAAGCTCGTTCCAGAGATCTGTGTCATCCAGCCAGCAAACCCTCAGCTGCACTGCACCTTTTTTTATCTGCTACACGGTCATTCCACAGCTGGGAGTCACCTTACAGAGCTGTAAAGATATCAAGTTATCACTCCTGCCTGTTGCCCGTGACAAAATAATGGTGTGATTTAATCCTGAAAAAATAGCACTTCTGTACCAATTTATTATGTAAAACGCAGGAGGTGAGGTTGTGTCAGTGCGACCAGGAACAGAATTTTTTCTCTATCCTGCAAATTTGATACCAGGTGACATTTTCTCAGCCACGTGCAGAATTAAGGGGTGTTTTCTCTTCTCTATAAGATAACGTTTTCTTAGGTACCAAATAACCTTTATAATAATTCGGTAAATTATAAAATAAAAGGCTTCAACTAAAATATTCTTACAGCCAAGTAGGGAGTCTAGTCAACCATTACTGACATCGATTCACTGACCTAGAAAATGACTTTAAGGCACATATCAATTTACTTGATGATTTCCATTTCAGTGGATTTAAAAAAATATATTTTGCAAAAGCATTATTGCTGAGAGCCCTTGTGGATCACGTGTTACAAAATTCACTAAAACTTTTCTATACTAAATCAATTACAGAGTTATTGTAGCCTCTTAGGTTAACCTTTTTTAATATATTTTTTTAAGTTGAACTTAGCTGTACAGATATGAGGGTATTTATATGGAGCTGATTAATTTGATTCTTTGCCTTTTGAATACAGTTAATTTAACTGTGATTCTCATTCCAGATCTTTGTGCAAGAGGACATACCTAAATATGATTTTAAGGAAGACAAAAAAATTTCCTAAGAAAGATGCAGTTTTCTAATTGAAAGTAATTGATGAATAAAGTTATTCTGTCAGCCTGTTGGACAGAAATTAAGCTTTTTTGTTAAAAAAAGACAAAGATTTCAGCCCAGAGGACACTGAAGCTAATGCTAATACTTCTTGTGGAAACTCAAGAAGTCACTTCCGAGCTCTTGGTTCTGCCACTGAATTCACACAGGTGCCCCTGCCGTGTCCCTTTTTGTGCTTTCTGAGGAGTCAGAATTTAATTGGCTCATGAGAGAGGATTAATGAATGCCTAGATCTAAAAATCTGTTTCATGAATGCATAAAGTAAAGAAACCTGGGAAACATATTTTGGCTGATCCCTTTTGTTAAACCAAATTATTACCTTTAAGAGCAGTAAGGGCAAGAATTTCAGACAAATATGATATTTGGGTTGAAGCTTTTTATTCATAGACGACTTGAAATGACAGCATCCATGATGAATTCTCACAAATAAAAGGGATCCAAAGGTCACAATAAAAAAAGAAACAAGTTCTAGAATAAGAACTTAGAGATTTTGAATAATAGACTGTTCCTACCACCCACTGTGAAAGTGAGGTCAAGTGATGAAAAAATAATCTTTCAAAAAGCAGATTTTGAGGACAGCTAAAGAATTCAGGAATATAATTTCCTTTAAGGAAAATAATTTCCATGAGATCATAGAAACACAGAGTGGTTTTGGTTCGAAGGGATCTTAAAGTTCATCCAGATCCAACCCGCACCATGGGCAGGGACACTTTTCACTAGACCAGATTGCTCAAAGCCCCACCCAGCCTGGCCTTGAACACTTCCACGGATGGGGCATCCACAGCTTCTCTGGGCAACCTGTGCCATATTTTAAATTAAATTTTTAAAAAATTAAATTTTTCTTGTCCTAAATCCCCTTAACAGTTTCCCTTGTCACAGTCTGTACAATCTGTTAGGGGCACGGTGCTGAATGCAACTTGCATTTAGGCATTTCTAAATTTGTATTGGCAGGGAAATAAAAGTCCAACACATGAATGTATCTTTCTAATTAATATCTGTTTATTAACCTAGGGTTCAATAGCACAGCAGGGGAAGTTTAGGGATATGTTTTAAAGAACCCAGGTTTATGTTTGGCTACCTGTGAGGAGCATGGCATTTGTAAAGAACCCTCTTAGAGAGGACTGGAAAAAAATACAATCATTATACAGAACCACGCTCAGTGAAGCCACAGCAGCTTTTTCCTGTCTCTGCTGCTACATGGCACACATCCAGATATCTGCTGTACTAACATTTGCTCCTGGGAGGAGATGAAGAAAAAAGGGTCCATAAGGTTTCCATTGGCCTAGACAACTGAAACATCTGCTAGATTCATGAGCAGCTTGCTGGCCTAAGTCAGCAGGGAGAACTGCTGCAGATCAGCACTGCCATATCAATGGATATTTCATAGACCACAGGGAGGAAAAGAGAAAGTCAGGAGAGTAAGTGATTTTATTTCAAAGTACACCGAAGTCTAATGCAGTTTTGCATAGAGTGATATCTAAATTGCACAAAATTAGAGCCACATCTACAACTGATCTGCATGCAAGACTCATTAGAGAAACAGGTACATGAAAGAATAGCAGGATCCAATCCTCATCTTCTAATATCTGCTAACAGGAGCAATTCACCTGGTTCCCAGATGAAATTTGGCAAAAAGCAGTCACCCGAGAAAATACTCTCTTCACTCAGAAGGTTGCACTGGAAGAAGCAACTGTCCTTCTGAAATACAAATAGTGTTGTTGGAAGGGAAAGGGCTGTTCTGTGTCAGGACGCAGAGCAAGTGTTGAAGCAACAAGGGGAGAGGATAGAGTGGAATATATGTCTTTGTTTGGTGTAAGCTGCCTTTCATTTTTATAGGTCAAGCCTGGCTTCTGGTGCCTGAAAATGTAGTCTGGGCTAAGTAATTTTGTTGTTTATAGTTTGGTGCCACTTAGGCTCAAAAGGGCTGCTAGAATTGTATAAAGCAGTCGTTCTCCAGACCAAATTCCTGGCCTTTATTTTATTGTGTAAACCAAAAGAGGGAAAATAACCCATCAAATACAAAGTCAGCTTTAAAACTGTTGTTTTGTACTTGAACTTTCATGAGCTTAAACAGAGCTGTGATCTCCTCTGCACAAGAAGAAGAGTCAAACATCAAAGAAGGTAGATATCGACAGGGTGGGTGAAATCATCAGTAGCGAAAACTTTGTGAATATACAGATGATCACAAGTGGAAAACACTTGATTAATCATTCTGACTTCTGCTCGGTGAGAATCAGAGCTGCTTTCTTCAGGGACCGTTCCCAGTTGGCCAGGATGTGTTTAGGTATTGATCAACACAAGGCCATTAAGGGAGTGCCTGTTCAGATCAAACCGTCTGCAGCCACCATATTTCCCACCTTTAAGAGACCATTGCCTTTTGTGTGTTACAATACAACCCTTCACAAGCGTTTTCATATTTATGAAGGGGACTTTTTTTTGAAAGTATGTTTGATTTGTCCATACTTTGTTCCAATGACAGAATTCAAAGATCTGACTTCCATATATTGATCCCCATTTACTGCTAGGGTGGTTTTTTCAGGAATATTTACAACTACAGAGTATTCACTGAAAAACAACCACTGGTTTGGTAATCAGAACAGATAAGTCTCTGGTCAAAATCTGGTTTTTCCACCTTTGCTTTTTTCTTCATTTACCTTTGAGGATGACATGTCACCTGAAGCAAACTGAGCAGTGAAAGTGCTGGAAGTCCAGGTAGCAAGGATTTATTTAGTGTTCTAGTGCAATGACAGGTGATTCTTATTCAGACTTGTTTCCAAAACAGAGGTAGGTGGTAAGATCAGTGTTTAAATGTGCTGTTCTAGTCTAATTAAATACATTGAAGGAAAAAGAATTTATATTCACAGAAACAAGCTGGGGTTTATTAGTGATTTTATCACTCTTCTTTGTCCCCCTCTCCTGTGTTGGCATATATGTGTAAATATGTACAAAATATGTGTTTAGTTCAATTTTTTTAACAAGAATTAAAGCTACTGTGTGGGCAAATACTAAGGCAAACCTAGAACAGTTTTAATTTTCACTTTTGCTTAGCTGTTTGGTACAGTGCAAAGTTCAAGGTTCCATTTGGTGAGTGAGCTTTTGCCATGGGTGTTTATAACTAACAATAAGCAGTTCAGTTTTGGTGCATTTTTGGGGATTTCTGAATGCTTTTTGGGGTTACAAACATTCAAACAGTAGCACTGCTTGGAGCTGATTTGTATAGCTGCCTCTTCCTCTGTCTTTTAATTTCTCTCTGAATGACATTTCAGACGTTGGTCAGACAGAGTTAAAAGTGGAAGGATTTTAAACCTTGGTTGTGTTCTGCTCAGATAGAAAAAGTGGTCAAACAGAGAACAAAGATAAATAGGTACACAATAAAAAAGTCCTTGCCGGATGGGTTACTTGCATGTTGGACTTCAAACACCATAATTTGTCTTTAAGGATGAAGGAAGGAGAAAAAGTGCATTCCTGAAGAGATGCAAGTATATTTTCTTTTATAGAACTCAATAGCTGGAAAGCCTGAGAGAGCATTTTTTCCAAAAGATCTGAAATTTTTCACAAATGGGAGAAAGGAAATCATGAAAAGGGTTGTAGCAAAATGAGGAGGAAAAAAATGAATCAAATCTACTGATACATATTTTCTTCTCTGTGTAATTACCTTTTAGTAGAATGTTTGATTTGGAAAAATGGAAACCAAAGTATTTTGATTTTTCTGAAGAAAAATTGTTTTCTTTTAATACTGTGTGAAAAGTTAATATTTCTAATCATATCAGTCCATCTTTTCCTCTAACCAAAATTTCCTCAATTATTTTGGAATTTCTAGTAATTTCCATCTTCCTTAAAAATTACTTATTTTCACTACAAATACTATTTTTCAAAATATTTTCTCCCAATATTAACATTAAATGCTTTTATACATGCCCAGAGTATTTCAAACAAGGATTAAAATAGAGGAGAATTGTGGGAAAGGCTGTGATTGGGCTACTGAAGTATCTGAGAGATTAGCACAGGTATCTCCTTGGAGCATTGATGTGAAGCAAGATAATGCAACTATTCTCATGTTGTAGATTAGGAATAGAAATGTGGTGACAATGAGGCCCAGATCCTCAAAGAAGTTAAAATGTCCAATTCCTTACTCTTCATGTTAGGATTGGATACTGTCCTGCTTTTAGAGAAAAAGGACTTTTCAGTTTGGTAAGGCACAAAGAATTGAGCATAACGCTTTAAAGTGAAAAGTGACACAAAGCTCTGAGCCATATTTACAATTATGAGAAACAGAAAATTCATCAGTTTGTTGTCACATTTGTGGGAAGATGAGGTTCACTTCAATTATGTTTGGATTTGTAACTTCCTGAGAAATGTAGAGTGGTGGTGAAGAATGCCTTTTAATAAATAATAACTGAATAAAGTCACTGGATACTCTTCTCCATTCACAAGGAAATAATACCATGGTGATAGCCTGAAAAGAGTAAAAAATAGTCACTTATGCAAGGTTCCTAAGAAACAGCACTGTTTGTGCCTACTTTTTTTTTATTTCCCCCTATTATCTCTCTCATATTTTTTCCTGTTTGTGGAATAATTTTACTTCAATATGTTTTTGGGTTTTTTTCCAAATTTATATCTGCAGTCTCTTTCACTGTAATATAGTCCAAATTAGTTATATTTTGAGTTAGCTGTTGGTTTGGCAACATACACCTGAAACAAAGGGAGGGAAGGAAGGAAGAAGAGGCTTCTTCCTTTTCTGTTTTTGCTATCAGACAAAAATTCTATAGTCTGAAATCAGAGGCTGTACTGGTGCACTCTTGTCCTTTGCCTTTGCATTATTTTAGTATTGCTGAAACATTTAAAAAGGCTCAGTGACCTTGAATGCACAGTCTGGGGATAACAGTTACTCTCTGCATTATTTCTTCTCTCTCTCCTAAACCTGTCATTCTGCAGTAAGTTTCTGCAGTGTTCTCATTAATTCCAATGTTCTCTGCAAGAGGTTTTGTTACTGGAGTATGTAACAGTTGTTAGAGAACACAATTTTGTTTGGTTTGTTTCTTTTTTTAAACAATGTTTGTTCAGTGAGCAAACAATTTACAGGGTATTTTCTCTGGGCATAAAATCAAAAAGTATTTACAATCCAGATGTGGGACTAAATTAGTGCTGTTTAAGGCAGCCAGTTCAGAAAGGTGAATCCATCCAGTCAAAGACTTTGTGTATCACATGATGCTCAGGCAATTCTTTTGTTCTTTAAAAATGCAGCGTGAATGCAGTTTAACCTGCAGACACATTGCTCTATTGCCTCCTGAAATAAAGCAAAGCAGGTGGGTATGCATCAAGAGTTAAACTGTCTTTTTAAATCTGTCATCAGTGTTTTTACCACAGTCTTAAGACTGTTCTAAGAAATTTTAAAAAATAGTAGAGGCAACAATTCATGTAGTTTCTTCCTTCAGAATTTCCAGGACACTAACCTTCAATTTGGTATCCATGCTGGCAGCATAGAGAAGCAGGTTCATTCCCATTGCAAAGTTAGAAGAAGCACACAGTTGCACAGTAATGCAGATCTCAGTTTATGCCAGCTGAAATGCAGTTCACAGTATCATTGCTCTTTAAATTAGATAAAGACAAACTAATAACACTTTGTCTCCTTGGAGAGATGTTTGCATTATTTCATATATAAATTAAGTGAGAAAGCCAGGAAAGTGATTCAGTATATTAGATGTTTCATCATAATGGCTTTTTTTTTTTCCTAATGTTATCATTTCTTTACTAAGAAAGAAGGCCAAAATTAATGTATTCTCCCTACAGATGCAAGCTGATATTTGAAGTAGTAAGTTGCTTGCTCTCTCACCCAGATATTTACTCTGTTTTTGTTTTTAGGGCCTGGTCCTACTAAAGTCAATATTAAAAATCAGACTGTTTTGAAAAAATAATTTGCTCAAGTTTGGTTGGTTGGTTGTTTGTTTTTTTTTTCTTTTTTCCTCTGATACAGCTCTGCATTTTTATAGGCTCTGGTTTTGTCTGACACCATGGAGGTGTCAAATAAAAAGCCCATGGCTTTGTGGTTCCGTGCAAGACTGAAAAGGATAAATCTCTGCTAAAGAACTGTAGGCTTTACTTTTTCCCTCTTGCATGCTGATAAACTTTATTTACCTCACAGGGACACTGGGCAGCCAGGCCCAGTGTAGAGCCAGTGTGCCAAAACACTGATAATTCACTGCATCTCTCACCTCTTTTCCGGGCCATCCTCTCTATCCACAGCCTTTTTTTTTTGTGGCTCTCTGATTCGCAGTGACATGAGTAGGCAAAGCTTGCTGCACTGATACTGTGAAACGCTCTTAATTTGTGACATAACTGTTTACTTTCCTAAAAGAGACCTTTGCAGAAACAAAAGTAAAGAGCAGGATTATGTTTTCTCAGTGCTCACAGCCACCTAGTCACATTTATAATTAGCCTGGTAAATTGATTAGAATGTATCACCTAAGCATCAAGTGGAAGTGTTGAACTCATTAAAGAGCTTTCACTGTAATTGCTAAAAAAAAAAACGAAACAAAGCCACAAAACCAAGCAAAAAACCTAACCCAAACATAAACAAAAAAACCATGAGATGAACTCACATGATGAATGTTTACAAACTGGACCAAATAATGATAATTATTCTACATAGACTTGTCACATACTGAGATAAAAATCAGTGTTAAATGTAAAAGCAGTTTAGCCATGATTTCTGGGTGGGAAAACAAAAAAGAAAAGCCTTTCTTGACAAGAAACAGCTTGTGGCTAATGAGATACGAGTATTGGTCCTCCACAAAGCATTGCAGGAACAACCTGTGGTAGAATATACTTAACTATAGCTCCATCTAGTCCAAATAGCTGAAATACTTTTGCTAACAAAGCTAAAATGAGCAGAGAGGCTGGAATACAACATGATAACAATGATGTCTCGATGCAGCTGCCTTTTTGCAGTCATTTCATTGCTTGTTGTAATTTACCTTTGCAGAACCTTGTAGTGTTTTCCTTTTTAGATGCAAAGGAATTAGTAATGTGGACCATCAGTAATTTTTTTTTTTTTCAATTCTTTATTAGTGTACTCCATACAGGCAGTAAAATTGTTTGTCCTCCCTCTTTGATTGTGGAACAGAATGTGATTTGATATACTGCAGTGGAGATATATATATATGGAGTTATGTATATAGATAGATATAGAAAGATATAGATAGATATAGATAGATCGATCGATCAATCGATCTATATGTGTGTGTTTGATTGACTTGACCTGCTGGTGGAGGTTAGAAATGTCATTCCCAACCATTTGTTGGGAGGAAAGCAAGTAATCTGGATGGGTAGCCCTGTCTTTAGCATCTGAGTTATATTCTTTATCTCAATTATACTTATCAATCACCTCAGTTAATAGTAAAGTAGGAAATAAATTGTACTGAACTTACCTAAAGGGCTGTGTCCAGTGCAGTGAAATATAGGGATGTGTAAGTAAGAGCTGCAGGAGAACTGGAAGGAAAAAAGGAAGAATCCGAGCCCCTGGTAAACCTTCAGTCAGACCTGGGTCTGACCCTCAGGTCAAGAGGATTCATTTAGGTGTGCAAACAGGAATACTAAAACTGGTAGAGAAGCGGCATCACCTTTGTATTTTTGCTTTCTGTGGCTGCAGCAGTGGGGCTTCCAGGTCTGGGATGCACACTTCAGAAAGAAGAGGACACGTGGACGAGGGCACAGAGATGAGCCACAGACTAATTAAAGGATTAGAAAAATGTGATTTCTGCAGAAATACTTAGGAGCTCAATTTATTTAGATTATCAAAAAGAAGGTTAATGGGTGATATGATCACAGTTTCTAAGTGCCTACAAGAGAAATTTGATAAGAGAGGGCTCTTCAGAGCAGGGGAAAAGATTTAAGAGCCAGTGGAAGCTGGATGCTATAGCAAGACAAATTCAGAGCAGGGGTGAATTCTGTGGTTTTGTTTGAACAATGAGGACTGTTGCTCTCTGAAATAAGTTACTGAAGGGGCCACTAAATTTTCCACTACTGGGCTTCTTAAGTCAAGGTGGAATGAATGCTTTTGTTAGAGGACATTAACAGAAACAAGGCCTCTCCCACAAAATATTGTCAGATCTTCAGGAACCAGATGCAATCTTTAGTAGCATAAACCACTTCTTTCACATTTTAACTGCTGTGTTAAAGGGCATGATGCTGATGCTTTCCTTAAGTGTTCACCTGTTTCCTATAGGGTTTTACAATCTCCTCCAGTCCTTCCAGCCCCAAAATTCCTACTTCAGCATCCCAAGTTAGTTGCAGATACAAACAGTAAAGTGAATCTCACAAGTTATTCTTTGTCTTAGTTTTCCCATTACTTGGTAATAATTTTTTTCTTCATTAAGAGGCCATCAGTAACCATTCATTTGGACTTGCTTTATCTGGTTATCTCTGTCCTGCACAGGCTCCCATCTTTCTGCTTGGGCTACTTTCCATATTAAATGTCTCATTTTCTCTGAACCTCTTTCTCCAGACCCACACAGATTCTCTGTTGGCAAGGGATAAGATGAACATTTTGGTCTTATTTTTATATGCTAAATAAATTCTTGTTTCCAAATCATCAGCAATCACTGGGGTGGCCAGAGAAAAGAAAGTTCTGACTTCTTCAGGTTAGGGAATCTGCAGTTTCCATTTATATGGTTGATCAGAATAGTTTACTTGCTGACCAGAGATGAGTCTACAACTTGGCAGTCATTAACAAATGATAGAGTGCATGTACACTGACACTTTCATGATAAGAGCTGTAATATCACACAGAGAATACAGGGTAATTATGGGGACATGTCCTAAACTGTGTTAATAGGGTCCTAAATCAGTACATCAGGTTTTTTATTAAACTACCTCCCATTCCAATTCTTTCATGTAAATGACAGATTTCACTGTGCTAATCTCTGGCACTAGGTTCTGTTTAATGCTTCTTGTAGGCAAAAGTATTTTAGCCCACATAGCTTCCTATTCACAGCTCATACTTTAGAAGGTTATTTCTTTGGTGAGTTGCCTGTAATTTAGTGGAAGTAATAATAGGCTGTGTGCATTTTTCTGGATTTTAAAAATTCTAATTTAAATGATAAGCAATTTATGCAATATCTTGAGGTTCCTTGACACATTGGAATTGAAAGAGGAGAAATGGAAGGAAATGACAAATATTTTCTGTTTTCTTTTTTTTTCCATCCTTGTTTATGATTTTTCTCTCATCGTTGTGTTTCTCAATGTGTGGTTTTCAAGAAGCAGGGTTTGATTAATGAAGTGTCAGATACAGAGGATGTCATGAGAATTTTGGCATTTATTATTTCCAGCATTTAAATTAGCCATGGTATTTTTAATATTCCTTATTTTTTATTTACTATGTCTGTTATCCTGTTGATAGTAAATACCCTCTTAGATTAAATATTAGTACACAGTAAATCTTGATCTTTAGACAGCTGTAGTTGATATTTCTACAAAAATTATACCAGTTATTCAGACTTGCATTTTGGTGGAAATATTTTATTTATTTCACTGATGTGGGTGCTTGTGTTCCATGTCTGAGGCCATCGGGATTATTTCACATAGGGAAGTTAAAATCTGGCTAGAATTATTTTTTTGGCAATATCAGTAGGTCAAATAGAAGTTCAGTTGTTAATCTTTTATTTAGTACTTCCTTACTCTGCTCCTCTGCAAACCTGTATCATAGATAATAGATTTCCATATTGTCGTGCTTCTATATAGAAGACATGCCTCAGTTTAACTCAGCTGGGAGCAACTCTGATGAGAGGCACTAAAATAGGATGTTTCTCTGAGGGTTTTATGCTGGATTTATGATTCTGTATTGTATCATTAATGGGTATTGTATTTATTATATCCTTGATGTGCTTATGACACGTCTATGAGCTTGTTCTCTCCTGCAGGGCTGTAGAGAGGGCTTTAATTTTTGACACATCCCACTTGAGTGTCAGTCTTGGCATTATACTTCTTATGCAAGCATCTCTACCTACTCTTCAGTGCTTCTTTTAATAGAACCTGTGTAAAAGAAGGAGAAGAAAGAAGCATACATTTCATTTAGAGTATGGGGCTGTCTTTCTTTTGCACTGTACCCTTAAATAACTAGTATATCGCCTGGATAACAATCGTACATTCAGTGATGTGTCTTGTTTATTACTGAAGGTTTTTTCTTTCCCCACCCATGTTAAAAATCACTTCCATGGTTTTTTGTGTTCCCTCCTTGGCAGTCCTGTTTGTCAGAACGTGTTGTGCTGTTTGACAAGGGGTGTGCTATTCTCACACTACATAAACACTTTAGCTTAACTATGCCATTGAAAATGCTTGTGATTCAAGAACCTGACTGATGCTGCTCCTGCATTGTGTAGAGGCATTTGGAAGTCTTCCCAGTGACTTTTCAGCAAGCACTTAATGTCATTCATAATGCTCTGGGATAGAATCATAGATGTGAAAGAGACCTACTGCATCATTTCTTCCATTTTCATATGAGATCAGGTTATATTCCCCCAAACAGAGTATGCATGAGTATTAGATTCACACTACATTTGCTCTCCAACAACTTTCCAAACCTGACACAGAAAACATCATCCTGAGAGGCCTTTAAAATGTATAAAAAGAAACAGAGAGTCAAGGTTGCCCCGTCCCTCTGTTTTAAAAACTCTGTGGATTTTTATGTTATACTTTCAGTGATGTTTTCAACAACGATTTAACTATGTTGCTTGCACTGAGATGTCTTTGGGTATGTCTGAGGAGATAAAATTGGGGAGTATTTCTTTGGAACTAAATAGTTATAACTTGGAGGCGGGGGGGAAGAGGGAGGGAAATCCTTTTTCCTTAATTCATCTCTGTTTCTGAGATACAGAGAATATATTGTAAATGTAATTTTTTAAAAATGTTATTATACTACCTTTCTTTGGTCAGACTAGATCACAGTGAATTCCAGCTCTGTCATCTGTGGAAAGCTGCTGCAATAAATTCAATCCTACAACTTAAATATTTTCTTTTTTTTCTCTTTTTCTCTTCCTTTCTGCATCCCTTCCCTCCCTCCTCAGGCAGCCAAGGGCAGTTTCCACTCACACAGAACGTCACAGTTGTTGAAGGGGGAACAGCAAATTTGACCTGCAGGGTCGATCAAAATGATAACACCTCCCTCCAGTGGTCAAATCCAGCTCAACAGACACTGTACTTCGATGACAAGAAAGGTAAATTGTTTCCTGAACTCATGTTTTTTAAAACCATTTCTCTTTACTACTCTAATGTGAATGTATTTCCTATATATCCAAGGAATGGATGTTTTCCGTTACAGTTATTAAATGATTTTTTTTTTTGACTGGGTTTCGCTGAAATACTATCTTGCACATTATATTATATTTAAATTATTACAGAAAAATAATAGGATTAGAAAGTCTTATTTTAAGATAATTTGGAAAATGCTGCAAAATATCTTGGAAGAGCATTTTTGAGTGGCAAGAGGTGTCAAGAGAAGTACTATCCCATAAAACTTGTGACTTGTTTTTATTGGTGTGTATGCATAAATATATATTCTATATATTTTTACATTTATATATATAATCCCACAGTTTGCTTCTGGTGTACAGCAGTCTGGTTGTTAGTGCAATGCACGGTTGCTGCGGTAGGTGTTCTTAACAGCTAATAGAAATGCTTGGATTTTGTCTCCTGATGTTTCCAATGTTTCCATGAACAGATTTTTTTAAAATTTCAGTTAATTGGGGGAAGAAAAAAGACAGGAAAACATCCATTCCTTACAAAAAGAACGACATTATTTTGCAGTGATATATATTTCTAGACATTGATTTGAACTGAGAAAGCATTGCATTTTACATAATAGGAAGTTAATGTAAAGATTACACTAGATTCTGTAAAGAAATTTAAGTTAGGAGTAATAAATTCATTATTTGCCTTTAAAAAATGTGAACGCTTTGGTGTTGATATCAGTGCTATAGAAGTTCAACAGTTATACTTAATTCTGGTGCTTGAATTTATTTTGAAAGGTGCTCCATGCTCTAGAACATATTTCAACAAGTGCAGTCATTACTCTGGTTAAAATAAAAGAACTGCTGTCCAAATGCTCTGCTGAATGATTATAAGGCTTTAAAACACCTTGTAGGACTGAAAGCACTTTGTGGATCCGTGCACTTCAATAAAAGAGAATCTAAAACCTGTCATTTTATACCTGCAGAAGCTGCAATCAAAATATGTTTTTTTACTACTAATATAATAGCTGAATAGAATCTCTTGATGGTGTTGAAGTGGTTCCTTTCTCTTTTATCTAATTTCCTGTAGCGTGTAATCATTTGATTTGCAATTTCTTTGAAATCATAAGTACCTTTTGAATGTAGGATTGAAGATGAGAGGTTTATAAGGTGCAAACTTTGCAGCTGTAAGTCCTGTGCTGTAACCTTTGTCCACATGCACCCCTTTATTTTAGCTGTAATCATTGGTGATTTGGGGTGGGTAAGTAATGCGTGCAAAACTGAAAGCAGAGAGACCTTGCCTGTTGATAGAGCACATCAATACTCAGAAAATCTATATCTTTTATAAAATAAGTGACATTTTACAGGATGCTGAGAAGGACGTGTGAGGACTGCAAATACATTAATTGGAGCATTGTGGCCATTTTGGTGTGAATTGAATTTTCTGCGTGCTTTAGCTAATCTTTACTTTTACAACAAATAATTGAAGTCTGTATTACTTTTTAATATAATGAATTAAAGCAACAGAATTTGAATGGCATGCAGAGTAGTAAGTACTAGAACCAATTTATATTCCCCACAGGAAATGTGCAGAGCTGAAGTGCGTAAATTTAAGGGACCGCAGTCTTTATTGAACTTTTAGCTTGTCCCAAGACTTGAAGGAGTATTTGATGATTAATTTTATGGAGGAATTACTCTGCATCTATTACACATGAAAATGTCTTCACGTGGTGAAGAAAAACTTCAAGTCCTTTAGCTGGAGATACTAAGTCTTATGTTGGCAGTGGTTTGCGCTCTGTGTGATATTTCCAGTCTCAAGTATGCTGAGGGGAGTGAGCAGTACATCCAATTCCTGCATGGAAAACATTCTGCCACTTCTGAAAGTGAAGTTACACCTTTCACTGGCAGTTTTTCCTGTTTGTATATGTATGGGTTCATACAAGTAAGAAAGACATTCCTTTCACATGCCTTTGATGCTTGCATTATTGAGCCAAAATGGAGAGAGATATTTATTAGTGGTTTTGTCAGCAAATGATGGCAAGTGAAACTGTAAAGGCTTCCCCTTTTTTTCTCTCCTCATTTCCCACTTCTCCCAGCCAGGCATACAATTTGGCTATAAAAAAAGCAGCTTTCAACTAGAACCAGTCATTGCATTTAATTTATTGAGAGCAGTGCCTCTGCCAGAGTCTATTCAAACCTGTCTCTTATTGTTAGCCAAAACCAACCTCCAGATCTTACTTATCCTTTCAACACCATGAGCATTGCTTTTTAATAGCTGTGTTTCTCAAACCCTGAAAATTAATGGAACCTTGAACAGCTATAGAGTTATGTTCTGTGTGAAAAACAGCAGCTTACACAAGGTGCATCACCAGCAGTCTTTATATCCATCAGAGCTGAGTAACTCTGGGTGTTGCCATGTTCCAAAATAAATCACATTTGCTTACTTTGAACTTTACTTCCCTTCAGTAGGTTATTTTCTATTTATATGGATGACCCATGTAGGAATGAGAGTATATTTCTTTCATGTCTGGAAGCATAACACAAATTCAAGAAATCTTTTTGTTGATAGCTATATATTTTAATAATTTTGAGACAGTCAAATAGTAAAATGAAGGAACGCATGTAAGTGTCAAAAGGGGGTTGAGAGTGCAGCAGAATATGAGGGAGATGAGAGCTGTCAGTGTATATAATAGTTAAGGTTAGAAAAGACCTTTAGATCATCAAGTCCAACCATTGACCTTAGGACCACCACCATATGGTGGAAGAGGAGCCAAAAATAGAGCAAACTGTCCATGCAGTGAAAAGCCCTCCCCACTGGATTGTCCTTGGCAAGACCCCTTCCATGCTCACGCTTCTTTCTCAAGCAATTTGGTTCCCCTGTCTTGCAAAGCCATTTTCTGACCAAAATAGAACTTCCTGTAAAAAAGGGAAAAAGAGTCAGTCACCTGGAAGGAATGTGCCTTTCACATTCCTCTGCCTTTCCACAAGGGGTTTATTGTTTTTTATATTCTCGCATTGGGGTGCTGGCGAGCTCGGAGCTACCCCCAGCCGCGCAGTTCCCTACGAGTTTTTAGAATACCTTTTAGCCTGCTGTGCCTCGTTCCTGCGCTGCCCTCGCCGGCAGCTCTCAGCAAATGCAGCCACGGTCCCAGGGGGTCCCTCGGGGCACCCCCTCGACCTCCCGGAGCAGAGAAAAAAAGGCGAGACGGGAGAGCCAAGCACGTGGGGTCTGGTGGTTGTTTATTGTCTCTCTCCCATGTGCTCTCTCTCCTGTGCTGGCCCTGCCGCCCGGTTTTCCCCACCCGCAGGGGCGGGACGGAGCCACAGCAGCCAACAACCAATCAGAAAGGGAGTTCCCAGCCCGGGACCGCCCCAGGACCGACCCAGTTTGGCGTCGCTCTGCCCTCCCACTCGGTGGTGCCGCCTCTGTCTCCCTTCCAGGGACAACTCTGGCCTGCGGGGAGGGCCGCGTCCTGGCTGGGGCTGGGCGAATCCTGCCCAGCCAGGACAATACAACAGGGGTTAATTATTAGTCTCCAGTTGATTAAACTGGATGGCATATATGCAATGAAAAGCACATTCATGTAATTTTGCATTCTTCTGAACTGTGGTGCAGTCATTGACATTGAAGTTAGGAGTTATCCTTCCTTTTTCTGTTTTAGATATTCTGAAGTACAGAAATGCAGTGAGCCAAATACTATAATACTAATACCAAAACCACATTATTAAAATTACTCTTCTGCTTCCCCTCACATACTGCCGTGTCCACCTCTTTCTAAGTACAGATTTTTCTCAGTTAAGAGGATTTTGTGGCTAGTAAAGAACACTTCCATCCCAACTTTCACATCAATTTAATATTTATTTAATATTAATGAAGGAGACAAGGACTGTTTTTAACTTGGGACATTTCCGGCATTCGCCTATACAGCGTTAAAATGATATAGACAGAAAATTAGGAGTGCCTTGCTTCAGAAAAGGCAACACTGTGAATTTAGTGAATGTGACATCACCGTTCAGAGGTTGTTTCCAGGTCTTCATCATTTGCAGTAGATGATTTGTTGTTGTAAATTTAGACCTAAAATGTGTTTGACTCATTGTGGTGATGGGAGTAGGGAGAGGAAATAAATCCTATTTTCCTACAGGAAATTAAGTTATAGCTTTATTTTAGTACCTAACCAAGGTGAAAGTGTTGCTTCCCTCCAACTCTGTCACTCTAAAATATATTAAGATTCGAAATAACTTTGTCTTCATTATTATTCTAACACATAGTAGCTAAAATATATGAAAATAGAAATGTTTGATCTGGTGAACTTGGTCTCATTGATGACCTGTCTCCTTGCTGTCCTTTTCTGGTACTTCTGTCTTTTACTGCTTCCTCTACCTCAGAGATTCAAGGGCATTTTAATCAATTTGATTTTTAATTCTTTCTCTTTCATTTGAATCATCAAGCTTTTACCTGACAGTAAAAAATACTGTATTGAATAAGTGGTTACATGCTTTTAAATGTTAATAAGCTTAACAACCTTACCTTGGTCTCCAAACCCCTGTGCTCCCCCAAGAGAATTTTAAAGATTGTGTCTTCCTTAAAAAGAGGAATTCACATTCACCCTAAGCAAGTTCAGATTCTCTGGAAACAAACGCAAATTGCATGCTGCACTTGAAATGAGTCTTTCCCTACACAGTTTTCAATTAAAATGAATAATTGCCATAGAAACCTCCATATCACTTTATGCACCCAAGTACCTATAATTGCATAGCTGCCTTTGGAAGAAGCACAATGTGCAACAGTGTAGAACTGGCAGATATTATTTAAAATTAATATAGGTTATTTTAGTTTATCTTCACTGGTGTCACTTCTTAAGGATTTTGAGAGGGCAATAAACGCAGAGAGACATAAATATGAATGCAGAGCTATAAGGAAAAGGCCACAGCATGGAGGCAGAGAGATATTTGATAAAGAGAAGACTGAAAAGAACCTTTGTGCAACTTGCTATAGCAGCCATCTTCTCATATTCCCATTCAGTAGGGACTACAGATAAATATGGAGCAGGATATTGAGTTATAAAGGAGGCGCATACAACTGAACAGTGGCTGTTGATATCAAAGGTGTTTAATCTCCTCAGTATAAAAATGTGTAATCGGACCATAAAAAGGAAGAGAATCTGTGCCTCGTGTGTACATACCTCACAGTTTTGCTCAGCCAGGCAAGTGCAAGTGTAAAATACCTGCTCTTAACAGGGAAGTTTGCAGGTCTGTTGATAGTAAAACAAGGGTGTGTTGACATTGACCATGATAAGTTTACCACAAACTGACACAGATTTTGATGAGACATGCGCCTGATGCTAATCATAGGAGGGGACATGTCCCCTGTGCTTTCATCAAGTAGTAGCACTTTCATGTCTTACTGAAAAATTAGAAAGGATATTCCAGTCTCAGGATTATTCATCCCTCAGCAGCAGAATATGTTTCTTTAGATGACCTTTGATTTTTTTTATGTGCAAGAGTACTTGGCATTTATGTAGCTCTCTATCATCTTGAAAGCTTTCAAAGATAGTGGTGCACTAGGCAAGGGTTGTGAGAGGGCACTGTTCTTGCAAAGCTCTTGAGAGCTTCTCTGATAGGCACAGTGCCTCAGGTGGTCTGGTGGGAACATGTTTGGGTACAGCAGCTGCCCATGAGGTTCAGCATTTGCTCCCTCTCGGGGATGGCACTATTGTGTTGGAATTTATGTGAGTTTAGAGAGAGGCCGTGTCTCTAATCAAACCATCATGACTGTTGGGATGGCCAGCTGTGCTATCAGCTCCTTGAAAACAACTCCTGACCTTTTGCTTTCTCAATAGAAAGATATTTGGAGGGAGACTGAAATTCACAGTGTACAAGGCATAGGATTTTAGTTACAGTGTCACATATGTCAGTTTAGAAGGATTCATTAGTGCAGAGAATTTTTTTACTCGAACATTAAAATGGTGATTGAATTGCCATCCAAAAGGCTGGTACTTTAAGGTGTGAAAATCCTGCCTCTCTGATGTTATAGATACAAAACTCCATTCTAGTTAGCTGTATTTATCCTTTGACTTGTTTTGTGGCAGCCAGGCTCTGGATACTGAATTTAAGTATAAACCAAATCTGCACCATTCTCTGGTGATTCAGCCTCAGATTCTAATCTGCATAAACAAGCAGAGGTACTTGTGAGTTACAAAAGTAATTTGAGGATATTTCTGACTGGGGGGAAATGCTGAACTTACCTGTTGTAGACGTTTAATGATTCTAGTAAGCAGTTGAATTTAAGATGTAGGTGTGCGAGTAGACAAAAGGAATTGGCTTGTACAAAACATGAGTCAGAAAAGGAAAGAAAATAATGTTCCTTTTTGTAGTAGAAAGGAAAGTAGAACATACATGGTTTAAATTAGTTATGCAAGACAGGGAGGCAGACAAGCTGTATTGCTGGGAGTATGGAGAGCCTTAGCATTTAGGTAATGTGAAATCGAGTAGCAATGATGAATGGACTTACATCTCCACCTTCACATGCTCTGCTTCCTGTTACATAATTGAGTGGAGACAGTATCAGACAGGAGATGATGACCAAGCTTAACCCCATCCTAGGGTACACATATAAATTAGAGATTCACTGTTACTTAGAGTTTAATAGACCCTTTCACTGAGAGAATACCTTGTAGTCAAACTATGCAGTAGCATGAAAGCCTTGGGAAAAATGCAAGAAAACTATACAGATAATTATTGAAGTATTATTTTACAGCCAGATAAGTTTGGGGGAAGTTACACAGAGGGATGAGATTTTATTTTATCTCCTTTTTTTTCTCCCTGAGCTGAACAGCAATACTTTGTAAATGCTTTATAATATTTGGGACGTTTCTAGAACTTCAAGAAAAAAATTGCATGAGATAGAAATCCAATTTTTACACAGAGCTTTCCATAAAGATCTTTTAGTATAGTCATTCCAAGGTATGTAGTTGAGTTCATTGTTTTCCTGTTGGTCAGATCTGTTGATTTCACAACTATGCCAGATAAATATCAGTGGCTGTGTGGCCAGCTCTTATCTTTCCTTGAGACCCAGAGTATGACTTATAGGGACAGATAACCTGGGTTAAGTCTTTCAGCTGCAATTTTGTTTCTTATTAATGGGTTCTTGCTCTTACTCACTCCCCTGCAAGGGGGTAGGGGAGAGAATCAGAGAGGCAAAACCAAGAAAAACTTACAGATCAAGGAGATTAAGAGAGTTTAATAAGTGAAGGCAATGGGAATAAAAAATTCCAAGTAGTGGCAAGGCAGTCACTCACTCCGTCCCACCAGCAGTGTGATGCACCAGCCAGTCTCCAAGCAATCCCTACTTGGGGAAAACAACTCCCAAGATTTTAATTGCCATATTTTATGGAATATTCCTTGGTCAGATTGGGTCAGCAGTCCTGGCTGTGTAACCTCCCAGCCTCTTGGCCACCCCCAGCCTTCTCACTGTGAGTGCAGAGAGAGAAACAGAGAAGGCCTTGAAACCAGTGCGCTGATGTGTTTTGCACACTGTTTTGGTCATGAACCCAAAACACGGCACCATTTGGGCTGCTGTGAAGAAAATTCCATCTCTACCAAACCCAGTACAGCTTACCTCTGGGTCATGGATAGGAAACAAGCTTAAATGATTTTGGATGGTAGCTCCTTAGTGCTCCGGGGAAAGAAAGAAGCTGGCTTAGAGCTTTTGAGATCAAGAAGTGTCTCACTTTATCCTTAAACCCCACAGGTTTCAAAACAGGTAGGCACTTTCGAAGCCTGGAATGCTTGTGTTCATGCACCTTAAAAAAGATAACATGATCAAAGAGACCAGGAGCCTGTTAAAATATCTTGACAGTTATTGTCTGCATGAATATGAAAATTACATTTAAAAAATGTATTACAATGCATTAGAATATAATTTCTTTGCAATAAATTAGTAGAACTACTCCCACTTACAGCATTTATTTTTCCATTTCTTAGCAGAATCAAGGGAGTAAATGGCCGTATTGTAGAGATGGTTAGAAAGTGTAGGAGCTTGCATTATATTGTGCTGAAGTGTGGGTATGTGCAGAAATTAAGTTTACCAGCACTCAAGCTAAATGGAGAATGAAGCTGATACATTGGAATATGATGAATTGAAGCAGTAGTTGTGATGACACTGCTAAGATTACTCTGTAATGAAGTTTCATGATACTCAGGCTGCTGGCTATTTTTGTTTTAAATGACAAAGAATCTTTTACTAGTGAGAATTCCTTTTTTTTGGGGGGGGGGGGGCGAAGTTCACAAGAGGCACAAAGAGAAATTTCTTATATCTGCCCTCTCTGCACTAGTTGTTTACGTGGATAAGCCAAACTTCCTGGGATTTCTGAAAGAAACAGGCCTGCTACATTAAATTCTGAACCCATTGGGGTTTTTTCAGACAACTCTTAGAGCAAATGATAGCGAGGAACAATTTGAGTGCAGAGAAGGGCAAGTGGGACAATACACTCGCGATGATAAGCGGTAGATCCTGGAGCAGTAGAGCTCAGCATTGTACATCATAAGAAACGTGAAGGTAGGCAGAAAAAGACATTTTGTTTTTAATCAGGAGCACGGTGAACAGTGTTCCTTAGGGAAGGTGAAGGTTATTTTTTTGGAGAAACTAGGTGATAGGCAAGAGTGCTGATTGTTATATCACAGTGTTTTCAGTATAGTGGAGTCATAGGAATAAGAGAGTCACCAGACAGGCCAGAACCTGAATGTTTTGTCATATAAGTGGTTGTTAAATCCAAGAAAACTCAACTGTGGAGAATAGAAAGACCTGACTTTGCAAGGGATAACTGATATTTGCAAGCTCTGGTGAAAATTATGCTTCTCAGAGGAAGACAGCAACAGTGGAAAATGTTGAAGTGCAAATATTTCGAAATGGCATATCAGTGTATAAATGAATAGCTTTAGGATAAAAGCATAAAAATATTTATGATTAAAAGGGAAAGACAATCATGGAACATTCAGATATTCCCCAGACAGAAATCTGTGATGTTGGATATAGAAATAAGAAAAAATCCACACCACAGGTGTAGTCATGACTTTGCATCTGGAGGACAAAACCTCTTCCAAGGGCAAGACAGAAACCCCTGGAAACATGACTATATCTGCGTGGCACAGTGCCACGAAGAGACATCTGAGCTGGCTAAGATATTGCAGACAGGTCTATCCAGATTCCACAGGGTTTCTCCAAGCAAATTAGATCAGCTGAAAAGAACATTTTTGGGATGGCTTATATACATGGATGTAACTTAACACATTTAAAATGTAAGGTTCTGCGCCACACTGGGTAGTGGTACTGCAAGCAGTCAATCAAAAGCTGACTTTGAAACAGGAACTGGAATGAAATGCAATATAATCTCAGCAGCCCTGCACTAACAGCAGGTGGTACAGTCACTGCCATCCCAGCTGCTTTTAGAAGGGTTAACGTGGAGATTAACTATCAGTCAGTAAATGCTGGAGGAATAAAAACACAGCAGGTCAAGGAGAAATGTAGTTCAGAAGGGCGATTCAACAACATATTTTTAGGGAATTACCCAAGTGGATGGAAAAGAACTCCAAAGGATATGACTGAAGGACAGTGACTGCCAGGTAGGAAAATAGTAATCAAATAGGAAAAGCCTCTTCTATCAGCATGATTCAGAATTCCCACTCTGCATTGCCTAGGCCTGAGACAACTGGATTGATTCCAAACCCATTCCAGAACCCGGTGAGATAACAGAGTTGTACCTGTGGACTCCAGCCCTGTGCCCTCTGAAATTACAGCTTCTCCGAGGAGGTGGAGGCTTGCCAGGTTGTGGAGACATTTCCATATTGCTCAGGCAAATAGGGTAGAGATGCCCCAGAGATGTTCTGTCCCCACAGTGTTGTATTAGCAGGGTTTAAGAGTCTGTTGGCTGAGGGACATAAATGCTCTCCAAGTTAGAGCTGGGTGTGAGTGTGAACATCTCTGTAGCAGGCTTGCCTCTGTACACTTAGCAAGGGTGAAGACAGCTCGGGTCTTTTTTCACTGGTATGTTAAATATATGTATAATATACCCACTGAAACAAATTTGTAAAAGGTGTGTACTAAATCTAAGTGAAATTTTTCAATGCCTCCTGTGTGTTAGATCCACAACTTACAGAACTCCTGCTATATTACCAAAAATAGAATACCGTATTTAAATTTCCATCAGCAGTGGGAAACAAATTAAAGGTGAATTTTACCAAATCTAACATCAGATGTTATGAAGCCAATCCAAAAGCCAGATGAGTAGCTTACAGGAGGATTGCAGTATTGAGGTCAGGCAAGCTGAGGATTTTAATATAGCCAAAGATTTAAATAAAGGAAGTAAATGTATGCTTTCATAGTGCCTGGATGTGCCTGAAAATGATACTGTTTTCAATTTCTGAGGTGGAAACGTGGGATCTACCATTATTAGAAGTGCTCATCTTTCCTCTCCCTTTTCTGGTAGAAACTTATTTAAGGAACATGATTGTTTCAGCACAGAAATTGTAACAAATCATTGTGTCCTGGAGGATCTTTAAGGATCTGTGTGCAGAAAAGTAATTGCTGATGAGCTGCTGATATGGGGTGAAAATCCTCAATAACTCAGTGAGAGACTCTGTGATGTTCTGCTGTGAGCCAAAGAAAATAACTTTAAATTTAACTGAAACGAGAACTGAATCAACCTGAATGAGATTACTTTGAGGCATGTTCTCTGGGTTAAAGGAGCTTGAGGAAACACAAAAACCAAAAGGCAATTCTGTAAATGGAGAAGAAGAAAAAACAAACCAACAAAACAATAGCACAGAGAGTTCAATCTCATGTTAACAGATGTAAAAAAAAATAATTAATATGTCTGTAACAGTAATCTACAGTAGCTAACAGGTAATTATTAATATCTGTATATTCACTGTCAAATATCAGTAAGTTTTCAGTATGCTGTTTAGATAATATAAAATAATTACAAAACTGGGAAGCAAAATTAAGCTTCTGAAATCTAATATAAAACCAAGATGTAAGATAAGTGTATATACAGTAACTGAAGTATTTATGAAAGAAAAAATGCCAATGTGAATTTCCATCGTGGAGTCTGAGATGCTAAAAAGCATTTCTTGTATGTGACAGCTGTATTAAGTCAGGAGCAGCCTTCTAATTCACTGAGATATATCCAAAGTGCTGGACCAGCCATTATCTTTTCCTTCCTTGAACCTCAGCTTAGCTTCTGAAGCAAAGGCCCATTGATCAGTCTGATCAAACATTTTAAATGTAACCTGTCACAAGCTGTTAGTATTTTATTTCTACCTGTAGCTCTATTGTCCAGTAGCAGCCTAAGAGAATAATAATAATGCCATGCAATTACACTGACAGTTCAACTGTATGTTAGATGAAAGCAAAGCAACCTAAATAGAATTTCTCATTATCTAAAATAACATTCAGAAGCAAAAAACACAAAGCCATTGTACTAGATCATTCTCCCTACATGGATTATCTGGTCATGGTTTAGTTTATAAAATGTGTATCGCAATTTACAGTCTTAGTAAATATGTATTTATTTTTCTTCATACAGGACTTATTTCCCCTTCTGATGCTTTGCAGATTTTTCAGTCAGTTTTTGAGCCTAAAAATAAAGCAGTTGTCATTTGTATCTTCCCCACCCTGAGTGAAATTATCATTAGTCTCAGTGCAAGTCTCATCCTTTCTATTTCAATACCACGGTTGTGCTGCTTGTTAGCATGGAGGAGAAAACCTGTCTGCATTGAACTATGTTCAGTGAATACACCAAACTTGATCAGACTTGCATGATAAGGGCAAGTAGTGCAGATAATTAGCACTTATATTAATCGTAAATAATACGAATAAGTGCAGACTTAAATCTGCCTCATTCGAAGGAAGAAAAGCTTCCAATGACTTGCAAATCAATTCATATTCAAATTCATAGCATGTGATTCTCAGAAGAGTACCTAAAAAGAAATCCTTTTTACCTCAGTTACAGAGACAGTTGTGTCAGCAACTACAACAGCAGAAAAGGAGCAGTGGCACTGTTTATACTGGAATCAAACAGTTTTGGGTTTGCATGCTGTTTGAGCAATTGAGTGGTGAGCAAGCTTTAAAACTGTTATTATATTAAAAATACATATGAATAATTCAATCTCTTAATTGTCAAAGGTTGCTAAGGAGAATCAGAACAGTCACATTCCATTTCTTTTAACAGCATGATAGAAAGTTTTTGTACACAATTAATGCAATTCTTATCTGAAAATGAGAGATATGGTCTGAGAAGTAAAGAATTGCCTCTATTGTGTTGAACCATGGGGAATTTCTGGAAGATTTACAATTGTATTGGCTCATTGCTTAATCGGATGGCAGAAAGATGTTCTCAGTATGTATTCCTTTCTTTAATGAAAGAGGTGATTAACCCACGCCAAATGCTATCTTTATAGTCTTTTTTTTCTCCAACTACCTAGCAAAATTATATTTAATCCATCTACAGATGCACAGTATGTTCTGCTGATGTAGTTGATAAAAGACATTTTTGATCGTTTTTAATTTTTGAAGAATAAATGTTTATCATAGTTACATCTTGTGAGAAAAGCAGAAGAGGCATGAAGGACTCTGTACAGCTGAGCTCTTGGCAGGTCTAGTAGCAGCACTTTAAAATGCTCCTGTCTCCAGTTTTCTGTCCTGCCCCACTGCCAGATGTTATTTAATGGCATTGTGAAAGCAGCAGCAGAAGGGAATTTGCTCTTTGCCAGCTCGCTTCTATCTGATTTTGTTCCTTTGTTCTGATTCTGTTATGGGAGTGGTAATTGCTAGTGCTGGGAATAGAATCCAAGGCTGTTTCTTAAATCACCATTACTAATTCCATCAAAGCACTTACGCCACAACTCAGACTGCTACAGAATAACTTTGCTCTGCAATCCTCTGCTCCGCCTGGGGAACTCTCCTGACAGTTCTGATCCACTGGAAAAGTAGAAATGTCAACTTAAAAAGTCAGACTTGTATCTGCATTAGTCAGAGCTTTCTTAGCAACTGACTCACACATGCGGAATTTTCTCTCTGTGCAGATAAGCCAGGATTGTGAACAGGTATTTTTTCTGACCTGTTGAAGGCTTCAGTTTCCCCTTATTAGCATAAAAACATTTTCTTATCATTTTCTTCCTCAGCGCCTTGATGCTGCCCTGGTCAGTGTTTTGAATTTCAAATGGCTGTTTTCCCGTGCATGAGCATCTGTCGGGGTGGGCTGGGTGGTGGGGCACGGAAAGGGGAGGCCTTGTTTCTTCTTGGTTTGTTGCAGTGTACAGTTTCATACTGGAATTATTCTTGCACTCAGCTAGGAGGGTCACCTTAGAGCCAAGGCAAGTAGAGGAGCCTTGAAGTCATGCAAGATGCTGTTCCTCTGTCAGGAGGCTGAGCACGACCTGAGGTGTTCTTGTTAAAATACCCGTGCCAGCCTCTATCCACTACTTCTTGGTGAGGTGTTTGAGAAACCTCATGGGTGCCGGTTCCTTCTGGCTGGCAAGGATCCTTCCTGTGTGTTTTTCAGGTAAATTGGTTGCTCACCAGTTACAGTAAGAAAATGTTATAAACAACGTATCAAGGCTCCATGTGAATGACACCGGCCTGATCTTTCACCCTGAATTAACTTCCGTGAAAGGCTGTGAAAAGAGAACAGCTTTGACAGTGAAGGACAGAAAATACTTGAAAAAAAGTACTAGACCACTGTACCCACACTTTCTGGAACAGGTGTCCTTAGTCATCAAGACACCTTTGTTTGTCTTTCAGGCATTGCTGTGGGTTCATGATTAGCAAGCTTCTTTACTGAAGCTGTTGAGCATTAATTAGGGAAACTTCATTTCTCTTTTAAGGCTATTCTCCTTTAGAACCTAACTGCAGGGAGATCTGGACTTGCTGTTTTACAGGAAATATCACTATTTTAATATTCTTCTCTTCAAAATGCTGCATTAAGTATCAAACCCGATTTGGGGGAGAGGAGAGAAATTGCCTGATGCTAATTTTTCTTTTAAATAATTTAAAAATCTTTATTTCAGTTTGGCTTTATATATATGGAATAGAAGCTTTTCCTGAAATGAAAATCTCTATTATCAACCCTATGTTCAGCACAAAAACAAAATACAGCCCTGTTTCAGCCACTATGAAGAAAGTTAACTCCACCCCAGGCAAAACCAGTACACCATCCAATCATCACAATAGTTTTAAAATAGAAAGTAGAAAATGAGGCATTACTACATAAATTAATTAGTGAATTTTTCAGCGGTTTCAAGATGTTTTTTGTCAATGTGGGGTTTTTTGCTAGTTTTGTGTGAAACACATCAGCCTGTCTGCACAGATCACTGATAAAGCATCATTCCTTTTTTGGGGTCTATTAAAGAGCTTCAAATTGAAAACGAAATGTAACATAGGGTTTGGTTTTGTTGCCTTACGTGCTCATAACAGGTGTGGTATCCTGGGGCCATGGAAAGGTCCTCTTCAAGAATCAGGCTCATACATGTAAGAGTTGACCTAAAACTGAATTTCAGTCTCTTGGGAAATAGGAGGAAGGGATAAACCTTGGCACCACAGAGCACAACACCACCAGCACAAACTGCTTCTTAGAATGGCTCTTCCTCACAAGTACTACCGTGCTGTCGGACCAACATGCAGCTCTCACAGAGGGGAGATCAGGACCCTGGGTCAGAGAGCTGTGGGCCCATTCCCTGCTCCATCACAGATCCACTCAGGGCTAGGGCACCAGTGAGTGCCTGTCTGCAGAAAGTGAAGGGGCAGCATTACAAGGAAATGTGTTGCTAAATAGCATTATTTTGTGTTGTGAACAGCTCTACCGGTAGGATAACTGTATATTTTGGATTCTTTTTGTGTCAGTTTCTGGTGGGATTTGTTCCTGGGAGAAGCAGAAGCAGAAAAGATGTTTCCTACTTTCTCTCTGGGGCATCTTGAGGTTTTTTCTGCTTATTTTCAGAAAGCAAGCAGCCTCAATGGGGACAAAAGAAAGGTACAGTTTACAAGTCCTTTAACCATTTTTTTTCCTTGCTCATTAAAAATTGGGCACGCCTGTATTCTAAAATAGGAGGGTAAAAAAGCCAGATGTATCTTTGTTTTGATGCCCTGTTCTTTTGCTGAACTCTTCTACTCCCAACTCCGGAGGCAGTGAAAACTATGATATGAAACATGTTGTGGCTCTGTGTAAAATAACCCACTTTTGTAGTGAGTTAGACTTTTAAAATCCAGCTAGGTTTGAGTGTTGAAGTTATCAGGGAGGTGCATACTTTTACCCATTTATAGATGAAAGTGTGCTGAGCAGAAAGATGTATTTTACCCATTCTTGCCAGCTACATCCTTGCTTTATTACTCACATTATTCTCTGTCTGACTGTATTGCAGTTAAGGTGATGTAAGAAAAGTTTATTCCAAACACATTTCTTTCTGTTCTGTCTTTACTCCTCAAGCCAGAGTTCATCATCCCAGGATGATGCAGGGCCACATCAGCACACAATGCAGAGGCTCCCGACGACAGCTGTAAACGCTTTCCTATCATGTTATGTTTGAACCACTTCTTTTGAGAGCCTATAGAGGAATTCAGAAAAGTTAATGCAACTCAGGTCAGCTTGTGCTATTTCCAAGGTTTTTAAGCCTGGATGAGCTTGGACTCATCCTCCAGATCGATGTGTCCTAAAGTGTCTATCATTGCTTTTTCAAAAATGAGAGGATTTACTGTCCAAAAAATGTCAGCCTTGCTGCTGAAGGCTTTAAGAGGTGCAGTTCATCCATGTTTAACAAAATCTGCTGGCAATGATGTTGTCAATTTGTAATGAGGTAAGTTAAGGGGTCTGAGTACAATCTATCAGTGCACTACAGCTTCCTGAGAGGATGGTTTTGACACTGGTCAGTAATAAACCCACTGTGCTGCAAAACCCGCCCCCCAAACCCCACACCCCTATTAACATATATTTTCTCTTTCAGATTGTAACAGAATCTTCCCTTTTCTCCTGGAACAGTCAAATACCCTACATCTGTGTATGTTTTATGTTTTCAAACATGGGAGAGAGTAGCAGAGGAAAAGATCAAATGGCAGTGATATGAAAATGTCCTTACTCATTTTATGTGCTTTGTAACAATTTTGAAGGAAGGTATTCCAGCAGTCATATTTTGTAGCAAATTCCTCTTTCTTCTTTTAACTACCATGGGTAGGTTATAAATGGGTATTTTTTCACATCAAACTGATCAAGGCACAGTGGATCAGAATTGTCCTTCAAGTTGTTTTAGAGGCGATAAGGATTAATTTCTTGTTTTAAAATGTGCAAATTGCTCTCCTTGTCTGAGAGCAGTATGTCACCCAACCATCCCCCCCATTACCACGGTTTAACTTATGATAAAAAGGGCCTTGCATCTCACTGTACGGGCATGACATGAAGGAGACCTATTAGTAAAGATTTAATAGGCCTGGAATAGAGGGTAATAGAAATGGAATTGATGTAATTTATGTGGTACTGAAAACAATATGATCTGAGAATCTTCAAAGGTTTTCCTTTTCTCAGTGGCTGGAAATGATCAGGTATTTTCAAGTCATGCTCCTGCAAGGGGTGTACTGTCAGTGTGGTTTTCTCAGATTTGTTCTGGACTTTCGTGAGTGTGCGTTCAATCTAAAATGCTGGAATAAAAACCATTTTTTAGCCAGTGTTCCTAGTGAATGGTACCATATGATTGCACCATCATTTAACTCACATTTTCTTCTTCCAAATGTTCCCTCATTAACATTCGAATCTGTTGTCCAGTTCCAATCTGTTTTAAAGAAAGTATGAGTTTCAAATATCTACAAATTCACGGCTATTAGGAACACTGAAAAAAAGTGGTCTAACTGTATGCTGCCACCGCAGGAAAGGCAGGTAGAAGTTTTTTTCTTCCCCACGCAAAGAGGCAGAGACTGACCAGGCAGCTGAGAGAGGAGAATGAGGCAGCTCTAGACCAGGAGGGTAAGTCAGTCCCATTTCTTTTTTACCCAGCAGGAAAAGATGGAGAAAAAAGCTGAAAATTTTTGTAAAAGGGGCAAATTAATATAAACAGGACAGGTGTGAATACTTGGGATTTCATGTTTCAGAAGCTGTTTGCCAAACTATTGACTAAAAAACCATAAAGACTTAGTTCCTTAAAAACTTTCTTTGTGTTCAAGAAATTAATTTATAATCCTTCACTCCCAACAGTTGCCTAATAGGCAGGTTTTGTCTGTGACAGACCAAACCATGACGTAGAGAGGAAGATACAACTCTGTCCTCTGCAGTGACGTTAACTTGCTTACTTGAAGAGTTAGTTTGGTCCTTTAATTCTAAGTGTAAAGAAGTTCTGCACCAGGCTGCTGCAAGTCTATAATACACAAACATGAAAATGTTCTCTTTACTGGAGCTCTGCTGGAACTTTATTCATCTGCTGTTGAAGTGAGTAGAAACAAATGCTCACTGCAAGACAGTGTTTATTGCCAAGGTAAAGAGAAGTTTAAGATCTTGACTTTCATTCTGAAATTTTAAGCAATTTCTGAACAGACTAGGAAAAATATTCATGTTAATGATATAAACTGTCTCTGAAAGTAAAATGGGTATTTTGACAATGTAAGGCTCAGCATTCTTGTAAAAAAGAAGTAGAGGTGAAAGATTGTGTAAGTAATAAGCATTTCACCCATTGCTAATAATCCCTTGGGGGTAAAAATGCAGTAAAATAGAAAATCAGAACCATTGAAAAGACTAACTCATTATTTTATGCTCAAAAACAATCAAAACCTACCTTAGCCATGTCACTAATACCAGATTGCAGCTCTTTGGAATTGAATACCACACTTCAGAGAGAGGTAGTTTGGTTTTTTTAATTTTTTTTTTTTTTAATTACATAGGAAGTGGGAACTTAAAAGCATTGAATGAATTGTGGGAAACTTGACTTGTCATCTGAGGAGATTATCTTTGTAAGATTAAAATAAGAAACCAAATCTGATAGTTTACTTTGGATCTGGGCTACGCTTGGCTGTGATATCATGCTTTACAACACAGATCATTGCATGAATGGGAGCCTTGTGATAGTTTTGAGGAGGAGGATGATAATGTTGGAGATTTACTGGGGAGAATTTTGAAAGCCTATAGAGGTCACCAATGTAAAACCCAATTTGGTTTTAAATTATTATTCCAGAATAAAGGTGCTGGAAGTTGAGTATTTTGGATGAGATTGACTTTACTGGGACCCTGACTGTGACCCTTCCTACAGCAGTTACAAGGTGCAATTTCAGTTAAACAGAAAGTTTTTAACATACTTCAGAATCTGTGAACACCTATTGCTATCTGAATTTTTATTTTTATAAATCTGGAGACCATGGTACAAAAGATATACAACTACGTAGAGAAAATTGAAGTGCCTTGCTCTCACTGCAGACAGACCCACTTCACTATTCACCACCAAGACCTTCTGTAAGAAAAGAATTTCTGGCAGTTAGCCATACTTTAAATGGTGCTTGACATCAGGAATTGAGTTTTGCATCCTAATCCTAAAACAAATGGGACTCCTAGATGATAATTACTTGCCCCAGGCGCTGAGGCAATGAGTTTCAAAGATAGGATGAAAACACCAGGAGCCTCTGCCTTGTAAGTACCCTGCTACACAAGGTATTCTGCCAAAAAATTGTCAAATATTAGTTTATAGGAGTAACTGATATAACAATAGCAGTGCTTTGTTTTTTTGATTGATGAGTCATATTTGTTTATATGCAAGACCTAAGAATTACTTTAAAAGTTTCTGTATTAAGGCCCTTTTCTTCACAGGCAGTTTAACACAGCATGTCAGTCCTTTTGTCTTTTGAGGTAATGACTTGAATCTTATTCTGTAAGTGTCATCCAGAGAATAATTATCTTTGTGTTACTATTCAAAAACAGAGTTTGGTTGATTTCTTTTAACTTGACAGCCATGTTTCTTTGGTTCAATAAATGTTATCAGGCATTCTTTGGCTGCTCCTATTGCATCAACTTTAATTAGTTTTTGATTGCTGTTAATTTCACAGCTTTTTCTCCTTAATAAATTGCATCAAAAATGCTTGAGTTTTTTGTTGCATCAAGTTTAATTAGTTTTGTGCTTTGCTTACTCTATTTTGCTTGCTCTTTTTAAAGAAACTCCCCCACAGCTTCTTCCTCTGAGTATATATCTGAGTCACCGATTCTGATGTTGATGATTAAAGGATGTTATAGAACCTCTGATCATTGAATCTGTCTCTCTCCAGAACTATGAGATCTCTCCTGTCTGACCAGGTTGTTCTGGTGAAGGTGGTGCATCACAGAAAGGTCACCAAAGGGCTTTGCACACTGGTGCCATTTACAGTGACACTCTCACAGGCAGCAGAATTCTTGGGTTCCCATCTCAACAAAGTCATGCTGCAAACTTCAAGCTGTTCATTCTAAACAACTCAGAAGGAAAGCAGTGCTATCAAATTGAAACATGCAAGCGAACTGCTTCACTGCATTGTGCCAGTGATAGACTCATGCTATAATCCTTTAAATATAATCAAGTGCTTTTGGAAGGCCTTGTTTGGTGGGACTGATGGGATACTTCATGAGATCTACCAATTCCCACCCTAATGTTCTAGTCCTAAGGAATTTAAGTTCAAATGCACAGACCTGCAATTAGACTCTTGGCATTCTCTAGTTTTTCTAACTCATCACTTAATGGATAAAGTTTAGTTCTCACCAAACTCCATTTAACTAATTTTAAAGGTTTTATTTTTAACCTCACTTCTTACAGTATCTGGAAGTGTCTGTACTCCTTGTTACTCTCTTTACTTCTGCACAGTTTCACTAAAGATTTCTGTAGGACTCAATATTTTGAGTAGTGATTGTCCAAATGGTCCTCAAATAACATCAGGAGGTGAGAATTCACTACTCTGCTTCTTTATGCTTCTTCTTTCTGTAGAAGGAGGTGGGGGTTTTGAAGAGAAAAGGGAGTCAGAAGCCATATCTGGGAAAAGAAATGAGGAATGAAGAAGGAACATAGATGGCTTCAAAGGAGCTCAGAAGAACATCTAAAAGAGCACTATTAAAAAGAAAAAAAAACCTCAAATCACTTTGTAGTACTTTAGGTATCAGTAGCAGAACGACTTCTCAGTAAGACACTGTGAGGGCAGGAACTGGCTGAGGAAAAACTGTTAATTACAGAAAAACTATTTTTATGCTTAAAGTACTGGGTTAGGATTAATGAAATGCGGTTTTAAGTTCTTCAGTCAAAGTTTTCTTATGTAGCCTTTGGTAAATAAGATGGACTGTCATCCATCTTAGGATGGATGGAAGTATTCATGTGTCACCTTTTTTTTTTTGTTTTGTTTTATTGAAGGCAATAGTAATGTTTAGCCATATTTCTGCAATATTTCTCTGGTTCAAACATGAATACACATTAAAAAAATCCTACTTTGATGACTTAATATTCAGTGCCATCTTCCATCTAAAAGTTTCCAAATTTACATTTCTAATTACACAGAAAATATCCTTGACCATCAGATAAAAGATTTTGAGGTCTTCGATCACTTCTTTAAGAAAAGTATTGTCTGTTTTCAGTAACAAGTGCTCTTTGCATCTGTCCCTCATAAAATTGTGGTCTAGAAAAAATGAATATTCAGGATTTTTCATAAGCTTTTTTTGTGTGTTTTTATCTTGAGGATTGGGATTTGACAGAGAGTGAGGAACCCTTGCCTCTCTGGAAGTCTAGGGAGATGGTGAGGTGTGTTTTTTGTTTTCTTAAATAAGCACTTTTGCAAATATGGCCATCAATCTTTTTCAGCTTCTCAATGATGCCTGTGCTTTGGAGGATTTAAATGTCCCTTCTATCTCTTCTTTGCCTCACATACTTATTACACCTTTATTACCTGGGTATCTTAATCTTTGTTAGTGTAGAGTCACTCTAAATTAAAGGTGTGGGTTTAGGTACCAGAGCAAGTAGTAATTGTTCATTTCCTAGCAGCTGGCTTGGAGACTGCTTTGTGTTATTCAAGTGGAAAGTGTGTAAATATATTGGATAACCCACAGCAAATGTAATAATATGGGTTTTCTTCTGTATGAAGTTTCTTTCAGAGTTTCTGTAGTTTCGGAGAGGATGGGTTCTTTATTTCACATATGAGGCTTTACAAGTAAGCTTTTCTCCGTGTGAATTTATGAGTTTCCATCTCAGTCTTTCCCTTAGCAACATCATGTATAAAATTATTGCCAGTGTTTAAATTGCTGACTTATTCTGAACAATAGCAACAAGACCCAATATTTAAAGTGTAGAACTGGAAGTCATACTATTACCATGAAACTTCGTTAGCTGTTTCCAGCATCCGGAGTCCAAGAGCATTTTGTTACAGGCATCTGTTAGAAATGAATGAATTGGTCACAGGAGCTTTTGGTATGTGTCTTGCAACTCTCCTAAGAATCAAGTCAGGGAGTAATCAGGTGTGTGGGAGTGACCTCACAGTGCTTGATAGCAGTGTAGGTTCTTCCAGAGTTAGTTGATCAGTAGCTGTAGGAGAAAATCCACAATAAATCTGTAAATAACAGAATGAAAAAAAAAAAAAAAAGTACTCTGTGTTTAAAGTAAGTTCCTTTTCGGAATTATGATTCCAGGCTCCTGGCTCCTAGTGTGTCCTGATGCTGCAGAGGTATTGCTTAATGACAGTTTCTCTTATCACAACCTTTTTGCAATGTGATCACTTTCTCTCAGTGAGGTTTCCAGGCTTGGCCATGGCACTTTTCATTTACTTTCCACTGTTTTCCCCTCCTGTGTTAAATGAGCTCAATTGCCCCATGACCAGACACAGCATGCTGTCTCTTTCTCAGAGGCGTTTTGGCTGTGTCACAGAAATTCTCTTTTGTTAATGAAATTGAGTAAATAATTTGTAGCAATTTTAATGCAGCAGTGTGATAAAGTTGTTAATTGAAATGCTTTCTGCGATTTTGCAGCAGATGTTAAAGGTCACAGCTGCTTGCATATCAGAGATTTTTCTTCTGTTTATATATATATATATATATATATATGTAGGACCAATGTTTCCTTTTCCAAAGGCACTGTAGATCTGGCTATAGGCAACTACTTTCCCAAGGTAAAAAAAATTTTTGGCTCACATGCAAGTAAGGTGGTTATTGGCTAACCTGCTGTTTGATGGAAACAAATCAAGCAGTAGCTGAATGCCGAAGGTGTGTATTTTTATATTTGGGGATTATTATTTTTGGTGTTTTGCAAAAAACCTCAAACAGGGTAAAAAGTAGAAAGGCAGTGGTCTACAGCATTTTCTTGTTTGTGTTACTTGCAAGTTGAACATGCAGATACAAAACCTGTTGATCTAGTGCTCTGCTTTGGGTAAATATATTTAGGGTTTTAGGAATTTGGGTTCAAGAGTACATGTCATTGTCTTGACCTCCAACTTGCATCAAGGCAGCTCAGTGCAGTACAGACAAGGGAGCAAATGAACTGTAGCATGTTCCATGTGTTTGGGAGCCAGCAGCAGGTCATGTCTAGACTGTGGTTCACCCACCCGGTCCTCAGTGTCCTTACTAGTGTCCCCCCACTAGTTATGATGGGGGAGCGTCCCTAAAATCCAAGGCAAGCCCAAAGTCTTCCTGTCTCCCCTCTTACAGCCATATGTATAGAACAAATAGTCCTGTGCTGAGGGACAGGGACAGCAAGCTGCTGCTTCCTTTCTGCTGTAGGATTCACTCAAAGCTTTGTGCCTGGGGCCAAAATGTTGAAGGTTAAATAACCCTGAATTGCAGCGCAGATAAAAGTCTGGTCATTAACTGCTGCAATGAGGACAAGGTTAAAAAAAAGAAGGCAGGTAGCACCTGAAGCTTATCATGGCAGCTGATGTCAGAGGACCGTTCCTGCAGCATCCATGCAACTGTGGCTCCTTTTCCAGCTGCAGTAGCAGTAGAGAGACGAGCTTGGATGTAGTTAGCCCTGTTTGACATATCTTTAATCCCATTCTGTTAATTGATTGATATCGTAGAACCCAGTGACATATTAGGGCTAGAGGGAATCAGGCTGCTCTGTTGTCTGACAGTTAACATAGAACTATAATGGGAGTTACACTAAAAAATAACAGCATTGCTTTAAAACATAGTGGGGAGACATCTTTCTGTTTCCTCAGTATTCAGTACAATTAAAACACTGTTTAGAAAAACAAAATAGCATTCTTCACAAATTCTTAATGTTGTCATCACTGAAAAACCAAACCATAGCTTAAAACCCGAGCTCTTTGGTACTTTTTAATTCTAAAATTAAAAATGTAGAATTTTCATATTGTCAGGCCATCACCATGTTCAAAAGCTTTCACATGAAGTTTGCACTGAGCACTCAATTCCAACAATACATCATTAAGTAACGATAAAAGGCAGGAGTAGAGGAGTAGTGCTTATTATATAATTTCAAATGTACTTTTGAAAGAGCTCTTTAGTAGTTGGTTTCCTAGGCAGGCTTTTTTTCTTCCCATGCTTTTGAGATGGGTAAAAACTTGAGATAAGAAATGCTCAGAAAAACTGTAAATAAAGTGGCAAAAGTATTAACACAAACAAAGATGTGCTTACTTTCCTGAAGGCTGTTTCTGGGGGTTATCATGACATCCTTTCTTCCTTTGACCAGTCAGAATGTGTGGACTTTATTTTTCCCCCTCCACTTCTGAGCTTTAGCATTATACAGAATTTCTTGTACAAACAGGATCAGAAAGGTTTTCCTGGTTTTTATTTGTAATGGAAAGTTTATCCTTTTTTATTACATTCACTATGGACTCTTGGTGTGTTCTTGTCTCTACAAATAGTGCTGAAATAGCTGTTGTCATCCATTCTGTGGTATGTTTTGGCTGGACAGGTGCTTTAGGGTCAAATGATAGCTCATTCAGTCAAAACTGTGGCAGCAACAATTGCCAGCCTCAGGCCAGCTCCTGAAGTTTACGTTTTCAGGGTTGGAGTCTGTGAGTGCTTGTAGTTCTGAAACTTTTACCAAAGTGCTACTCTTTGTTAAAATTTTATATATATGTTCTAAAGAGCTCTGGTGATAACCTTCCATCCTTCCTCTAAACCAGAGGATGAATATGATATGGTATAATGTTGCTGTGTCCATGGTCAGGAACTGATTAAACTTCAGTGACTTCCAAGATCTCTGGGTTCAAACACCTGGTATTTTCGGGTGCTGTTTATGGGATTCATTTGTTAATGAATTAATTCATTCTAGAAAGTTAATCCATAGGAGATGACAGTTCCACAAACTCAAACACGTGTTGTGCGTTTCCTTCTTATGCTGACAAATTCCCTTCTTCATCAGGTAAGAAATGTTACAGATTTGAATTTTAAGAGGACTTTGAATAAGATAAAGGAATTGAGAAGCTTTGGATACACAGAGCAGTCAGAAATGGGAAGGGGCAGCATTAATTCTTAGTTACATGTGTTACATCAGCATGGATGACAAAGCAGTATCTGACATTAAAAGTATGCAAATTCTTATTGCAAAAAGAATTAAGTAGAGCAGACTTTTTAAAACAGTTTTCAACAGTTCAATGTTTGGTCTTCCAGTGCCAGCAGACCAAAAGGAATTGTTTCTACTACAGTTATTTCAAACGAATCAAGTCATTAAAGAGGATTATGATCTTGGATTTGGCTTGAAGAGTAACATGGGCTGGTTGGAGATGCTAGAATGCCCTGTGCATAAACCAGTATTTTCTACTGCAAAAAACAATTGTTAAACTTCTGATAAACCCACTCACCTCATTATTATCTGTGGGTCCTTTTCCGTACTTTTTTTTCCATTGCATGTTGTTTTATGTGCTGCCACAATGAAAAGTACTGTCTCTGATAAAATGATAATTAAAACAGAAACTGTTAAAAGTTGCCGTAAGTAGATCATGATCTTGTTAAACTCCACAAGTAAAAGCTGCAACTAAAAAGGGTTCATTTCTCCAGAAGTTTTAATCACAGAAAGGGTTTCTTTCCTAAATGGTTTAGAGAGACTCACCTTTCTCTATAACTGAACTTTACAATACTCTTAAACTGATTGACAGTAACATTTGATTATATTTAAATATGTGATGATGAAAACTTCATGCCTTGGGCTACATTTTAAATATCTGGTTTATTGTCATATTTGCAGTCTGATGCATATTGGGAGTGTTCAGAATTTGTTTTCTTTACTGATGTTCTTGCTGCCATCTTTCCATTCTATCAACCATTCATAAAAAGGAAATCCCACAATAGTTTGTTCTTGCCCATGACAAGACTCATAGATGGAGAATTATCTCAAATTTGAAAGTGGATTGAAACTGAGAATTCAGAGTATTGCTTAAGTTTTATGCCACACTGTAGGAATCAGTTCAAGTTTTTTCCTGATGTTATAAAATATTTAATCACAATATTTTTCTCTTCTACCATGAAAAGCAGTCATTTGAATGCCAAATCCCTTTTTTGCCTTATATTTTATTGCCATTTTGAAGTCTTTGTGATTGGTATCAACAGCTATTAAGTGAACTATACAGTTCTATAGTGAACTATACAGTCATGTTAGATATTAACTTTAAATAGTTTTATGGGGTTTTTTTTAAAATATATTTTTTAAATTTAGTTTTTAGTGTATTCATTTTAATAATTTAAATCATGTCAATATTTTTAATACATTTTACAAAAGTCAAGAGTGGAGTTTTTTTAGAAAATGAGGAGGCCCAAATGACCCTGTAGGTACTTCAAAATTTTGTAGTTAAATTATAATTTTAAGTAATTCTTTGGATAGCTCATCAGGTAGTTCCAAGGGAAGTTCTATCCACCAAAATCAATAGGATTACATGTTAATACCCTAGCCCTGAGAACTTAGTTTATAAAATCCTGGCCCATTTTCCATTGCAGTTCTTGAATTCTGAATTTCCCTAAATTGTCAGCTCAAATAAAGACAGAATATAGTCAAGATTATTCATTTTTTGTCTCTGAACTTCTTTTTTCAGAAATGTCAAAAGGAGCTTCATCTTATCCTCTTATCCATTTCCCCTTGCAAAACACTCCTTCACATTTTGTACCAACAGTGTACAGATGATAAAGCTTTGCTTGTCTAGTGAATGAGTCACTGTTCTATTTTTCCACTAAGTCATATAAACAGGATAATATTTTTATATTCATTAACATTTTAAGTGAATAAAAGCTTCATAATTATATGGACCATTTTCTTTTCTTACAATATGCATTTCCTTAAGATTTTTTACTAAAGCTTACTCAAGTAGATAAAAGAAAGTAATATAACTCACAAAGAAAATTTGAGAAGTCTACAATGCAATTTTTAATTTGTTCTTATAATATTACTTAGCTTTACTGAATGTCGTTTATAGTTTGTTCCAACCTTATTAAGTTATTTTTTCATAAATGTGGTTACTGTTGTCACTTTCAAGATTAACATGCACTACTAAAAGCAGACATTTAACAGTGACATAAGACTATTGCCCTGAGGCTCTGAAGGATTTTGTGACTCAGTTATCATCCTGGGGTAGGACTTTTCTTAGAACTTTAATATTTCAAGTTTATGTACCCATTTTAATGTTCTGACAGTGATAATAAGATATCATCTATATGAGTAAATGTTTGCATGATGTGCTTCGAAAAACTGGCACAGCTGGCTTGGACCTTATCCTCTGCCATTAAACAGCTTTTAAAACACCTGCTTCCCAGCTGACTGAGATTAAAAGGGAAGACTATTCCATGGGCTTTTCCAAAGCTTCATCCTTCCCATTTTCTGAATGGTCCTAATGTACTTCAGTTGAAAATACAGATCCCTGAAGCACTCAGGAAGAATAACTTTAATTTTTGTGACGAATTTAAAAAATTTTATGTTAAGCATTAATAAAACCTGCACGACTCATTATGACTTTAAAATATAGTAGCCATTGTCATAATGGATTTTTTTGCTTCTAAATACAGATAAAGTAGTAATATTTTATATTTTTCCCTCCATTATTTTAGTACTCTGCACTATCATGTATCCTTTGTACAGAAATTAAGTGTGCTTTTAACATCTGGGTATCCAAAACTTGGATAGACTTACAGTTTTACAGAAAAAAAAAAAACATCCAGTTGGATCATATGTGAATCCAGGTGTTCTACCTTCTTAGTAAGCACTGAAACAGCCTAGTGTTAATTGCAAATGCAAAAAAGAAGTCCCCTCCCTCCTTTTAAAAAATAGGTCTATAAATGTCTTAACCCTTTTGATCTACCTCTCAAAGTCCCCAGAATCACAGGATGGGTCAGGTTGGAAGGGATCAGAACAGGTCTTCTGGTCCAACCTCCTTGATCAAGCAGGATCATCCCAGAGCACGTTGCACAGGATTGCGTCCAGAGAGTCCTTGAGTATCTCCAGTGGGGGACACTGACTAACAGGAGAGTGAAAAACAATTTGTTCTAGATCAGCATGGTACTGGTACCTCTTTTTAAACTACTCCTGAAATGTATGTCTCAAATCTTTGAGGCATAATTTTAGAATAGCTGGCATCCATAAGAAAATTTGCCAAACTCTGTGCTGGCTCAAGGACAAGTTAAAAGCATTGATTTTTATTGTTTTTCCACAATCTGACTGTAATTTTCAAGAATAAAATGCTGCTTGTCTCTTCTGTGAGCAGGCACAATCCTTGTGACATTATCCAAGTCCTCCTTGAAGGGTCCAGCAGTCACCTTTAGGACTGCCTGCCTGGAGCTAGAAAGACAGGATTTATACCTTTATGCCCTATTGGGAAAAACAGGTGAGGCACTTCACAGCAGGAGTTAAACCAAGCAAGATATTAAGGGTTTACTCACCTTTTGTAGGGAAATACTGATTGATTGATTGATTGATTGATTGATTGATAGGTATCTTGAGAACAGGGCTCTGCTTGGGAGAGCATCTGAGGTAGAATGTATTTGTGTAAAATTGCCTTCTTATTGCCTCAGAGAAATAAGCCATTAAATAGTAGCCAACTGCAATGGTAATTGATAAACAGCTTACCTTGGTGAGCTCTGCTCATCTGTGTGAAAAGAAGCAGTACAAAAGAGCACATGCCTTTCATTATTTTAGAAGCCAAACTGCAGTAGCTATCCTAATTTTTGTAAAGGCTGAGGAGAAAATGGTGAGTCCATATACTCACATTTTTTTTCTTATAACAATTGTTAATACCAAAAATAGGAGCCAGGGTTGTTAAAAATACATGGAAGTCACACGCCCATACTTTGCAATTCTCAGTGCAGTAAAACAGTGCTGTTATAGAGGACAGTAGCAAGTCTTCTGTATATTTTGCATCAGTGGAATGTTACGAATTCCTGGGTCTTGGATCATACCTAGGAAAAGGTTTTAAGCTGAAGACCAAGCATCCAAATGACATGCTGAAGGGAAGCTATGAAATTTATTGTGAGCTTCTTCATTTGAAGCGTCATGGTATTCCCAAGCAAATCAGCTGTTCATTTACAGTACTTGTATGAAAGGAGATTTCTCACATAAAAATTAAATTTAGGGAAAATGAAAAGAATTCATTCTTTCTCTCCCTGCCTTTTGGAGCACTTCCTACATAAGAATGAGGAGATGCTAACATATGCATCAAATGTCACCTCTGTTTCAATTCTCCCATCTGCTTAATGCATAATACTTATCATTAAGTAAACCATTAGGGAAAGGGTTGAATGTATGGAGATGGACCTTTTCATCTTCTTTCATTTGGCAGCGTGAAGCATGAATGCTCGATGCCCAAGTGTGTCATTCATTTGACAGGTTTTGCTGACATGGAATGAATCAAGGCTGGCTCATCACAGAATGGTTTTAGAGGACAGCAGTTCATTCAGTGTTCTGCAATTCCAGTGTTTTCTTTAATCACATCTGAGGATGCCCTTCTTTGCTGCTTTTTTTTTTTTTTTTTTTTGATAGATGCTTGTAATAGCCCAATGCAGATTGCTGTGACCAATATCCCGTGTGACCTGAGGCAGCTGCAGGTTTCATCTGAGAGCATGACAGTCTTGATGCTCAGCTCCACCTTATTTTCATGGGTTACACTGTTGCTTTGGTGATGTCTTACTTTAAGGGCCTTAGGCACGAGGAAAAGGTGTAATGTATTGAGTAGTTTTTTTGGATAATCTTCGGCCAAGTGTGGCATTAGCTGAGGCTGGACAATGGCAAAAACATCATCATAGAATCATTGAGCTTGGAAATGACCTTCAGGATCCTTAAGACCAACTTTGACCGATCACCACCTTGTCAACCAGACCATGGCACATAAGTACCATGTCCAGTCATTTCCTGAACACCTCCAGTGGTGACTCAGGCTTGCCCACACAAATATGACATTTAGATATTCATATAAAATATGATTCATCTCTTTCTTCACTGAAGTTTGCTTCCTTTCTGGTTCAAGATTTTTCTTTTTTTTTTTTTTTTTAAATAGTTTCCTAGTGTTTTGTTCAGTTTAATTTCGAAAGTTACGCACACTGCATCATCTGGTGTTTTTATACAAAGATATTCTCTTGCCAAACTCATTTCTTTTATTTAGGAAACCTTCTATTCTTACTTAGACTGAAGATGTAGTTCATCCCAGAAAATGGCCTTCATTTTAGCTGTGGTTAGCTAAAACAAGGAACTGACTCATAGCTAGAGTGAAAGAGATGTTATCAGCTTGTATTTCATACAATCCCAGTGTCATCAGCCAGAAGGGCACCCACTATCACACATCATGTCTTGTATGTTGGGTGTTTAGGAGAGCAGACCAAAGGATTGGCTGAAAATGCATCACTGAGCTCCTTAATCCTTATACAGTTGTGGATACTAGAAATATGATAGGAGAATGAATAAGAATCAAGTGTGCATTTTTACTCTAATAGAGGACATTTCATTTAATTCTGATTGAATTCTGCATGAGTCAATCAGAAAAATCCGATATGATTAGCACAGAACATCTTAGAGATAGTGTGTTGTGATGTAAGATTTTATTTTCATACACTCAATATCTTCCAGTAAATTGATGGTCTCATTAATTAGTAAGAGTTTTATAAATATATTAAAAAAAAAAAAAAAGCTGGCAGCTTTTCTATGGCTTTGTTACAGAGAATGTTTTTTCTCTTATTTTTAATGTACTAAAACTTCATGAAGAAACAAAAAGAACAATTTGACAGAACATGCTGTTTTCATGGCATAATATAATTGCATAACAGTCACAGAACGGGAAGAAGTAATTAGATTACTAGTATAAGTATCATCAGAAATAGGAAACTTGTCAATTTTCATAACGTTTTGAGAATAACTGAAAAGGCTGAAAAAAGTTATTAAGTGTAAGAGAGAACTGGGACTTTACCTCCCACAGTTATTTTGCACTCTAATGGGACTACAGATTCATAGCATTAGCAAAATAATTATTATTAGAAAAGGAGGTAAGAGTTGAGAGCCTTCAGTCAAAAAATAAAAGGAAATGGCTCAATAAACTGATTAGTGAACTGGTTTTTTTTTCACTATTTGGTGTATTAAATATGGATTGTAGAATTGTACCTCTGAGATGGGGTTATTAAAAAAAAAATCAGAACAAAGCCTTGCCTCTTTATTTATAAGTATGAAATCACAGCCAGACAGAAGTGAATTATTTGCCACTCAATCTTCTACTCATGGGGTCAGTTCCATGTACACAAGATTTTTATGTGTAAAAACAGACAGTTTAGAACAGAAATACATTTGCAGGGGGAAGGAGGGACTGAGAAAAAATAAAGATGGGAGAAGAACAGGGGTGAATAAAGGTTCCTGAAAATACCTGCCATGAAATGATTTCCTCCTGTTCTTGTTGCCAATTAGGGAATTGTTGGCTTTTGTGAATTCTGGAAATGACGTGGGTTTAGGAAACTAATTTTTTAAGGACTAGTATCTAAAGATCTAAAAAGGAAATTCAGCGTTAGCACAGGCCTACCAGACACATATTCTTATGTAGAGGAGGAGACTGGGCATCTTCCCTTGCTGTGCAGTCACTGTGTCTGTATCTTGTGCAGGCAGCATTGCTCTGAATTCATTGCTTCCTCTCCTTCCCTTGTCATACCACAATAACTTTGATTAACATCTGAAATAATGCACTCTAAATTCTAGATATTTAGTTGTTAGAGTATTTTAGTTGTTAAAGAGTGTTTCCATGTATTTCTATATTCAACATAAGTATTGAAATAAAGGGGAAAAGAGCATGTGAAAATATGAGGAGAAAGAGACAGGGAAGATGAGCCATGACAGGTTATGGGCTTTTCAAATGTGTTTAATGCAAGTGTCCCAGAAAACATGCAGTTATTCACTATTTAGTTCCCTTTGTGTTATCTTTTCTGCTAATGTGCTTGTCACTCTAGTGTGATCAAGTAGCAGTTTGCAATGTGTTTAAATTGTGTGAAAGCCATGGCCATCGTTGTCTTGGGTACCACCATTTTACAAACCTTGTAATGATTAGTAAAAGGTAAGGCTAATGTAATAATACTCAGTGTAATTAAACTGAAAGCACAATTAAGTAATTACCTTGTTACTACAGAAAAAAAAAGCCCGGATTAGGGCTGATTCCTTCCTCTTCTAAATTCAGACACCCTCCTTAGAATGCATGGTGGCTTCACTCCTACTGTGTACTTCAGCACACTGTAACAGTACAGAGACATGAAAGTAGATAAAGGGAAAACAAAAGGAATAAAAGAAGCAGAAGATAATAATAAAGAGGCAGAATAAAAACCAGACCAGCAAAACTCTGTAAAACAAAGCGCATTTATGAGGTACAGTGACATAAGAAAGAAAAAGAGAATGAAAACATAAGACAAGAAAATAGCATGTGGAAAGGAGGCTTGAAACAACTGGAATAATCATAAAATTTTTAGGGCTTGATTTATCAAATTTATCAAATCTAAAATGGCGTGCCAGTCACAGAGAACAAAGTAAAAGAAGAGGCATCATTATTCAAGGAGAAAGTACCTCGAAAGCTTTTGAGCAGCATAAATTGCATTGGAATAGAACAGGACTACTCTAAGATTATTGATGAAGGGTTTTATGTCACTAACTTCCTATTCAATGAAAGTAATATAGTCTAGTATACCCTTGAGATGTGTTTTGAAGAATATTTTTTGCAAAATCAGTGCTACCAATACTTAATGTGAACTAGGGAAGTCATGATTTTAACTTCAAGGAAAAAAAACTTGTTTTGAGCACCCCTACAACCCCTTGACGGTTTTTTATGTATTTATATATCTATCGTAGAGATTGCATATCTACTGTGCCTTGGAGTTTGAAAGATAATGTCATGTTTATGATGTTTTTTCTCCTAAGCACTGTCTTCCTCAGTGGCCCAGCAAATTTGCATCATGCAGGTCTCCATCTTAGATGAAAACTAGGCAGATCTTGCAAATTCTCTTGATCCATCAGTTAATCTAATGACAATTCATTAAAACAGTGTCCTTATCCTAACCTCACTAAACAAGCTGCCATCCTATCAATATGCTTGTTACCTTCCATTTGGCTCAAAAAAAGGAGAACACAATCTCAGCAGTTATATGAAGAGCTATGGAGGCTCCCATAGCTATAATTTCTAAGCAAACAAGGCCTGTCTCTGCTGCTCTGCAGGTTAGGCTACCTTAGGCTACAAAAAGGAAAATCCTGCACAAAGCTATCTGCCATGGGGCTAATATGCCCAAGGATCTGCTACTTGAGCTGTGAGTCCTTGAGGATATGTGTTATGCTGAAATCCTCCCGTTGGGAGCAGGAGGGGTGTGTGAAGGTGTCTCTCCCAGTCAAACTGTGACATGCTTGGACCAAAGGCTCCCACAGGCAGGAATTGCCTGGTAATTGATTGCAGCAGGGCTTCCTGCTGATTAAGATGCTTCTTGATGTGAATAATGGTGACAGATTGTCTTTGACTGAAAGAATGTTTCGTTGTAAATCTTTAGTGTCAGTTTTAGAGGGCTCTCACTGATCCTACCCTTCTACCAGGTCATAGAATGATAGAATATGCTGGGTTGGAAGGGACCCATCAGGGTCACGGAGTCCAACTCTTGGCCTTGCACAGGACACCCCAAGAGTCACACCACGTGCCTGAGAACATTGTCCAAGTACTTCCTGAAGGCAGACAGGCTGATGCTGTGACCACTTCCCTGGAGAGCCTGGTCCAGGGCTCAACCACCTTTTCCTGATACCTAACCTAAACATCCTCTGGCTCAGCTTAGTGCTGTTTCCTGTCACTGGTCACAGAGTAAAGAGATCAGTGCCTGCCCCTCCTCCTCCCCTCATGAGAATGCTGAAGACAACAGTGAGGTCTCCTCTCAGTCTCCTTTTGTCCAGGCTGAGCAGACCAAGTGACCTCAGCCATTTGTCATCAGGCTTCCCCTCCAGACCCTTCATCATCCTCGTGGCCTCCTTTGGACACTCTCTAATAGCTTCATGTCTTTTTTACATTGTGGCACCCAAAGCTGCCCCCAGGACTGGAGGTGAGGCTGCCCCAGCCCAGAGCAGAGTGGGACAATCCCTCCCTTGCCCAGCTGGCGATGCTGGGCCTGCTGCCCCCAGGACAGGGATGTCCCTCCTGGCTGCCAGGGCACTGCTGGTTCATATCCGATTTACCATCAACCAGGACCCCCAGGGCCCTTTCCATGGCACTGCTGTCCAGCCTCTCATTCCCCAGGCTGTACACACAGCAAGGGTTGTCCTGTCCCAGGTGCACAGTCCAGCACCTGCCCTTGTTAAACTTCATGCTGTTGGTGATTGTCCATCTCTGATTTATCAAGGTCTTTCTGCCCTCAAGGGAGTCGACATGTCCTTCCAATTTAGTCTTGTTGGCAAGCTTACTGTTCCTGTGAATCCTGCATCCAGGACATTAATGAAGATGTTGAAGAGAACTTGGTCTAAGATTGAGCCCTACAGAATCCGCCTGGAGCCCAGATCCAGTAGTGTGGGTTAAAAAGTGAAAACAGCACTGGTTCCAGCACTGCTACAGTGGGTAAATTGCCTATGCCTGGCAGAAGTTTTGTAAAATACTACCTTGTCTGAGCTGCAGAATAGTAGCAATCAGCTCTGCCTGCTCATGTCAGGTCAATATGAGACCTGTCTACTATTTCACAGAGCAGTTTTCTTTCCCCTTTGAAAAGTAATTAAGCTTATCTGTGATGTATATTCTTGGTGCCAAATGATCTTTTACGGTGCATTGATTCAGGTGGTCTGATTAGCAAAAACATCACCTTGCAATGAAAAATGGAAAATAATTTCTGCTTTATCTTTCTGTTTATAGACTTAAGAGTCACTTTTTATTCTATGCTGTAAAAGCTTATTTGAAGAACTATTTCCAATATGATTTGCTGAGATAATGAGCATAGGAAAACTACTTAAATCTAAAATAAATATTGCAATAGATGAATGATAGAGACTGATCAAATATTTAGGCAATTAATGGTCCCATAAATCGTTACTGTGAATTCTGATGCACTCTTGCTAGTCCTGCTGGACAATTGCTATCCACTTTGTAATGGCATCGTACAGTATCTGAAGGATAAAAGGTTTCCTTAACATGAAGGTTACACATTATTAATTACAAGAATAAAACAGTTCTCTGTCTTGTGGGGTTTTTTCAGCAATCAATGTGCCAGTAAAATAAGATTCAACTCAGTAAATAGGAAAAAAACTTGGAAATTTCCCACAGTGAAACAAAAGCCTTGCAAAAAGCCTTGAAAAATATCTGTATGTCAGTCAGGAGGCAGAGATAGCAACTGAGATATGCAGCCAAGGGCAGGACTGTGCAGAAATACCAGCACAGGTCCTTGGTGTGGTATAACCACATCACTGTGATTACATTGCTGTTGCTGAGTTCAGCTGGTGCAGTTGGACTGGTATCAGATCCCTCTGCACCTCTTGTGGTGCCGCATTTTCCAGTGGAGAACCAGCTTTGGTGGTGACTGTACTGCTGTTCCTTATTATATCTGATGCATTCTTTTTGGCACATTACTTTGAGGCTGTTCAGAACCTCATTAACTCGAGCCGTAACCACCAAGAAGTACATTTGTGTGTAGAAACACATTTTTATTGGGTATTACATCCTGTTTCCACTTCACTTCTGGGCACAGCTTAGCCTGGCTTTCTCTTTTAGTCCAGCCCCATGCGGTGGCATCCCGCTGTGTCCAGCGATATTCCACATTCTCAGTGCGTGTTGTTCCTGTGCAAACCATGGACGGTGGGATGGCGCCTGCTTTGGCCAGGTGACAGCGACAGGCCACAGCAATAAACTGCTTCTCAAGTGTTTCCCTCCCATCATAATGGGCATTTCAAATGCCAGGTGTGCCCAAACAAAGAAGGAAACTCCTCTCTGAGACTGTGCATATACGAGATGTTTCTTCCTCAGCTGAGGGGCAGAGGATGGCTGTTCCAGAGGGTTGTTTTGGTCCAACAACACCATGCAGATCTGTGGCAGGTGCAGTTGATAGTTACGTTCAGGCACAGACCATGGAAAAATTGAATATAGCTGTCTAGATTTTCCCCAAGGAGCTCCAGGCTGTGGAAACTACTCCCAGTTTTTATTAGAAAAAATACAGGTCTACCAGTCCTTAAAATATCCAAAATTATGAGCGATTTTTTAATTTGTTGGGGGCTTTTGGTTGGTTGGTTTTTTTTCGCGTGTTTTTTTGTTGTTGTGGTTTTTTACCCTGTGAGATAAGAAGTTGTAGGGCTCTGAGATGGTTGTGATCTTCTTCCTTCTTTTAATCTGGTGTTGCTAATTTACTTGATTTTAAATAAACACATTCTCAGATGATTTGATTGGCAATAAATTAAATTAATTTCCCCAGGTCAAGTCTGTTTTGCCCATGATGGCAATTGCTGAGTCATTTCTCCCTGCTCTTATCCTGACCCATGTGTCTTATGTTATACCTTCTCTTCCCAGGAATAGAATGTCACTTATTGTTTTTTCATTATAACAAGAAATCATGTTTTCTTTAGCTCTTTCCTCGTTTTTTTTGTATTAATGGACTCAGTATCTCTTTGGCTGCTAGTAAATATCATCTACTTTTTTGAAATAGGAGTAGAAAGTAAAACCCAGGTTTATCAAAGACTTAAGAGACTGGTATAAATTCTGAGATAAGCATGTGCAATTCCTGCCTCCTAGGCATTTTGTTCATGTGTCATTTTTCTCAAAGTCTTCTATTCCAGCTAAAAGCTATTTCCTTCCGGGTACCAGTGTTTGTTTACTTGTTGCACGTGGCTGTGAGTGGAATTTCCATTTGATATTGTAAAGTTTTAATGTTAGTTCAGCAAAGCACTTAAAATTTTGAGCTAGAAACTTAACTGATGCAATGTCATCTGAGAACCTTTTTATGATGAGGAATGTGTTAGAGCAGGAATTACATCAGAGCAGTTCTGACTGAGCGATTCCCTTCATTGTTATTTTGGTCAAGATCACATTCTTTCATAGTCAGAATAAAGCTACTTTGACAGGAGGCTGACATCAGGGTGTAAGGAGCATCGTGCTTCCAGGCTATCTTGCAATATTTTTAGGCTGCCCTTGAAACCACAGGTTTGTTTAAATGCATTGATTTAGTAGTTGCTAAGTTTCACTATGGAGTGTGGCACAGAGAGAAAAGTAGAAAAGAAGTAAACTGTTTTGTGGCTGTATGTTTAAATGATAGTGCATCATGCTGCTGCTTTAAATACAGGAGACTGAAATGTGTTATCAGAAGGTTTTTTATTATGCTATTAAAAATAACAAGAAGCACCTATTTTCTGAAAAAGAAGGCAGACAAAATAAGGACAGCTCTTCATATTAAAAGGCAGAGGTCTCTATAAAATTTCTAGGGATGTGCTTGTAAGAACTGCTGATCTTTTAAGGAGGTTAATGATTATGCTACAGTAGGAAGAAGCAGTTCAGCTAATGTACATTTCAGCAAATTAAAAAACCCCCTCTTGCACTCAGGTATTTTATTCACATATTTTCCTTTTGTCCTGTCCCAAGGAAGACAAGATGGCTGAAATTTCAGCAGATTCCTGCACCTGAAAAAACTATAAAAACCTCTGTTTTCACCAGAAACGTGTGAGTGGAATGCAGGACAAAGGGATGGAGGAGGAGTTCCCTGCTGCCAAGTTCAGTGGCTAGACAGGTTTTGTACACTACTGAAGTAATAAGACATGATAGGGTGTGCATTCTTGAGCTTTGGGGGTTTTCAGGTGCTGTGATGTGATGCCAAAGAGAAATAACTTCAGCAGCTGCAATAATGTGCCTGTAGCAGAGTGGTGCACACTGACATGTCTCATTATAATATATATAACTGCATTGTGATGCAGGTGTACTACAGGAAAGAGAGGGGAGGTTTTTGATTGTCCTTCGCTCCATGGATTGTTCTGCTTACATTGGCCAGCATTAAGTATAGTGCTAAAGTACAACCTTAAAGCAAAATGATTTGTTGGAGGTTGTAAAATAAGAACATCATCAGTCAAAATCACTGAAATAATGGAGAGGAGGATGCACTGGTTTGTAGTCAGTGAGGAGATCAGAACTGAATCTTCCATCTCAAATGACACAGTAGCGAGCACATGGACATAAAGCAGTGGGACTTAAAAGTGTTTTCAAATGCCTGTTCAGTTCAGCTCTTCCGGACAAACACTTTGTTCCTGTTCTTGTTGCTGCTGCCCCAGCACTCAGCAACTAAGAGATGAACAGAGCTGCTAAAACTCAGCCAATTTGTGTTTCTGTGTCAGTAAAGGAACGTTCTCCAGTCCACTCTGGAACGAGAGCTGAATCTCCACCTTTCTTGGTTATCTTGCCTTTTCCCTAATAACACTTTACAGCAAATGTTAGATGGAAGGAAAAGTCACTGTGACCACATGGGTTTAGAAATCATGGGCCCAGTGAAGTAAAAGTCACTCCAGACAAGGTCAAACCACAAACTAGGAACCAAAGTAGAAGCAAATCATGTTTCTGAGGAGCACATTCATCACCCAGCCTCAGTGGGAAATAAACAGGTTGCTCACTCCTCAGGACTGTGCCTCTCAGTGTTAGTTTGTGCATGAGAAATGGAGTGAATCAGGAATTAAAGGCCCTGCTTATTTGCTTTTAGAAGAGGAAATATCTCTTGCAAGTCTTAAAGATGTACCTTGATAGTTAGGCCTGTGCAACCCCTACAGTGAAAGGAATGAATTGCAAGGCAATGTGGCTTTATAGGGTCCCTTCTTCAGTTGTATGATGTTTTTGAGTAATAAAGGAGAGTAGTTTGAGTTTCACTGGCACTGAATTCTTGTGTGGGAAAATTTTGCAAATGCTGTCTGCTGGGTTTTTAATAACACAGTCTTACTTCCCCCTTGAGCTATTCTGCAGAGCTCCGAAAGATGCTTGGTTCATCTCAGAGTATTTTCTATTAGTTGTTTCTTACAAAGTAAATGGGACAATAACCAGAAAAGTCACTTTTTTTCACCAACATTTCACTGTGTAGATTGTTCCTTGTTGTAAACTCTTTGTAGTTTTACCTGCCTTACAAGATTTATGTGCTAAAATTAAATGGTGCTGCTTCAGTGTTGTGCTCTACAGAGACCTGTGTCACTTACCATTTTTAGTAGTTAGGAGCTGATGTGGCAGGATGCATTTAGGCTTGGTTTTCTGAGACAGCTAAGAATAGAATTGTTTGATAATATTCCATTATTCACCATGGTGCTACCTAAGGGGCTATGCAAAACTCAGTTTTGTTTTCAACTAAGTTGGACAATTGTCCAGAAGCTGATACTGCTAATAAATTACTAGAGCACTGCAATATCAGCAGATATAACTACTAAACATAAATTTGAAAGAACAATGATAGCTTGAAAAAAAAAGTTATATCAAAAGTTTGGGGAAGCTCACAAAGGTAATGCAGAAAAAGGCAATAACAAATAAGCCACCCCTAAATCCATCAATACATTTTTCAGAGTGCAAACTGAATGCCTAGGACTGTCCCCGTGTCTGTTCTGTCAGTCTCCAACCTCCTTTTATTAGTCTTAGATAGAAGATAAACAACAAGACTGACAGCTTTGTGTCCTTTGGCATTTTTGTGTCACCATCACAGAGTAAGAGGGTATTATGTCATCACTCAAGCCTGTCAGGTTTAGTTTAGTCTGCTGTTTGTCTTAACGATTGTTTTCCTCATTTTTTTCCCCTCAGTTGATACACATACCCTGTATAGATTGTATATCGTTGATGTTACCAGAATCCATTTTTCAGAGGAGAGGTGTTTTTAACTTCAACCATGGAAATGTCACCCTTTTTTTTCTCCCATACACCAAAATAGAAATTAGAAAAACAAGCATCTTCTGCACTCCGTCAGTTCTGGTCTGTGCAGAACTTTTTCATAACTCACATATTCAAACATTGTTTGCATTAATATTGCAGTCAATGAGAACTCTTAGATTTTTTTTTTTTTAAGCTTTGTTTAGGAAAGTTCATTATGTAAAACTGTTGTGGAATCTCTATAGATTTCAGCACTGTACATTGGTAACTTGTGCCCAGTACTTACCTTTAATTGTATCATTTATGGATGAAATAAGAGAATCTTAGCTGGAGTTTGGCTTTTGAAAACAGTCAGATAGGTGTGATGGGAGGTTGAAGAGTCAACACTTGGCTTTTGTTAATGACTTTATAGCATGATCATTTAGTGGAAAACACAGTTTTTCCTCACTAGGGAAGCCATAGGCTGGTTCCACAAAAAAAGCAGAGATACCTACAGGGAGTATCTGCCTCAGGTTACATGATCAAGCTCTCTGAGAAATTCCCGGAAAGAGCAAGAAGAATTTGGAGTGGAGAACTCTGAAGACAGCAAGCTGAAGACATATAAACTAAACATTATGAAGTTCTAATGAGGGGGAATGAAACCTGGACAAGCAACTTTAGCCTTAAGGATTCTATTTAGTGCTTCTTGGGACTCCAGCTTTCTCTAAAGATGTCATGTAAGCCAGGTCAGATCTTGCTCAGGCTGCTCAGTCTAGCTGGTAGCCAGATAGTTGGATCAGTCAGTGTTAGAGGGATGGGAAGGAAGGGACAAATTTTTAGCTGCCACAGTCTCTAATGCGAGCCAATAAGACGACCTTTTGTCCACCAATCTTCTCAGAGAATGTTGTAACCATCTGGGCCTTGTACTTTCTTAATGGATTTTGCTCACACCTTTACTTACTAAAGCTATGCCACTGCAAATATTCACAGTAGGAGGCAGAAAAAGATTGAGCTAGCAGGGAGGAAACACAGGAAAACAGCATTTAAATCTTCCCTTCAATTAGTATGTGTTTATATTTATATATGTATAGTCTGTATTCACACAAAGTAGGACAGTTTTGAAGGAGACTTTTAATGGCAAGTGCCCCAAAGTCCAGTGGTGATGGCATGCAAATAGATGGTCAGGTGGGGTGGAAATTCTGGAATATGCCCCTTCTGAGCAGGGCTCTGTAAGCAGGCCTTTGGGGGTGACAGTGAATAGGCAGGTTCGGGAGAATCACAGTTTGCCAGAGGAGATCTAGCAAGTACTTCTGGGGGTGTCTGGTGGGTGAGCTCCTGGGTAAAATCAGTGGAAGAGCACTATGTTTGGGAATTGCCCTGATGCAGAAACAGGATCTGTCACTCCCCATCCAGTTAAACAACCCAGGAGAATTCAGGCAGTTGCCTGGAGGCATTTGTACCTTCTGAGAGACTTGAGCTCAGCAGCTCACCTAGGCACCTGTCAATGCATAATTGAAAGTTTCAGCAGTGCCCAAAGGTTTTCCTTAGGCACAGAGATTCATGTTTCTGATGTTTGCTATAGTTTTTTCTTTGTGTTAAGTTCATCCCCAGCCACAGCTAGGTGCCATTCCTTAATAAATTGCCACAACTATCAGAGACCAAATGACGGTTCAGAGTGCCAGTGAACCTCCTCGGTATTGCTGTAGTGGCTTTTTGACACGTCTGTCTCTGCTGTCAAATTTATTCCAGCAGAGATCACCTTACAGGATGATACCTGATTTACATTACCTGATTTGTTCTGTAATGGGGGAGATCAGAGTCGAGTACTTGATTTCATTTTCACAGGGAACAATATATCTTTAATTTTAAAATGGATGATCAGCACCTACATTCAGAGAAGTTGGCTACCGCAGTCCCCATTGCGGAGCAGCGCAATCATCGTTGCCATCCTACTTTGTCTGTTGCAGTCAGAAATGTTCCATCTTGGCTCATTTGTAACTCTCTGTCTTGGATCTAGATAGACACACCTGGGCCAGATCCTCAAGTAGTCCCACAGTCTTTCCCCCTCCCTTTCCTTCCCTCTGACATTAAGCAGTCTCTGAGGAACTTTTTATCCTCTAAAGTGCTGTTGGGGGAGACAAAGGCATTTTTTTGCCCCTTTTTTGGCTTTAATCCACTTATTGTTTTATGTCTGCTGGCAGAATTAGGAAGACGGATTTGCACATGAGGATATAATTTTGTCTTCATCCCCTGGAGATAAACCTGGTGGCAGACTCTTCTAATTATTGGTGTAAAGCTCATGATCGAGATTTTACAGTAGGAACCTCCCTATGGTCTCCTACGCAACTTTACAGTGCCGTTGAGTTAGTGTTAATCCATTTGGCTCTGATTACCCTTCACCTGACTGTGAAGTTAAATCTGCTGCTATTCTTAAATTTATAGGATTGTAGTTTTCTGTGCTAGAATGCTTTGGTAATTCATTATTATTATTAGTAGTAGTAGTAGTAGTTTGTTTGGGTTTTTTTATGGCAGTGATGGTGGATTGTTTTATTCTAATCTATCCCTGTTTGGTGATGCTTTCTAGGATTCAACTAGACAAAATTTAATCTGCAAAGCATGTTTAAAATTTAGGAAACCCTGAAGAAAATAGCTCTGATCATTTTTCAACAGTTTTTGTTTGTGTTTTTTAATTCATTTTTTAAAGTAAGGGATAGTAAGTTCTGTATGATTTAGTTTTCCTTTTCCTGGTCTTAGAATGGACCTCTTGGAAATTAAATAATACAGTATGATTCTTTTCTGTCAAACATAGGGGGTTCAAAAATGTATCCAGTAAGTCAGCATTTGAAGATCTAAGTTGCCAGAGCTTCCAAAACTCTGGTGGTTGTTATTTCTGTCCATGATACCGTAACTCATTGTTGATGCAGAAGTTTTCTTGGGAGACTCAGGATTTTGCTATCCTACAAGTGGCAAAAGCAGCTCAGACCAGATGACAACCCCCTAGAACAGGATCCTGCAGCACATGAGAGCTCACCTGTGTGTACTCAGACAAATATCAGGCTCCTATTTCTTCACCTTCTCCCTTTCTATTGTTCTAGCTGTGAAGATTTTCACTGACTCAATCAAATGGTTAATTTTTTAAATTCTTTTTTATTCTGGGAAAAGACATGTTTGTGGGAGGGCCTACCCAGAGCAGTGCTCATTTCCAGTGGTGATCACATTAATCTGTCAACATTTTCCCTGTGGATGGATAGTCTTCAAGCAGTTGTCTTCATTACAGTTCAGCAGAGTGCTCTGCAGAGTATCAGTTTTTAATTATATGAAAGCAATTTAAAAGCCAAAACAGTGGAGAGTAATGCCTCACAACTTTTTTGTTTGTTTGTTTTATTTTTCTGTAATATTGTGATACGGGTAAATGCTGTATGAATCAGAGAATCCTAGAACAGCTGTGGTGGGAAGAAACCTCTTGAGATCATGCAGTCCAAGCTGGGTCAGCCAGGGCAGGCAGCCCCAGACCATGCCCAGTCAGATTTTGAGTATGCAAAGCTGGAGACTTTACACCTTTTTGGGATCCTGTGCAGTAAAATACAGTGCCATAGCTCTTTCTGTGATTAAGTTTTTGGAGGACTGTCTCCAATGCTGGAGCAGAAGCATGTGAGGAGTCCTCCCACTGAGGAGGAAGCAGCAGCACAAACACTGAGTGATGAGCTGACCACAGCCCACATTCTCTGTCCCTCTGCGCTGCTGGGAAAGAGGAGTTATGAGAAAACTGGGAGTAAAATTAGCCCTGGAAAGAAGGGAGGGTTGGAAGATAGGTGTTTTAAGATTTGATTTGATTTCTCATTATGCTACTCTGATTCGATTGGTGGTAAATTAAATTAATTTCCCCAAGTCAAGTCTGTTTTGCCTGTGCCAGTAACTGGTCAATGATCTCTCCTACCCATGAGTCTTCCATTATATTTTCTCTCCCCTGTCCAGTTGAGGAGGGGAGTGATAGAGTGGCTTTGGTGGGAACCTGGCACTCAGTTAGGGTGCCAAACCCACCAAAATGATTGATGTTGCAGTCCCTTGCCTCTATGGCCCTACTCCAGTATGACCCTGTCTCTGTTGTGCTGGTGAGCCTAGAACTGGGCACAACACTTGAGGTGTGATCTCACCAGTGCTGAGGAGACTGCCAGGATCATCTACTTGGACCTGCTGGTGATGCTCTTCCTAATACAGCTCAGGATGCTGATAAGTGTAAAGTAATTTAAATTTACAATTGTTACATTTTTGAACTTCTGCTACAGGAAAGATAAAATGTACTTGGGAGTTTATATTTGGAAATATAAAGTAATAAGTTAATTTAATGTACTCTTTCCGTTTAAAGAGTTGCTGATCAGTATTCCTGATGCATACTGTATATGTAATTGGTTTAGCCCATTCTTATTTTATTTTTTTTTCCAGTGGCCTCATTCTTATGGAAAACCTGTCTAGCACACAGAGGAAATAAAATTATTTACTACAGAAAATAGGAAGTGTTAGTTACTAAGAGGGATGCCAACAGAGCTTTTATCAATTAAAGATTGATGAGGAGAAGAGGTAGAGACTAGATGGAGTAAACATTGGAGTAAAGGACAGCTTATTCCAAAGATTGGCAAGACCCACCTATGTGTGCAATCAGGAAAGATTTCAAAGAAAAGGAAAGATGATGAAGAGTAAGAGGAGTGAAAAAATGAGGAAAGGATCAGTGAGGCAGGACAAATATTTTCTGTTGGAAAATAAATATGTATTGAGTATAATAAAGGCTGTGGCAGGGGAAAATAATTAAATATAAAATTTTGTTTAGCTTTTGTTGGAGAACTTGGATATACCACAACTAAAGAAGGGAAAGAGGAGGATCTGAGGAAAGCATCAAACTTGGAAAACAGAGTTTGCAAGCAAAATGGAAAACAGAAAATGCTGCTTTTGTTGACAGTGGTGGTGTTAAAATTTCATTGTGTACCACAGGAAGTGGATTTGATATCTGGAATTTTTCCAGAGCTGTTGAATATACCAGGAGTTGAGTAAGATGGAAAAGGAGGCTCACACATATAGACAGCAGGTTTATTTCTCTAAATGCTTTTAAAAATAGAGGTCTTAAGTTTTATGCCTGGAGAAGTGCAAAAAGTAGCTGAATGCTAGGTAGAAAGGAGTTAAATTAATTAGCTCCGAAGTGAAGAGATGAGAGAGAAGGAGGAATCGAGGACACAGCATCATTAAAAATGGAATATTATAACTTGGACACCAAAACATTCATGCATGCAGTGTTGCAGATTGTTACTCTGTATTACTCCTGATGCTGTCAACGCATTATTGTCCAAACGGGCAATTAATGTCCTTTGATGGGCACTTTGCTGAAAAGCCCAAGAAGAGCAGTAACATCCACAGCCCTGAAGGCCAAGCATCTCCTCTGCTTGTGCCATGGCTTGTGAGGCAGATCTGGAAGGCACTCTTGATCCACCATATAAAATTCAGTAGGACACAGTAATCTCAGAAATTCTTGTTCAACTCTATCTCAAATACTTAAGAGATTCACTGTCTGTTAAAAATAGCCACAAAAATTCGATCACTTTTGGAAGAACTCTTGGCAATTTTTAATTTTTAAATGCTTCCTTTCATACGACAATCATGATGTGCAAATCTGTCCTTCACAGATAGTAAACTGAAGACAGATTAGTTATGGTGGTTTCTTAGTGAGTCTTCAAACTGCATCAGTTCAGCAAAGTGCAGTGTGAGAACCAATATTAATAATTATTTGTTGCAAGTGTGAAGGGTTAGTAGCATTCTCTAGCTGTAAATGGTTGCTACTCTCTACATTTCTTTTTTCAAATTAATCTTTTGTCCTTTACCTGTTGCTACAATTTGAACTGCAAAAGAAACAGCCAAGAAACAACAAGACAGAACCAACAGCTCTTTTCTCCCAACTCTTAAGAAAAGGAAATGCCTTCAATAAATGTTTAATTGAAAAAGTCAGGATGCATTCAGCTGTTTTTTGTCTAGATGTAGGTGTTAAGCATGGACAGGTTTCTTCTGGTATACTCAAATATATCTGGTGTATGTGAATGGCCCAAAAAAAGTCAGATCTTATAGTAAGATCTATAGGTCTTATAGATCTTACCTTTTGGATAAATAGTACCAATGGTAGCATGATTCCACACATCTATTATTGTCAGTATCTACTGTTAGTTAAATAATGTATTTATTCACAGTAGAGTTTTTATCCTGTGCATCTATCAGTACTTAGTCTGCCATCATATGCCAAGCATCTGAGTTTTCTAAATAGTTCTAAAAGTTCTCTAGTACTTGGTGAGTATGTCTGGCCACCATCATGGAGTCCAAATATTTTAGTGCTCGACTTGTGTCACCACATTCTTGGAATATAGCTGCAGAAGAAGTGCATTTACACAAACTAAATTTAGCCTAGAGAAGTTCATTTTTATCTTCCTCTCTTTTGGTTTTTTTGTTGTTTTTTTTTTTCCCCTCGTTGACTATAGAGGGGAGAGACTGTCAGCCTCTTCTTCAGAGGGACTCAAATCCACACCCTCCATAAGGGAGAAAAGTGCTTAGGAAAAGCTAGAGAAGACTAGTTTTTGTGAATATCTACCAAAGGATTTTTAGTTGGCACTTCAGGATCAGTCACATTTCTGTATTTTGTGATATACTGATTCTTTACCCCAAAAACATCCAGAATGACAAGATCCCAAAATGTTTCACAATGGAAAGGGACGTCTTCTAGACCAGCTTGGTTCTCTACATTAGAGTAGCTTCCTATGAAAACTAGAGGTCTAGATCTGCTGCCAGTTTTTTTCTTTTGAATTTGGTTTGACTTCAGGACTTTCTGCTTCTTCGTGCTAAACAATCCCAAGTCTCTTAGCCTCAATTTGTATGAGAGATGCTCCAATCCTTTAATTATGTTTCTGACACCATTCCTCACTACCAGTTTCCTTCACAGCACATCTGCAACTGGAAAACTAAGACACATCCCACAAAAGAGGGAGTATCTGTGTACTTGTGGTGGAGAGACAGATTGTCTGCTTCTAGGCTGTACAAGAGACATCATAAAACTTTAAGGGCTCTATCATAAAAGATGTTGCAGCCATCAAAGAGCTTTCTGAGAATCCTCCCTGGAATTGCACTAGACTCATCTTGGATCTCTCCTGATACTTTGTTCCATATTTCAGTTCCCTCTGTTGTGAGATCTGCGAGTCATCCCTAACAGCACTAATATCTTCAGTATTGATGTATAAATTAGTTTTTGACTCTTCATTGGCACTGGGATCAATTGCTAGGTTGATTGCAGATACATTCATCAGTTGTTGATGATTTCTTGGCTGTTTTGTCCAGGTTCTGTAATATTTTCAAGGCAGTGACCTGTTGTTAATTGGCCTCTGGAGGAAGCTAACTTGCTCCACTGGCTGCAGCAGGAGTTTAGGGAGTCTGACTGCTTAATGTAGTTAGGAAGAATGAGTATTCCTATGTTGGCATCTGTAGCCAACGTAGCCATCTGCTACAGGAAGGATGATGTTCATTTCTGTATCTACGTGATCAAGAAGTGCAGAAAGAACAGGGGCATCTTATAGCTGTTCTCATTTAGAGAGAAATCTTAGATTTTCAATAAGTGACAAAGTCTCTCCGTATTCTGCTGAAATTATATGTTTGAGCAGGACTGCAATGTTTAGAAATTACAAGACTCTGACTTTCCGAGGAATATGAAGCAATACCATAAACATGACTCTACCATGAGTAGTACTCAGTCATGCCACTAAAAACATTTCCAGTGTCATGGGATTATTAAGTTTAGCTACTGAATGGGCAGAGCTGTAATGTCACCATCTGCAAGGTCAGGGAGATACAGCTCTGCAGCCTCCTTAAGGCATGGTCAGCTTCAGACACGCACAAAAAATGTATTGCATTTGGGCAGGTCTGAGTAGAACCTGGCTGTGCAGCAGTGTTAAAAGTGTAAAATCTGGCTCAGTTATTCTGTGCTCTTTATCCTTTAGGACTCCTTTCACTCAAAGCTGACTAAAGCCAGTGCATGAGGGTCACCAGCAGCGACTGTAAAGAACAGTCTCTAGAAAAAGAGCATTATACAGCTAATGTTCTTTAAAATACACAGGTGGTCTTGGTAGAGCTCTCTGCTGTTTGGCCAGACAGTTTTTCATACCTACATAAGCTTAACTCTACCTTGGTCAGAAACCTTTAAATACTGTTAACACAATGATTAGTATCAATATCAGTAGCGTGAGGAAAAATTACCTGCTCTGATCTTCACAGAACAAGCTTGGAAATCTCTGTAACTTTGTTTTGGTTTGCAAGAGGATTAGTATTTATTTATCTCTTCTACTACAATAAAGTCATTATCTAAAATTGCTCACTTAGAGTGAAGTCTCATTTAGCCTGAAACATAGTGTTTTGTCTTTTCAGTATTACCCTCAATATTAGAGAAAAAAAATTTTCAAATTTCTGTTAGTATTTCCTTAGGTAGGTGTGGACTTATTACAGCTCTCCATTGTATGATTTTTATTTTCTTAGTATTAGTTTTGCAGCAGTATTCCATCAGTAGACCTTCAGAAATTATCTTCCCAACTGAGAGACTGTTTCTGTCTGTAATTTACAATACATGGCACAGTATGATGTATGCTATTTTGGAATATTGAAGCATTTTCTTTTACCATAATTGCAATGATCAGTACAATCCAGAATAGGATTCATCTTTTTAGAGTGGTGCTGCATTTGAACATATAGTTAAATAATTTCCTCTATAATCCTCAGGGCTCCTCTCCTGCATAACTGTTTTCAAAACATTCATCTCCAACTTGGTACATAAGATTACCAATTGCTTTTATCTATTGAATCTCATTTATTTTAATTCTGTCCATCTCTAACCTTGCCAGATCATTTTGCAATTTTAATTTTTGCAGCTGCATATTTGAGAAGTATGGTTTTAAAATATTTTCTAGGCTACTGTGCTGTGGCGCATGTTTAGTTGCATTAGGATAATAGGAAATCTTGTAATTCCCCATTGAAGACGAAACCAGATGAACAGACCTTGTAAGACAATGTTTCATCCTGACTAATGTGATTTTGGTTTATTATTTGGAGATACAGTTAAATATTATTTCAATACAGTAGCACAGTAAAGCATCTTCATAGTTCAAAGACTGTATGTTTTGCAAAGATTTGAAACTTAAATTTCTTATGTGAAAGAGAGTCAGCCCTCAGACCTTCTCAGGCAATAAATGTCATCCTTATGATTCTCAAAAGACAAGAAGAAAATAAGTTCACTGCTTCTTTAATACCAGAAACAGGCATTATAAACACCCTAGAAGGCAAGTTCTTCCTCTCTTTTTGTGTATTGCCATGTTTTTGAGTGCTCTGAAAAAGAGAGAAAGGAGCGAATACTGAACATGATTGTGAGAGAAAATGTAGCTCAGTGCAGAAAATCTGCCATGAAGGAAAGTTTTCTTTATTTATTCCATCCATGAAGGGCATTTAGTTGTCCTGGCCTTCGTTTGTCAATTGGCAACAGTTGGTGAAACCTCACTTAGCAGCTGTGTTCAAGATCATAAGTCATTGATAAGTCACCTTAAACTCTTTTCATTTTACCCAGACTGCAGGAAACAGAGAATTGTTGTTTCACTGAAGAAATTACCTTGCTGTTTGGGTTTTTCTCATAAGCATCTAAGGCTGTACGCCCTGATAAATAATAGATAAGGTTGTACAGACAGGTTCTGAGTCCCCGGTGCTTTGGCCTTTTCAAGGCAAGCACAGAGTAGATGCCTCTCTTAGTGAGACTGTCAGCACCTCTCCTGATGAAGGGAGTTTGCTGCCTGTCTTTGGCAGATGCATTATGCAACATGCAGAAATTCTGAAAAATTTAAAAAGGAGGAAGCAGCTTGCTGTTGGACACTGTTCTCTAAATAAGCTAATCAAATATTTCAGCAGTGTATCCCAGCTGAAAACAATCTAGCCTTTTCTTATTAGACTGCAAGCCACAGCATAAAGTAGAAGATGGCCAGATGATTAGAGGTAGGAGAAGTATATTCCTATTGCCCCATTGTTTCTTCCTTTTGATCACCAAATACTTGAGAAATGCACTGGAATGAAAGTAAAACCTATCTCCAAAAATTGTCACGTAGTTCTTCCATTTCTAGACCCTTACGTAGCACCTTTTATGAAGCTCAGTGATGCCCTGAATTTATTAAGTACATGAATGGGTTGAAAAATTTAGTGAAGTTGAAGTATTCACAGCATCCAAGTGATTGAAAACTGTGAAGGACACTGCTTGGAATGTCTCTTTGAACTCATCTGTGTTAATAATCACTTTATTTTGCCATCATGCATCTGCAGTTTGGTCAGACTGTTCCACAGCCACGTAGCCAGAGATCCCTCCACAGTATTGCTACCTTCGGTTTATGTGATTTCTGCTGATTTTACCTGTAAACAATGTCACCTTTAAAGGACACCAGTGGTACATATACCAGCCAATTTTATAGGTTGCATAGAAATTCCTAATTCTTTTCCCTCTACATTGGCATTACCTGTGAAAGTAGACTCAGTCTGAGGACTTCTGTCCCAGGGGAAAGAAGTGATAGTTTCACAGATACAGTGCTATGGACAGGTGAGAATGGCCTCCACTGAGAAGTAAAAATGGCCTCAGCACTGCAGAAATAGAAATAGAAAACAAGGGTTTACTAAGTATCCACACTGCCACCCCTGTGTACCTGAATGAAAGTAATCAGGTTGCGTGACTGGAAATGAAAGAGGAAGGAAATGGATTTTCTTTCTGCATAAAAACAACTGAGAAGTTTTAAAACCTTAGGAATTCAGATACCATGAAAGTACTGACTAGATAGGTTAGGCGTGAATAGAATAACTATGTATCAGTTCTTACTCTTTTAAAGGAAATTTGAATGTTTTGAAAAGAAATATGAGTGTTTAGAAGACACAGAATAACAATAGTTTGGTTTGTTCCATTTACTTCTGTTCTGTCTCTCTTTTTCTTGCTCTGGTAGTGGTGGTTGATGCACAACTGTAAGCAAGCTCTGTAGATCATCCTGTGGGGATCTTGGTATATTGAATTCATGAGGAGCAAAGAAAAAGGACCTTCTCAAGTATATCCAGAAACACAACATAAGTCCCTTTCAATCTATTTCAGATGATGGTACTGCATTCAGAAGGTTGGAATCTGAAAATCAGAGGGATTGTCTCAGTTTCATAAGTATTAGAATTCTGGGAGTTTAGCGTGACCTGCAGAGTATCAGAAATCCTTCTCGTTCCAAGTAATGGTTATGTTATTCCCACGAGAGAGGGAAGAGCTCCAACATAAGGACGAAAATTTTGTTGAGTGAATCCCAGGATGGCAGCATATGTCAAGTTAGTATTCTCAAAACATCAGCAAATTACTCTGAGGGATTTGGGGATTTTGTTGTTTGTTTTTTTCCCCCATTCTTCAAATATATGACTTAAAATACTACGAAGATGCGGTCATTTTAGATGAAATAACATTAGAGATGCTGCTGTGTGGCTACTACATCTAACAGGTCCAACTGCCTTTTCCTCACAGTACGAAATGTGGATTTTTTTCCATTTCTGCAAATTTCTAAGGTTCTTTTGTCTCTCTGATATAAATCCTGTTGCAAGATTTCTCTACAATAATATATGACCATTATATTATTATTTTTTTCAAAAAATAATGTACAGCTTTGTTTGATTGTGGACAAGGAGGCCAGTTTATTGTGATGGTCGTCAGTCTCAATAATTACTAATTAATGCAGATGAAATACATGGCTGTATCTCTTACTCATAATTACCTCAACTATACAAATTGTCAAGGTTGCTTGTTTCTGTGTCAGAGAACATTCTGAAAGGAAATCTTCTCCACAGGAAAAGAGAATGACAGGTAAAATAAATGAAGTGTGTCTGCTTAGGAACAAGTGTTTTATGCATAATTATTTCATGCCTTGCAAATTAACTACATCATATGTGCCTGGGAATTACAGGAAACTGAAATTATGTACCTAGGGCATATTGGAATTTACTATGTGATTATATTTCTTGTTGCATTTTATATTTTTCAAAGGGCTTGCAACATAAGAATCTAGCAAAGAGATGCCAGTGCAGGTATTCTCTGTTACTCTGCTGTTGGCATATGTGTATTTCCCTGAACTCAAATAAATATTCTGTTTATTTACCCTTTTTCTATTCTCTCTATAGGTCTGCAAACTATGGATAGGGTAATGATACAGCAGTGTAGGTTAAAATCCCCAGGAAGAGGCCAGAAAGGTCTGTTTCGCTTCTAACAGAGTGAAATGGAAAAAACAGTTTCCAAAGAAGGTTCCAAAAGAGGAGTGTTCTACTTTTTTATGTTCAAGTGCTAATTAAATACGAGGGAACAATTTGTATTTTACTTTATGGAACTTTATTTGAACTACTGTGGTGGACCTGCTTGCCATTTGGTATCTTTCAGTAGCTGCCTTCTGTCCAGGCTCCATGGGCTGCTTTGCAAGGCTTGGCAAGATTTTCTGCCATGAGCCAAATCCTGTTCCACTCGCTCACAATGCCTGGATATCATGCATTGCTGGAATCACTCTTCTTTCTTTAATATTGCTGTTGTTTCCATCACCCTTTTAGCACAATGCACCTAAGAGAGAAAATGGAAACAGACCAGTTCTGGCATCCATCACAGCCATCAATTTCATTAAGACAAACTGATGTCTTTCTAAACAGATGAGGATATAGAAACAGTTACAGGAATACAATTTGAAAATAAGATTCTAAGAAGTCTCTGTGTAAGTGCTCGCCTTGTGTAAACCATAGCACTAAAATTTGATTTGCCTGTCATCTGCGTAGACAGGAAGGCTTACAAATATTCAGGTTTGAAAATGATGGAAGAGATAATTGTCTTTAGACCCAGCACTTATAAAAATGCTTCTGACAAACATCTCTCCTGCAAAGGAGTATTATGTTGGTGATATTTGCTGCATTTATTGCAAAGGGTGTGTTGGTATTTCCATTACGAAACTTTCTTGCTATTCTTTCAGTAAAAATCCACTCCATAATGAAACATGGAATATCTGATCTCATTTCTTGACCAGTGGTTGTTTTTACCAGATTTCCAGAAAATTGACTGAGCTGAGGTTTTTATATTGTACAAAGGTTAAAAAAGGTGTGGAGGAGAGGAAGTGGGGGAGGGGAGCAGTAGGAATGTAGTTGATGGAAATGGTTTGTGTTTCAATTGTAGGATGAAAATGATGTGCTGTTGGCATCATCTGTAGGCCAGTTGTGCTGTACTGTTTTTCTTAGTGCATGAAATTCTAAACCTTGCCCCATCTGTAGGAAAATATTTCAATGGATACAGAAATCCTTATTATGAGGAAATAACAACTGACAATTATAACAAAGTAAAATACTATGTAAAATGATATAGTGCATTATTTTTAAAATAAATTCAGATTAAAGGGAGGAAAAAATCACCATTTCCGAATTATGGAGTGCTGAGAGGTTTTTGTTGTTGGGGTTTTTTGTTTGGTTGGTTTGTTTTTCTACTTTTTATGCTGTTGCTAAATTATATGAATGGGTGTGGTGGTGATCAAAACATTTGGAAGGACTGAATCCATTTTAAAATTTTTTTTTTTTTGGAAGGTCAGTAATATGAAATAAACTACCATTCTTATGTGTGCTCATTTGCATCTGACTAGAATTGACAAGCTGAGAAAGGAATTCTGAGTCCCCATCTCCTTCCTCAAAGATAGCAACAGCTTCACTGTTGTGAGGCGTTTTGGCTGCTAAAGCCACAGTGATCAGCTTTGCTGATTTTGCTGTTTGGGGTTGGTAGACACTTGCTTTCTGTGCCTTTTTGTTTTCCTGAGCTTGTTTTTCTTGGCTGTTCTGTCGGCTTTGCATTTGGTGGCTTCTGGTTCGCTTGCTTGTTTGCTTTAACCTTTGCACCTCTTTTCATCATTATATGGGTTTGATATTATAAACTACATAATTGTTGGGTTTTTTCTTGTTGTGGCTGGCCAGAGAGCACCTCAGTTCTGTTTGGAATGTGTCCATTACACACCACCTCAGTCCCTTTGATGTGCCTTGAAGAAGTTCATGGTATGTCTGTATGTTAGACCTGCTTAAGCTGCCACCTTTCAGACCCTGCAGAGAGGAAGCTGAGCCTACCCTGAAATAATCAGTAAAGTCAGCTGAAATTTTCTGGTGACAACAAACTTAAATGGCAGCCTTAGAAGAAAATAAATTCAAGTGACATTTTTGCTGAATCTTCACTGTATCTTCTTGTTGTGGTGTAAATCTGCGTGGATCAACTTGGACAGCAATTGGGCAGAAACATCTGGGTTTAGTAACAGAAGAACTACAGTAAAACTTTTTATTTATTTTTATCTTTGGAAGAGATATACTAGACAAATCTAAGAGTCTTTGGAGACTTTAGAAAGAGGTGCGAGAACAGCATTAGAGACTTGAACACCTTTGTTCTTCCCACAAATGCAAGTGTAACTGTCTCAATATAGTCCCATTTTGCTTTTGACTTTCAGAGGCTTGCTATAAAAATAGACTCACTGAAGTTCCACACACTGTCAGGCCAGAGATTTGGATCTAGAGGTATACAGGTAAACTTCCTGAGTTAGAGAGGCTTTTTTACTGTTTGCTTAGGAGAATTACAGTGTTTGCTTACTTATGATATTAGTATTTCTATGCTGTGGAAAGGCTTGGATAATATATGCAGATTCCTGAAGCAGCTTTACTGCAGAGAAATAGAATGTTTGGGAATGTTTTGGCAGTTTTTCAATAGAAAATGGGGGTTACCCTAAGTACAGGTTTTAAAATGTTTCAAATTTTAAATCATTAACCAAAGTGACATTTTGAATTTAAGTGAATCTACATGTTCTTTTTCCCTTACTGCAAACGAAATAGAAGATCATATTTTTATTTATAATCAAAAAAGTAAAGCCAAAATACACAATTACCTCAAATTGTTGAATGTACTACATATGCATGTATAAGTGGAATTTTCAATCTGTTGGTAAGAAGAAATACTCATTTACAGAATTCGAGATATCTGATATTCCAATTCAATATGAGTAGTAATGGACATGAGAAAAATCTGTGGGCAAACTATGCAGGGCTGGACACAGGATTCTCAACATCTGTAAATACGTGAAAAACAGACTGGTTTTGGGAAGGATTTATTTTAGGCCCTGAACAAAGCTGTGAGGGGGCAGAAATCAATGTCATTGTTGGGATTTTTAGAGGAAGGCCAGAGGTAATAAGTCCCGTAGTTTCTAGGTTTATATATGTTACAAATCACCCAGTGCACCACTTAAAAACTTGCTAAACTCTCATACTTTATTCTACAGAGAAAACAAACTACTCTGCATAGACAACTGTGTCCACATCCCTGTGTTCCAGGGCCTGGTTTCACTAGGAACCTTCATCGAGCCTCTTGTGTAACACCCCACGCTTTGTTCACGTGCTGGATCCCACCTTAACGTGGATTATTTTTTTGTTGTTTTTCAGCTCTGAGGGACAACAGAATTGAGCTGGTGCGAGCATCGTGGCACGAGCTGAGTATCAGTGTCAGCGATGTGTCCCTGTCGGACGAAGGGCAGTACACCTGCTCGTTATTCACTATGCCTGTCAAAACTTCCAAGGCTTTCCTCACCGTTCTCGGTAAGTACGAACAGCTGAACGGAAAGAAGCAACTGTTAAACTCCTCAGGCTCTGGCAAATTATGATAAGAATGAACTTTTCTAAGGCCTGGCAGAAGATAAATGTAAATGTCTGATCTAGTTTCCTTGATGTTTATTGTTTCATATTGCTGTGCTGAAAAATAACATGCCTCTTACCGTTTGCACCGGTGCAGGGTAATGAATTAGGGAGCACACAAACAGCACGGAATGAGTGCTCTGTAAAATGGACATAACCTCTACATCCCGAGCACCACAAGTGCAGAGAAGGTGCATGTGTTCATCTCCTAACAATCTATTGGATAGGGCAAAGGGGAGAAAATCAGAAAGCATGAAATCAAAACGGGCTTTAAAGCTTTATCATTTTTCCTTAGCTGTGCATTTTTTTTGGCTCCTTCTGCTTTTTTTTTTTTTTTTGTAGTCTATAAAGTGCAAATTTTCACTGGGTTTGCTGCTTCTTTTGTGCTTTATCCTCTAAGTTCTCTGCTGTTTTCCCCAAAGGTTATAGATGCACATAGAAAAGCAATAGATTTCAAGAGATGCCCAGGAAATAAAGTTTCTGCTCGAAGCTTTGTATGACTCTATGAATGTCAGTAGCCCAATCAGCCAAAATTGCTATAGTTCATTGAAACACACCTGCGGACCTAAGAGGTTATATGATTTTAGAGATTGATTTTTATTCTTTTTTCCTTTTTTCTGTCCCTGAACATGACCCTTTCTTTCTTTTTGTTTTATTTTTATATGCGGATGGGCAGACCGTTGAATTTAATAGGACTAATTCTCTGTGGCAGTAATATTCACATTAATCCAGCCAGGGAATTGGTTTTGTGCTTAGGCTATGAAATACATCTCCCTTTCAGTCCCTGTGAGACTATTTTACAAAAATCTTCACAAGTTTGCCATTAAGGACAAAAAGTACCCACTCAAAGCAGAATATTCTGGAATAGCAACTGCCTATGCTTAATCTTCTTTCTGTGCAGAGGTATTTCATGATCTAAACAATTGAGGAGTGCACCAGTTCAACCTTTTAAATGGCAGAAAGACAAAGAAAGGTGTTACAAAGACAAGAAAACCCCAAAAATATCTAACCAATATTTATTAACAGAAGTGTATTGGTCTTTCACAGTCCTTCATTTTTCATTTCATTTTAGGGGAGGGTTTCATGAAGTTTTCCCATCATTTACTTACCTTCCAAGAAAGAAAGCGGCACAGTTCAAGATTCCTGCCTTTTTTTCATTTTGTATTTGTAATTTCCTATTTCAAAATAGCATTTTAAACTCTTAAAACATTTTCTACTGGAGAAGGGGATCTTTGCCACATTAAAAGATGTATTGCATCTTTTAATCAGATAAACTATCCTGTTATGTACAAATGATCTCTATATTGACTGCTCTGCTGTTGATTAGAAAATTTAAGTGTCAAGGTATTGTAGCAGACACCATTTTCTGTCCTGAAAGAGAGGAGTAGATTATTAAAGAGATGTACTGTGCAATAGGTAACGCTGCTTTGGTTTTATGTACATAATCTGTTATTTTGGAAAAGAGATGTGGGAAAGCCGAGTTATTAACTACAGGGCACAGGATCAATTACTGTGACTGAGCCCTTTATCTAGCCACAAATATGAATGCACCAAAGCACTGTGGATGCAAGTTATAACTGACATTTTTTTGAGATTTTTAAATTACAGTCATCAGTATTACTTTAAAATAAGTTATTCTCGTGTCTTCATAAGTTAAATGGGTTTACACACATAGTGATCAAAATTTTCCCAATTTTCTTCATGTTTTGTTGTTGTTTTGTTTTAGTTTTTTTTTAATCTTCCATGGTTCGTTGAAAAACAGCCATTTCCAAATGTAATATTATGTGCACAGTATGTCAAAATCATATGATCTCCTCTAAAGAACTTGTATTCAGCTGAAGAACTCTCCATAGCCAGTGGAGCTGTGATTATACATCTTGATATTTTGGTTTTGCCTTCTGTGAAGATAAAGTGACTCCTGTATTTATTTTCATCCTCCCTTTTCCCTGGGTTTTGTATTAAAGTCTTCATTATTGAGGTGTAAACATCTGTTCTGAACTTAGGTCAGTTCAGCTTTTTGTTGCCAGTTATGTTTAATTTTCGCAGCTGGGCTTCTAATGTGCTTTGTCATCCTGCTTGCTGTGCTGAGCAGTTTAAATATTGTAACAAGTCAGACTAGACCTGCATGCAGAATATACAGAGATAAGGTATTCATTAAAATGCAATCTGTTTCTCTTAGAAAATTAGGTAATTCCTGCTTGCTTTATTTATTTAGAATCAACTACCATTCAGATTGATGGCTTATTTACAATAGGAAAAAGGTTTAACTGACAAGGCATGAGGAATTAATTATCCTGTTTCCAGAATTTTGAGCATAAGAAGAAGTGAACTTTAGGTTGGTCATGTATTTGTGGCAGCAGCTGACACTATCAGAGAAATTATTTTGCTTGTTTGCCTGTTAGGTGTTCCTGAGAAGCCACAAATTACTGGATTTACCTCACCAGTTATGGAGGGAGAGAGGATGCAGCTCACTTGCAAGACATCTGGTAGTAAGCCGGCAGCCGATATCAGATGGTTCAAGAATGACAAAGAAGTTAAAGGTATTTAAAAGGATTTTGGTGTCATTTGGTCCCACTGTGAAAACTATACATTCTGTAGAATTATGTTTTTTAATCTGTGTTTGTCAAGTTACTCCTATTGAGTCATGAAATGAGTAGGGGATAGTACACAGATGAAGAATTGATTGTAAATTACTGTAGTTGTCATATGACCATCTTTTTATTTTTTCTTCAAATGGTAAAAACTGATGTTTTGGATTGCTCAGAGCTCTGTGCAGCATAATAAACTCCACTGTGGGGCTTCACAGAGAATTGTTTTCCAGATTATTGTTATCACAGTCATACCACTCAACCCTGATATTTTCCCATTTTATTTCTTTTGTGCCATTCCAACATGAGGTATGTCTGATTCAGTTAATTCCCAGATTTAGGTTACACTCCTCTTAATAATGTGACCGGGTGAGGCAGAACCATCTGGAGGAGACAGGAGACTGCACTTCCCATAGGATAGCTGTGGAGCCTGCTCTGGTGACGAGGAGTCAGGATGTAGCAAATGAGGGAATCTCATCTGGGAAACTTGGAATCTACAGCTGAGGCAAGGATGCTGACAGTCTGCAGCAAGGAGGAGGGAGAAGATGGACTTTAAAGGGGATCAGGAAAACTTCACAGGGGCTGGAGGGAGTTGGATAAAGTCTGCTGTAACTGAAAAGCCATTGAGTAGCTAAAACCAAAGCTGACAGCAAGGATTTGCCTTTGAGGATGCAGTGACCTAGGAAACAGCTGCATATAAAAAGTTGTTTATTTCCTTTCTGTCTTCTCTTTCACTTTGTATGTTCTTTGCTTAGAACTTAGTTTTCTAGACCATATTCTTATAAATGCTGGAATAGTTCTAAATCCTTGTTGGTGAATGAGTGAGTGAAGAGAGCTTCCTGCTGCAGAAGGCGTAGTCACACCGACAAGCCAGTTGAGGTGCCTCTTACAAAGTAGATGGATAAAAAGGATAAGGTATTGGTATTTATTCATGTCACCTCTATTCATTCTGCTGTAAGAACAGACAAATAAATGATTCAAAATCCACCTTTTCTGTGTAGTTTTAAAAAACAAAAACAAAACCCCTCCCTACATTCATCTGATTTGTCTAATATTTTGGATTTCATTAGCTCAATAAATTGCCTCAAGCAAACTTACAGAATTAATTACAGAACCATTCATCCTCCTTTACTATTCTCTACCACAGTTCAGAGTGCAAAACCAGGGCTGTGGTATAAAATTGGTAAATAAAGGAGATTGAAGATGATTGCCTAAGGAATTCTGTCCATTCTAGAGGTGTCCTTATATTTCTAATGAACATGAGAATAGTGTTGAAAGAAACAAGCATTTTAGACTGGAATAATTCAAAATATTTAACAAAGAGAGAAAATGAGGAAACAGAGAATAATTCTTTGCAGTACTGGGAAATTTGAGGAAATTGATGAAAGAAATGCAGCACCTAATCAAATGTGATTAAAAAGAAGAATTTAACAGCACAACTGACACACATGGCACAGCATAGACTGCATCCTCCAGAAAGGATGGCAGGATGAATATACATATTCAAGGCATGTAAAGGTTGGAAATCACTCCAAACCAAACTTTAGGAGAAACACTGATACACTTGGCCTAACAGCAAGGCAACGCATATTTGAAAAGATCTTATTTTAAAAATTATGTTTTAAAATCTGGTGTAATACCTTTGCTTTCCTTCAGCTGACATTTAATTGAAGCCTGCAAGCAGTTTGGCAATTTGACACTTCAACTAATTTGTTCTTCTCAAGAGTTCCTAAGAGGATTTAAAAAAAAAAACAAAACAGGATGGGGAAGAAACAACGGGGTATGAAAAAGAACAGTAAAGGGGGGAAAAAAATCCCAACAACCAGAAATAAGAGGAAAGTACTGAGCACATTCATTTCAGTTTAGTTTTCTAGGTCTTCTGAAGAGCACATTGCCATTTCTCAAAGGTTAGAAATAAAATAACCTAACCAGTCTGCAGTGGCATCAGCAGAAGTTACATTAGCTTTGTTCAGTGTAAAAGGTGAAATGATAAATCTGAGAAAATAGATATGAAATTACATGCTAATGCAGCTGACATTAAAGGTTAGGAGTTCGTCTGTCTAGCACCAGTAAATCCAATTGTGTTACACTGTATTATACATGGTGCAATTGAATATAAATGATGCACTGAGATCAGAGTTGCACCAAAGGGGGAAAAGCCACTCTAAAATTGTAGCTCCATTGCTATTACTCAAAAAAGGAATCATCATCTGCTAAAGGAATATTGTTTGATAAAGTAAGTGTCGGTAATGGGAGAGACCGAACGTGAAGCATTGGGTGCCACACCTTTTACTTTAGTGTTCTGTCACTCATATATGCACCAACTTAACAAAGGGATCTGCAGTTTAGCGTTCTGGTGGCATTTCTGGAAGATTGTTAGAAGAGAAAATACTGGAGAAGCTAAATGCAAATTTCTCATTTTGAAATTACCTATTTTTTTAAACAAAATTTGTTACATGCTCTTTCAACAAGATTATATAAATAATTATTTTTAGGCTTCAGGAAGAATTTGAATGGATTTTTTTTTTTTTCCTAGGTAGATTGGATTTTGAAACTAAGTAAGTTCTTTTTTTTTTTTTTTTGCAACAGGCTAAGATATTTTGAATAAGTTTATGTATTTTTAGTACACAGAAAGATTTCTGAGAGGCACTTACCATTTTTTCTTGATAAACCTCCAAATACAAAGATTTTATTTTTTTAGATAACAAGGCTATTTCATGTCAGAACTTGATTTTCAATGTAAACAAAAATTATATGTGCCATATAAAACCAGAAAAACTGTCTTTTTAAAAGATGGGTATTTCTTTGTGTTACAGGTGTGTGCTTCTATAAATAGCTTGCAACGAGCAATGGATGATGGACATTACATCATTTCCATTTATTATTTTCACTATCAAACATCTGTAATTATGAGATATAAACCTGTATTAGTTGATACAGGCATATTTGTATGTGCCCCAGTCTGACAAAGTCATGGAAGTGGGCCTGTAGCTGATCCTCAGATTTCATTTGGCCCAACATCCATTCAAAGGTTAAAGCAAGTGGCTAAAGGTCTTCTCCAATTCAGGTTTGAAAAATCTCGCAGGACAGAGATTCCATAGTCTGTCTGGGCTAGATTTTTCAGCATTCTAAAGTCCTCTTGTAGAATGTTTTCATTATTTGTAGATATTTCATGATACATAATAAGGATTTGTCTCAGTGTAACTTATGTTTGTTGCCCCTCAACTTTTGCTGTACACCTCTGAGAGGACTCTGGCCTTTTTTCTCTATGGCCATGATTTAAGGCATCAGTTTGATCTGGTTTTAGTTTTCTGTTCCTAAAAGAAAGATAATTTCTCTTCCTATAAGTTGATAATATCAACTTAAGCTGTCCTGGTACAGCTCCTCTGCCCATCTCCATGGCTTTTGCCTGCACTTGTTTGGGTTTTTCAACAGGTTTATGGTACATTTTTTCTTCAGAAAGCCCAAAACTTGTCCTGGTACTCTCCATGTAGCCATGCATGTGCCAAATAGAGGAGAGGGATCACTCCCTTGACTTTCTGGGTGTGCTCTNAGCATTCGTTATACTGTATTTCACCCTGTGCAAATTAACTATTAATGCTTATATTAAACTCTTGTAGCTTGCAATTCATCTCTCAGAGTTGGCAAAGTTCTCCAAGGACAAAGATCAAAGGCAGTGCCCTCTGGGGCACCCCCATTTCGGGGTGTCAGGTCCCCTAAATTAGACAGAGGTATGTCGTGGGTTCCGACATGCTCTTACTAATGCAGGGCAGTGGGTTTTAGCTTTCAGCCCTGCAAAAGCACTCTGTTGACTAATGCTCAACCCTGTCCTCAAAACCCCTCGGTCCTCCTCTATAAAGCTCTATCCCTCCAGCCTGTTCCATTACAGTGCTTCTCACACAAAGTGCTTGTGTAATGGATTTTTTTTTCATCTTTTCTTCAAGGGAACATTTAGGAAAGAGAGGAGCAGCAAGAAAACTAATGAAACAGCAGACTACAACTGACATATTTAAAAATTCTGTAAAATATTCTGAGGGATGGTGTGTACCCAGTACCTGATCTCCACTACTCCTACATCCAGTTGGGTTTACACTCAATTAGCACATGTTATAATCACACCTTCACTTTGCCATGAAGAAACATGTAAGAAAATACAGCTGATAAGGAGGACAAGCTAAATATTTCTGTTGGTGAGGATGTCAGCCATTTATACAAAAAATATCACTGCCCTTTTTGCAGAGGCAGTTAACTCCAAGAGTTGAACCCTTTCAAGCAATAGATGCCTAGAGAGAGGCTTCTAAACAACCGTTTAGGAAATTAACTGCTTTTGTTTTTCTAAAGGATTAAGAATCCACAACCTCTCGCTAAAATTAAAGTTGTTGATGTTTTCAGGAGTCTTCTGTCCCCCGCCTGAAGTCAGTAAGCAAAGGGATGTGCACATTACTTATAAGCAAAATGTTACCAATATAGGTACTATTATTAAATTTGGAAACCTAACTCAGGGAACAAAATCGCATGTGTTTGCTTTAAATATTACTGAAGACATTTATTGTTTGATTATAATAATTTTGCTTTAGCTCTGGTCAATATTTCTCTCACCTACTAATCCCTAAATATTAATAGTGACCACGGCAGAAATTGAAGTCTTTTAAAGCTTAGCAGCAAACAGGCAGAAAAATTCTTGTATGCAGGAAATAATTACTTTTTAGGGAAAAATGGAAACTGTATAACTACATGGTGTCCTTGTCTGTCTGGAGACAATGATAAAGACCACCTCTCTGATGTCAGAGGTATTTTTAATCTAAAAAGATGTAGCTTAAGCCATTGAAGATTTGCTTTCTAAAATTGATATTTCATGGAAATTTTATTTAGGTCATTCCGTTCTCTAATGGGATTTAGTATAATTTGTAAAACTGAAACCTCTCACTTTTTTTAGGGCACAGAGGACATAAGAAATCTCAGTGTAATTTAATATATATGTTTAAATATTTATAGATATCTTTTCAAGCTTTCATTGCAATAAATCAATATAACAACCTTACCATTTTTCTGAAATAAACTAAAATCAATAAGTATTTGAAGTAGTTGGGAACCAAGTAAAATAATTCTAAAGTATGTGTGAGAAGATCTCATGTACCAGTTGATACATTAAAACATTTTAACACAAATGCTCAGTCTTTTGGATCTTCATTTCTGATCTAGCATGTATGTCTTACAACAAAATGTTCTGAATGTAAACCTTAACCCTGAACTGAGATGATACTTCCTAGTCTGGGCTGAAAACTCTCGGATTTTTAACTGCATCTGCACAAAAGCACCAGGTCAATTTAGAATGATATAAAGCAGTGAGTGGAAGTTCTCTGTAGTAATTTTATTTCTGGTCTTCTTGGGACTTGTCTGTAGTTTCCAGTAAATACTATGACCTGCTCTATTTACAGTTGTTTATTACCACTGATGACTATACCTGGGTTTAGTTTTATTAGTTAATTAGCATAATTCTAACTAAACAACAGAATAAGCAATGAATAAAGTAAGCACAGGATTAATCTGACTACACACACATGACTTCAGTAATATCCATATATTGCATTACTTTGAAAGGTTATAAACATGAACTTAGAAAATTTAATATTTAGTGATGCTGTGAATACGTAAGGCAATGAGGGTGAGACGAGATCACTTTTTTTTCTCATGACCTGCAGAGAAAGTTTATATCAAATATGGACCTAAACATTCAGGAGGTAATAATGAATGAAATTTCTGTTTGAATGCAGCATCATGGAACCAGTTTTAAAATTTTCTCTTTCAATATGTATCTTCTATTCTGACAATGAGAGCAAATTGAGGAATAACTGCAGTCTAATTACTTTTATATTAAAGAGATCAATACAGATATGAAAGATGTGGGTTTTTCCCAACAACTGTGATAAAAGATTTAGCTCTCTAATGCTAGACTACTTTTTTACAAAAATATTGGAAAGATAACTAACTGTTTATTCTTTCTTTCAGATGTTAAATATTTAAAAGAAGAAGATGCAAATCGCAAAACATTCACAGTCAGCAGCACGCTGGATTTCCTAGCAGATCGCAGTGATGATGGTGCAGTTGTAAGTTGCAGAGTAGATCATGAGTCCCTAAACTCTACACCTCAGATAGCAATGCAGGTTCTAGAAATACACTGTAAGTAATACATGTTATAACTGCTTGCTTTTATAGTTTTGTTTTGATTCACAGTGTCTGTTGGAGGAAAATTCTCTGGTGTTGTGCAGATAGATAACATCTTTCTTTTAGCCGACTTCTGTGGTTTGTATTTGGTTGTTTGGTTGGGGGTTTTTGTGTTATTTTTACAGGGGTGACTCTAAAAGTACAATGAAAGCTTTACCATTGAGAGCACTGTGGGACTGAGTTCTTGGTTTTCTTTGAGAAGTAGTGGAGAGAAAATGCATTTGTCTTTTTTGTTTATCATTGAAGCAATGTAGACGTGTTATTAAACATCAAGAATATTCCAATTCACAGTTTTCCTTGAAAGTACCTAGAAACTTGAAGCAAGGGAATAAATAAGCAAAGTTTGTAGCAGATTTCCTCAATAACACTGAATCCTGTTAGTGAAAGCCTGTAGTGTTGTTAATAGCACAAGCCCAGGAGGAAAAGCCCTTTAGAATTTATTTTTAAGCTTGGTCTACACAAGATGTTAGTCTAGATAATCCAGACTTCAGTTGTATTGTATCTTTATATATTGGTTATTTTTTTCTTTCAAGTAGCATTTCTGGACCCAGTGCTTTCCACTGTGCATTGTTTCAAAGTTGAGCAGCTCTGCCTTTGTATCTGTGTGCCTTACTCTGAAGTCAGGTTGTTCTTTGAGTCAGTGGATATTTTGTCACTTATAAACTCTGAGAACACTTACTCAGGAGAACACCTTTTCACTATCAGCTGGCATTTTCATATTCACTTGCATTATATCCACCATTTTTCAGGGTCCAGCTGTTTGGTTTTCTGGAGAACATCTGTACATCTCATTGCCTAGCTAGCAAAAACAGGCATCTGCAAAATGATGTCAGAGCACGGAAAGGGAAGAGACCTTTCATGAATCTCTTTCTAGACCACCAGGTGTAATCAACCAGTGATAAACCAGACAAGGTTGTTTGGTTGAAGCAGACAAATGTTCAGTGACTGCAACCAGTTCCTGAGGAACCATGTCAAGGACTGCTGCCATACGTGACTTGTTTCTAAACAGGAATATTTCCTATAAGCTTCTAAGACTTGGAGCACGTGTAAAATTGTAGCGGGTTCAGTTTGGAAACTGGGCAGAAACACCAATTTTTGTGTAGAGGTTTGGTTCAAAATACCCATTACTTACTTATTTTCCTTCTGTGAGATAAGAACTAGGAGAAAGCAAAGCAGGCACAAAACTTAAACCTTAAAAGAATAAAGAAGTTTATTAACAGAACTAAAAGGCAGAAAAAAAAATTAGACTAAACCTTCAGAAGACTTCTCCTCCCCCCATCTGCTTCCCTCCTCCCACCGACAACATAAAAACAAACAACCCTCGAGATTTTTCAGTCAGTTTGCCATCTTTATAATAACCTTTCTCAGTCCACTTAGGGAGAGGAGTCTCTCTTGCTCATGCTATGGAGACATCTCCACACGAAAACAGTTAAACAGTTCTCTTGTGGCTCAGTGTCACAGCAAAGCCGCCCGGAATGGTTTCTCCTTGCCTGTGAAAGTCCCTTCCCTCAACTTGCAGCTTTCCCCACAACTGCTCGAGGGTTTCATCTTTAGCTAATGGGGTACCATTTTAAGGATGAGCTGTTCAGAAACAAAAGTTCTCTTTACCCATCTGTGGGTGCATATTCATCTCTAGGAACAGAGGTCCTCCCTTTCTCCGGTAGTGAGAGGGTCCTCATCTCCTTCAAAACAAAAGTTCTTTTCACCTGTCTGTAGGTGCATCTTTATCTCTAGGCACAGAGGCCCCCTTCTTCTCTGGCAGCAAGAGGGTCCTCATCACCTTCAACTGAAAAGGCACAGAGGCCTTCCTCTGGGAGCAAGAGAGTCTACATCACTTTCAACTCTCTCTGTTAAAACTCCTCATTAAATCACAGCTACTTCAACAGTTGCTTAATGCAGCGCAGGTACTTTTACTCAGGATTGCGGTTTGAACGCTCTACCCCCCACGCTTTCATGAAATTGCAACGGGTACACTGATATATCATAGTCCATCACCACAGCCTTACAACAGAATTTCAGCTTCCAGGAGAAGCATCTCCTCTTTCTCCTCTCTCAGGGTTTCAGCTCCTCCTTCTTTGCTGACTTTGGTGTCTCTGTGCTGTTTATATCACGTGCCATCATCTGTCCTTTTCCTCTGACTCAGGAGAGGATTGAATGTCTGGAAGCTTCATCTGTTCTGGAGAAATCTTACAGCACTAAAAGAGTTAATCTCACCCGGCCTTGCAGCTGGAATTTGCTTATCTCTCCTTTCTGGGCAGCAGCCCGCAGTGGGTGAAGGGGAACATGGCCCGCCCGGAGCAGCTGAGGGAGCCTGGCTGGGCTGTAGATGGAACAGGGCTGCTCCAGGGTGGCTGTCTCCTGGCCTGGCCATGCCGTAGATGGTACAGGGCTGCTCCAGGGTGGCTGTCTCCTGGCCTGGCCATGCCGCAGATGGAACAGGGCCGCTCAGGGTGGCTGTCTCCTGGCCATGCCGCAGATGGAACAGGGCCGCTCAGGGTGGCTGTCTCCTGGCCATGCCGCAGATGGAACAGGGCCGCTCAGGGTGGCTGTCTCCTGGCCGGGCTGGCCAGGCCGAGCAGGGCCACCCCCAGTTACCTGTCCAAAAGCCGGAAGTCAGAGAGAGCTTCCTGGGCTTTGTTCGTTCTTAAACGTGGATCACAGAGGCGTACCAAGCTTCTTAAGTGGCTTAAAGAAGTTGTCAATATTCCGACTAGCCAGTTGATTGGTTAGGTCAGGTCTAGAGGAAGCTGTAAGCACCTCTGTGCAAAAAGATCACTTCCGAGGCTGATGGAGTCTTCCTTAAAAACTCAAACTATGCTAACCCATGAAAAAAATGCAGGAATGGCAAAAACCTTCTGTGCATAGGAGCTGACAACTTTGCTAAAAATGCCATCTGCAAAAAAGTCTGAAAATGAAGAGAATGTGGATTAGCATATGTGCTAAAAATGTTTTCTGAAACATTCTAGCCATCCTTTTACTGAGGGAGATCAGGGCCTTTCTTCACCAAATGGTTATTAAACACCTCTCCTAAAGTATTCAAATGCATCTGTGCCAGAGACATGAATCCTTAACAACTTTATTTCCTTGCATTCTAAATTGCACAGCCATCAGCCACTGAACTTGCCCATGTCTTCACTTCCAAATTCTTTGCCCTTTCTTCAGTGCTTTGCTCAAGATGTTGGCACCACAGGAGATGAACCAAATTGAATGGAACAGTAGATAAAGAAATTGGGCAGGTACATATGGTTTAAAGCAGCTGCAATGTAATATGATTGAAGTTAAAGGTAGGGCTCTGAGTTGCATGAGCATCATAAGGCAAAAAAAGCCTTTTTGTGGCCTCTAATATACAAAAATTCCTGAATATTTATTGTTTCCTTCCAGTTTGCACCCTTTTAGCAAGCCAGTACCTTGCTAAATAGCAGTGAGGTGCATCTTCCTCTGTGCCTGTTGCTCCAAGGATCAGGACCCTTTTCTCTCTTCTCTGGCCTCACTGAAGTTCTCTGATAAGGTCAGACTGCACTGGGCATTTACAGTACTGGTGTGCTTTATGTTACTGCCCTCTCAGACTGCCAGCTTATCAAAAGTCATAATGCACAAGTAATTGTTCTCTGTTGTTCCTGCTTGCTCCATTAATTTTTCACCAATCAATTTAATACTCTCCAGCACTGGCATAGAGTCATTATACATGGACAGAGAAGTGATAAATGTGCCAGAAGAAGCTGAAGTTTAGGGCAGAGAGTGGAAGTACCATTTAAAGCTGTGGAGAAAGGAGTATTCTATTGTTAGTGGCAAGAAGACTAAGAACAGTCTGTTACTGTCCTTTTCCTTGCCACCTACATTTCCATGGTCAACATACTCAGAAGTCTTAATGCTGGGCAAGTTTTGAAAGAAAACTTTATAAAAAGAGAAGATTCAAGGAACTGATGATTTGGTTCATCAGAAAGCCTTAAAGGAAAAGTAAAATGATTCACTAGAGCAATCCCAAATAGTCCACATGGAGTACATAGCACTGGAAATGGGCTCCTTGGTTTTATTCTCCTGGTGTTGCTCACTATTGTTGTGGATATTACTGCAGTCACTGGAAGCTGGTTTTTTTTCCATCAGTCCATAAGATTTCAAACAGCTTGGAGACATCCTATTTGTATTAACAAGAATCAGGCTCACAGGACCCTGTGGAAGCTGATCCAGCATATATCCTCAATGCCACCTTGCAGCAGGTCAAAAACAGTGCTGGCAAAATTGATGAATTATGGGACCTCATGGGACAAGACAGGAGAATTTATTCGTCTGACATCCTGTAGGCTCCAAAATCACAACCAAGTTAGTGTGGCATTGCCACTTGTTCTTAATGTCCCAGAGATCTGTCAGATGAGCAGACAACTGTCAGAGAATGATAAGCAAGTCTCTTAAAATGGTCAGACAGAACAGCATGGGTGAGCATCAGTTTGGCAGAGAATGAATATACAAAGTTGAGGCATCACTCACTAGAGCTGCACTTGAGTTCTAAACACCTTCCTAAAATCTGAAAAGTTTTATCTCTGGTACATGGATTGTCCTCATGAATTATCACTGTATCATCACCACTTAGAAGAAAAGGAAAATAAGAACTTTCTAGGCATTTCTGCCCTGTATAATTATGCTTGAAAGTTGAAAAGCCTTTGTTTCAAGCAATTGGCCCCTGAAAATGGACAAAACATTTGTGGCTCCATCAAAGCAAACAAACAAACCAACCAAAAAGCAAAGAAAAGTAAAACAACAGAACAGCAGGAATTAAAGGGTTGTGTTTGCATCCAGTGGACAACAGGTAGAGAAAAAGGAAAGCAAAATAATGGAATGAAATGATAGGTTTTGATAAATGCCTAGGAAAGATAGAGTAAAATTAAATCTGCCTTAGATGCTGGGACTGTATGAAACAGATATTTGTAATTAGTCCATGGAGAGATGTAGATAGAAGTGCTTATGAGTCCACACAGCTGCTTTTATCATCAGCTGTAGTAAACAAAGTGAAAGCCATCAGATATAGAATATGTTTATTCCGTCTTCTTCCCCTTACACAAATATTATTTTTTATTAGTGTGACAGAGAAATCAAATAAGCTTTCCCAGTAGTACTACAGTGTATGAAGTGAATCTGAGGACTAAACTTCTACACTCAAAATATTTTTATTTTCTTTTATTGCATATTTATATGTATGTGATAGAAATAGTGTTTAAGTCAAGTCCTTCTGCTGCTCCTTTCTTTCATTTCCTTCTCATAGTTCAGTCTGGTAGTTGAGATTACCTACATTATTATTTTGAAGGAGACCATGATCAGTCCTTGTTTTCACAGGGCTTCACAGATTTATTTTGCAAACTTGAAATATTGAAATAATAGGGAAAAGCATAACATACCTCCACTCCAGACTATGGGATAATTAGCTCCTCCAGTCTTTTGATTTATTTGTCAGTAATTTATGTTATGTCTCACTTGTGCTTAATGCTGTTCATCTGAATGTTGTGCTCTGTGCACTGCAGAGAAGCCCAATTGCCCAAATCTTTCTGCTGTGCTGAAAGGTTTGCCTGTAATTTAGTTTCTGCTTGGCCAGCAGAGGTTTGTGGTAGCATGACACCACTTGCTGAGTTTATTTTTCCTCTGACCCTTACTGTCAATAGCAAACCTAAAATAGATTTGTATCCCCTCTGGCTTTGTTCTGAAGTTTGCTTGTCAGCCTAGCTGCCACTGATTATTAGGAAGTGCTTCTTGTAAGTGATAAGTACAAATCTCAAAGGGATATTTAATTTCATTGTTTACTTCAGTGTTCAGACTAAACAAGGAATGCATTCTTTGTTCCTGTATTAAAGAATCATGGGTACAGTGCTTCAATTTTGAAAGCTTCTCAGTACGATGTTTAAGAGATTGCCTAAGTCTTCATGCATGCACCTGAAAAGACATTCTGAGGGCATGTACAAATTCTGGTCCACATCTGGGAAGTCAGTGAATTCTTCTTCTCCCTCTTCAGTGTCGCAGACACATTCTGATTCCCAAAAGCAGCATCTTCACTTCCTTCCAGGTCTTATCTGAGCAGAAACTAGCCAACATGTTGCTTTGTACTGAACAGAGGGCCATAAAATTACCCAGTGGAAATTGCCTTACCTTAGTGAAGATTCTCTGACTACAGTAAATTACCCAGCAGACCTCAGTAAAAATTTATTGTGGAAATCTACCCCAGAGGCTGCTTTTGAAGCCTTAAAGTGAAATCAAATCATTTGAACTTCAAACCTAATCATCGTGCTTCTAAAATGGCAGCTGTGATGTGATCCGTGCTAATGGACTCAGTGAGATTTTGCTCAAAAGCTGACCACACTCTCAAATGACAGCACTAATAAGCTAAATATGTGTTATGTAAAGAAGTGTCTAGAGAGGCAATTTTGAGTAAATTCTATATTAGCAGACACAGATGTGCAGTGAATTGTTGGCCCGACAAATCTATAGCCGTCAGCTAACTTGCTTCCATAGGCTATTCCAACATGTTTGTGTGATAGGCAGCTTCTTCTTTCGTGGGCTGTTATTAGATTCTTTTGCAATGAACATCTGAACTTGACTTTAAAATTAGGCAGCTATTCCATGAGAACGTTGGAATCATTGTCCTGGAAATAAAGGTATTGATTTTGCATTAAGTAAACAAAGCCCTCAGAGTGCAGCGGGCTGCAGATCGGATCAGCCGTGCGCTTGTGCAGCCGTGTAGAACACGGGGTGTCTGTGTGTGCTCGTGTGTCTGACAACACTGTGCCCCTCTCATTCCTGATGTACCAACAAATGGAGGCTTCCCTGGTGACAAGATGGGTCCAGAATTTCTGCTGGTGTAAGCAGAGTAATTTCATCAAATATCTACATTCCCTGATGCTCACTAGGAGGGTTTAGCTCTTTTTTTTCTACTTGCTTTCAAGTCTTTGTTGGAACAGAGTTTCTAAAATACACATTCTGAACAAAAATGAATAAAAATATGTGTGGATATATAAGAATATATTAAATATAGTAGATATTGTACTACACCTTCATATAGCTCTACATGAAATAAGGCTTTCTAAAAAAAAGGCAAGAAAAGGGTTGTGCATAGTTGGGTGTTAGACCCTGTGTTTGTGATGAAAGTCTAAAAGACTCAGAACTGCCCATCAGAACAATATATAGAGACAAAAAAAACCTGTCTTCCTTAAGTCCTACTGTTCAATTCTAACGAATTAGTCGCATGTTAAATATGTTAGTGGTTCTTAAAGATGTCTGTCCTTACCCAGACTTGCTGATTTTTTGTAGCTCAGAAAGGGCAGATGTGTGCCTACGCAAGAGCACACAAAATGGGACACTTCTTAGCTACGATGAAATAGGAGGGAGAAGGAAAAACTTCCCTGCTGCCCTTCTGTACTGTAAATGAGTAAAATACGTGTCATACACATTCATTTTCTTTAAGTTGTGTGGCCATTTGTCTTTTTGAAGCTGATTCTAATTTTATTTTAATGTGCTCCTTTCTTTTTACTTACTTTAGTTATTCTCCCCAATTTTGTGCTAAAAAAACTTTTTTGCTTTTGCACTCTGGCATATCTCCTTTTCTCATTTTCCTTCAAAATTGTTTAGTTTAATTTTTTTTTTTTTTTTCACTTGTTGTATGTCTCCCACAACTATCCCAGAGTTAAGTGGCACCCATGGTTCAAGAACAAAGGCCTCCCTTCTTTGGAAGTAGCTTTTGCTGTCTAGGCAGAGAATTTGTCTGAAGTAAAGAAAATATGAGAGTTAAAAGAAATTTCCTTCATTGATGCTGATCTCTTTGGTTTCTGATCAACAACTCAACAGAGTTGTTGGTCATCCTCATTTGCTTGTGACCATTTTTTCATTATACTGTGTGGCACCTCGACAGACACACTGGCTTGAAGTAAAGTCTGGTAACATTTGGTGTGATTACACACTGCCACAATCTTTATATGGACAGTCTGGCAAGAGATGCATCCCCAGAGTCAAAAAATGCTTTGTTAACTAGGATAATAAGGTGCTGTAGCACAGTCTTCCAGTTTTTCTTCGATTTTTTTTTTTTTTTTTTTAACAGGGCCCCAAAATACTAGGCCAGCTCAAACAAATAACCTGTATGTTGAGTCAGGAGTGAAAATAATTGCAATTCTTGTGAGAATTGAAACTTGTTTTGATGTTTCCATGAGAGAAAATATCTGTGTAGTGGTAACTTCAATCAGTGAGTTTAACCACACCATTCTCCTATAACTTTTGATGCAGCGAAAAGACCTGGATTTTCCAGGGGCATAATTCCCTAGAGTCACAAAAGAAAGAACTCATCTGAGATTTGCACATTTGGGGCTTTGCAGTTCTCTATTCCGAACTAGCACGATTTGCTCTCTTGCTATAACCATTTCATCTTGCTATATTTTGAGTGGTTTGGAGCTGTGATACCTCAGAGACCTCTGGAGCTTGTGGAAGGAGGCCAGTATCAAGCTTGGTCATATTGATTAAAGCCACCTGTTGTTCCATCTTAAGAAGCGAGAAGGGGCTGTATTTTCTGTCTGATGTGCGGACAGGACCGTGGTCTCTCACAAAGCCTCCACCTCTGATCACAGACAATCCCTGTAAGCGTAAGCAAGCAGGGATGTCCTTCACTTCAGTGTTCAGATCCTGTAGAAGCTCACGAGGAAAAGCTGGATGTTTCTTAAATGGCTCCCTGAGTCTGAAAGGGAGGCACCGTCTCTTGAACCGATGCTCCCATCCTGTAGAGATCAATTCTCTGGGCGGTGTTCCTGCTTTTGTCTTTCATTGAAGATGTTCTGCTGGATTGCTGTGACCTTGAGGAGAGAATTTCAATGTCTTCCAGTTGTTTCTCTCTTATATAAGTTTATCCCTTATACACTTTCTGGTTCCCACCCAAGACTCACCCATGTTGTGATAGTCAACCAACCAAAACAGGTTTGGGTTTTGTTTTGCTTTTTATTCCTGAACTCACCTGTGAATATTAATATGGAAAATAAATATATCCCAATGTTACTACAATACTCTGAGGACCAGCTTGCCATTTTATCTCCCTTAAAGGAGGAATGTTTCTATACTTACCAGCGTAAGATGCAGATACAAACAGTAATAATAAGAACGGAATTTAAAGGCTGCCGTTTCAGTACTGTACATCTCTTCATATTGAATGAAAATTAAGTAAGAAGTTAATTATATAGCTCAATAATTATGTAAGCACTGTGTTAATTAGTACAGTTATATTTTTTAAGCTTTTCATATTGGCAAATGCTTGAAACAAATGAAACTTAAAGGATAGTTACTGTAAACAGTAAAGGATGATATCTGTGAACAGGAAAGTTCACTGCCACAATTTGCATGTTTAAATAAGATCAATTAGGTTAATGATGGATGAAAATAAGAAATCCATGATTTAAATGCAAAATAATTCAAAAACTTGTAAGTCCGTTTACTGCCAAACTTTCATCTTTCAAAGGGGATATCCAGTTCAAAGGGTTAATGTACAATCCTGACCCTTACCATCTGGAGGTTTATGTTCAAATATGGTTTACAAGTGAAATATAATCTAATATAATTTATTTCACTGTAAAATCTTATGGAGAAAATCCACAGGGTGGCTTGTCTACTCTGCATAAAAACTTTGAAATCTGGTGTGGGCAGCTTATTCCATGTGCTTGTTGTGTGATTAAGAGAGGGCTCCAGAAGGTTTCAAAGGAAGTTTGGGAGGGAAGGAATATTTAAATGATATTAAAAGTAGAACATTCAGGAAATGAAAGATAGATAGTTCCATTTCAGAGGAGTAAGCCTTCAGGCATAGGAGAGAGGCAACCTGTGGTAAAAGGAATGAAAAAACAGAGGGTATGGCTATGCTGGAACAGGAGCACAATGAGGTTATCCCTGAACCTGTTCCAAGACAGTCCAGCTGCAGTGTCCCCAAGACTGACTGGCTGATTTTTGAAGCTTCTAATCTAATCAACAATCAATCACTATGAAATTATTAAAAAAAAAAAATCTGTATTGTATTGGATAAGACTGAAAATTACAGAATCTGTGATAATTCCCAGCCCGGGTTTCCACTCTGGTCACCTTTAGCCTAATGATTCAGTGCTGTTTCAGGACCTCTCTACAGAACAGTTGTGGGGGCTGTTTATTTCCAAGACAAAAGACCAGCAAGCAGGTGAGACAGTCTGAAGGAAAACATAAAAACGTATGTAGAGATCATTACCAGAACCTCCCAAGGAAGAGAAGTTTTGCTCTTCACAAGGGTGGGGTGTATATTTTCAAGAAGCAAGCCAAATTTTCATTTCCTGATGCTACTGCTTAGTTTTTTTTATACAGACTAAACTTTTATAGTGTCCAATATCTGATAGCAGTGTCAGAGAAAGGACTGAATTGGTGTTTGGGAATGCTGAGCATCCAGAGCTCTTATTTAACTCCTGCAACACTTTTGGATGTGCTACATTTCTTAAGACATAGTCAAGAAAATTTTAGTCAGACACAACAGAGCAATGAAGGCTTTAAACAAAAGAATCTGAGAAAGCAGAAGATAAAGTTACATTGAAAGGTCATGCGCTGTCTCAAAGTTCAGCATTTCTTTAGAACGTGGCTTAGGCAGAAGACTTTTCTTTGTCTTTTCTTTTTTTTTACTTCTCTTAACAGAAGAAGTGAGATAAAACATAAATAAGTTGAAGAGAGCACAGTGTAAGGCAGAGGAGATGCTAAATGGAACAGATTGTTTACTCTGAAGAAGTGGCATGACAAAAATAATTAAACAAGATGAAAGTTGTAAAACTAAGCTTCATTGCTTGCATCCACTGGAGAAAACAGAACTGATTTGCAAAGAAAATATTGTTTCTACCATATCATTCATGTGTGTATGGGACTTAATGCATAATTCAGAAACAAGTGACCCATTCTGCAAAGCCATGTAAAGGGGAGTAGCTGTTATCTGGTGCTGTCTCCATGGAGTGGCACACACTCAGAACTGGGGTGACAGTGCCACTCTGTTCTCCACTTAAGTCAGCAGGGGCTACTGATGTGCTCACGTTTATCTCTGCCTGTTTCAAGGCCAAGCACAAAGTAGGTAAGAAAGAAAAATGAACACATTATGTGACAAAGGAAGATTGTAAGCATTTGAAATAGAGCAGGGGGGACCTGTGGAGCTTTGGTGTTGTACCTGCAGCTTCTCTTTCACCTTCCCAAAACCCAAAGCTGCATGTTGTGTGATACAACATTTTACTTTATTTCGATTTAGTAATTGTGGTGGAGGAGCCTGGCATGACCAGCAGGTGAGGTGCTGAAACAAGTACAATGAATATCTTTAACAAAGTACCACATAATCAATGTTCACAGAATTAGTAACCTAAATGGTTTCCTGCAAGGTTGGTGCTCAAATCCAGGCACTCACCTCTTATGAGTGTCAGGAGGGAATTTGACTGGTCAATCCTCCTTTCCCCCACACTGGCATCCATCTTCTTGCTTTTCGTCCGGGAGAGTGTTTTTACACTCTTCTGTTACAAGCTGTTATTACTCTTTCCTACAACAAACACAGTTTTAAAATAAATTAAACAAGATGAGATTTAGATTGATGACGCAATAGTCATCAAAGAATCACAGATAACAAAGGGGCCATATGCTGTTCCTGGTCCTGCTTGACTGTAAAGCAGTTTTAAAGGAGTGTAAAAAGAAGACATTGGAATATCCATGTGGATATGGTACCAAGTATTCAATTCTATCAAACCTAAGTATTTAAGTACTATCATAAAGCTTAATTTCACAGCGTTGTTGAATACTTTTATTGAAATGAAACACCATTGCCATGACACAATCACTTGAACTAGATTGACTCAGCCACAAATATTACTAATTAAATAATTTTTCAGAGACATAATATTGATATTTTTTCTCTCATCCATTTAAGCAATGGATGAGAGAAAAAATATCAATATTATGTCTCTGATGTAATACTGACATCTTCTATTCTGAAGCAGAGCATCAAACTTACTCTATCTCCCAGGCTGCTTGGGTGAAGTTACCAAGGCAGATTTCCTCCTAAGTGCTTATTCAAGCCAATAGTGCACAGACAGAAGCCATGCTGCTTGCCATTTACAAAATAAGCCAAATTTGGGGGAATGCTGATTCACAGCTGTAGGATGCACAGCTGGTAAGTGTAAAAGCTATTAAAAATGGTGAGCACTTGCACAGAGCTGATTAAAATGCTCCTCTCTCTTCTTTCACGTCTCATTTGGGGTATCCAATCTGATGTTTATTTTTGTGCATACTGGAGTGCTTTGTCCTTGGAATTTACTTTTTAAAAGTCTCTTTTTTCCTAAGCTTATTTGCTTACATTTTTTAGAAATGGGAATAAAATTATGTAGGAATACAGAATTTTCAATGAGCTTTGTAATTGCTATCCATGTTTGAAAATTATGATCTCATGGTTTCCGAAAGGAAAAAAAAAAAGTTCCTGAAACTGTCCTATGCTCACTCCAGTGCTAATTAATCTGGAAAGTAGATACATCATCATTTTCAGAGGTATCTGCTTATTTTAACTATGCATCTGGAAATGATGGAAAAGTTCCAAGGAAATAAGAGAGAGAAAAAGCGCGATGAAAAATGTAGAAGGCTGTGACATAAATAGATTTCACAAACATGCATTTTGAAAAAACAGACAAAAATGGGTAGAAAATAAATGAATTAGTCTCTCAGGAAAAACTTTTAAAATCTTATCATCTGGCAGCCATTTATTACCAGGTAGCAATAATCTTTTATTATCAGACTGTTAGATTTTTATAAAATTTTTTAAAATGATAGCACCAGAACTGTTGTTGTTCACTGCCACAATAAAATATCTGAGAAATTTATGGAAGCTTTTCAATATTCAGAAGGTTTGTGGTCATAAAATAAAACCGTAAAGTAAAGACATGCTGTTGGTAGCTCATAATTTAGCTAAACCTGTGAGAAGAAAAATGTGTTGTAATGAACCAGTTGTAGTAATTTGCACTTTGGTACAAAGAGGAAACAGTGGTTTGTGTTAAAAAAAAAACCAAAAAAACCCAAGGTAAATATATTAATTTAAAATGGCAGGGTAAATCTGAGTATTATAGATCCAGGCAGGAGCTGCTGCTGCAAAAGATTAAGTGATTAATTCAGAACTTGGAGTAGTCTGGAAACAGTCAGTGGGTAATGGGAGGAAGATGGGGGTTATCTTTTTCCTTGCCAGATGATCTGGCAGCCATGACATGGATGTTACACCATAGAAAAGGTCTGTGTGTTTTATCTGGGCTGCCTGGAGCTCAGCTGAGTGTGTTCTAAACTGGCAAGTAATTAATAAGACATGTTCCCTGTGTTGCTTGGGGTCCAGGAAGGTAAAACCTGGCATCCATGGGATGCTCACTGATCACAGTGGGAAGAACTGCTCTGTCACACAAGCACAACTCTCTTCCTGAATGGCTCCTTTATCATATTCCACACTGCTGAATCCAGTGCTTAGCTAGGTTGTTAAACAAAGTTTTTTTCTTACTAGCAGTACTTCTAATGCCTTTTAAGTCATTGTGTATAGGAGAAAATTTCTAGTGACAAAAGGTAATTAAAACCATCTACTCATCATCCTAAAAGATTAAATAAGGATGTAGTAGCAATGCTTTTAAAAGGAGGATTTTAAGTAACACTTGTAGCACATCCTAATGTAATGTGAGCACTCGCTTCCCCTGACAAACCCAGCCATTGAAGTGTTTGCCCCTCCCTGGATTTTTCCCGTGCCTTCCCTTTTGCTGTTAACATAATTTGCACTCAAACAGCAAGTCCAACAAGGATCACAGGTTTCATTACAACGAACTCAGCTTCTTGCTGCAGCTGGAGAGGTGTTCATGACATAAACTACAGAGAGAGAATCACCTTCAAAGAAAACATGCATCAGAATCAAAGTGTTCCAGCGGAGGCCTAGGGTCAAACGATGTTAATGAGCTGCTTTCAATTATTTATAACACAATTAGGGACAGGATTGTGTTTGCCCTGGTTTTGAGATAGGCGCCTGACAATTTGGCTGCATGGAAACTAATCAGTTAGGAGGGCCTTGTTTTGGAGGTTTAATGTATTTGTTGTAATGATACTGTGTAGAGAGGTACATTTTTATTCATGACATGCTGATGACCGTTTGTTTGACCAGCTGTGCCTCCTTATTTTCTTACCATTTTCACGAGGTTTAGCTCTTTTTACTAGTTTGGACTTGCAAGACTAAGTAGGGCACTGTAAAAAAAAAAAAAGAAAAGAAAAGAAGTACAGAATCCGTCGTGTGAAGTACAGAATCCGTCGTGTTTTAAGAAAGAGTGATTTGGACAGCATATATCACACTGATATGTGCCATGCATACAGGAAAGAACCTGACCAATGGATTTTTCTTTTTGAACCCTGAAGACTCACAAACTAAAATAATTCAAGAGGTTAATTTTTCTCTATGCACCTTGTATATATTGAACATTATATGTTACTGTCACCAACTGTGACTTTTTTTTCTGTGTCAGGTCTTTTAATATTCTACAGACCAGAAAAAAATGCTTTCTTTGGTGAAGGAAAAACAGAGGAAGCCAAGAGAAATGTGATTTCTGCTTGACACTATTACCCATGTCCTTAAAATTATGTGAACCAACCTACCCAAAACTAAAAGTTGAGACCAATTCTACTTTATGAACTGATTATTACCTAACCAGTAAAAAACCTTTTTTTTTTTAAATATTAATTATTGGACTGCTTTGATCATGACAAAATCATGCTAGCCATGTACAAAGAGAAGATCCAGACATTTGGCAAAGTTACTGTACAGCATGCAAAACCTTAAATGGATAATACTACAGGAGATTTTAATTGAAATGTGGTGGAACCCACATCTTCTGTGATGCCATTTTACTTTGGGAAGTAGGAATTACAGACTTCATGCAATAAGCAATTTCAAAAACTCAAAGACTTCAAGGAACACTGCACTTTATATGAAATAATGATGTGGAAACATAATTGCCCTAGCTGAATATATATTTTTTACCAGTTTGGACAAGGTTTTCTTAAATTTGTGTTGGTATTAGAAAAATATCTAAGATCTGCTTATGGCATTGTATTTACATTTAATTATTTTATTTTAAAAAATCATTTAAACATTAGAAGAGGTTGCCATCTTTGAGAAGTAAGAAGGCTACTCTAGGCCACGAATTCAAAAAGTCCTTTAAAAAATATGTAAGAAATTTTTTGCTTGTAAAGCCCAAGAATGGATGAACCAAAACCACTCAATGCTAAGCATTGACACATTCCTAGGAAATGGGTGGGGATTATTAAACTTTTTGAGTTTTTATTTTTGTGAATATCCTAATTTGGCTCTAGAAAACTTTCCTAAATGTAAAATGAAAGGTACACTCCGTGTTATGTTGATACTGAATGTAAATAGAAACAATTTACACAGTACTGAATTGCTTGAGGAATTCTAACTCATGATGTGCGTTGGGCTATGAATCTTCTAATACCTGGGGTTTTTTTTAGCGTGTCAGAATATCCTGATTTATCCAAACTAGGAAATAGGTAAGAAAAAAAGCCTTTTCAAATTCAAAGTGAAATTCTAGTTCAAAATCTGGCTGGAAGGGAGACCTTATCATTCCTGACTGACCTCTGGTATTGCAGGAGAGGTCCTTGCACTCTGAACCACAGCAAACCCTTAATCCATGAACTCCAAAGGGTTGAATGTTCCAATCTCTGAATTACTGTCAAATAAGTATTTTGGTGGATCTGATCAACATGGTGTGAATACCTCAGTACTCAGTGGAATAAGTAACCTCTTTTTCTCATAAATCACTGCATGGGGTCTAATAACTGATCTTGATGGATCGATTACCACTTCTCTCAAAAACAAAATTACATCTAAGTGAGGGAGTGTAGAAGTGGCTTCCTAAGACTTGGAGGTAGATCAGGCCTCTAAAATGTAGAATGTTGAAGTACAGGACCCATCTTTGGGGATTAGTGACACCATCTCTGTAAGTGAAAAGAAGGAGTGACCTTGTTCTGTTCTGCTTTCTGAAGCTTCAGCCACACTGGAAGATATTTGGGGTGCTAAGTTTAAATTTCATAGTAAGTTATGGCATTTATTTATTTTTAAAAAATCTGTAATTCAGCAGAAAACTTGCAAGTTAGGAGCCCTGGCTTGGATCTGTACATCTGATACAATATTCCTATGTAGATTTCTGCAGAGGAGAACCACTCAGACTTTTTCCGTTAATCCTCCTTTCACTAGAAGGCCAATGAAGGCTAAGATTTGAGCAACACAGAGATTTACCTTTTAACAAAATGTGTAGATAAATCTAGTTGCAAGAAGTTTATATTACAGCTAAACTAATACGTATCTCAAAATTACCTGGAGGAAAGACTGCTGCATGGTTCTTTACATAGGTGCATTTTCAGCACTCTTGGAATTCTAGTGACTACGAGATCATGAATACTCCTACTCCTCAATAGCTTACTGCTTCCAATCATTGTTTCTTAAAAGTTTCAATGAAGCTGCCCAAGAAGAAAGGTGGTCTTATTTTCTGTTTCTAGGATTGTAATTATTGACTGAAGGTGATTGCATTAGGGAGGGATTATTTGATAGAATAGCATGTTCCTATCACAGCATCATTGTAAGGCTACCCCTTGGTCTCACAAAATGATGTTTCGTGTGCTTATTCCTACACACCTGGTGCTGATTAATGCCCTAGGATGCAAAGGGTTACACTTTGATTTCATGACTCAGCCAGCAGCTGTGGGTTCCATGGAAAGGTTTTGCACGCTAAGGATTGATGAGACCAAGGACTTGTGAAGATACATATGAAAAATAGACCAAATTACACTTTTACTATCTTGGCACTGAGAACAAACTAGTAGAGATTAATTGTCTGATCCTGTTGTTGGCCTCTTTCACGATCTTAGCAAATTTGTTTACTTTTATGAATTCACTTTTCCATTTTTACACTGTGTTTGTCGAGGGTTTGCACGTGAAGTATGACATAACTTATCACGCGGGAGTCTTCCAGCAGCTTACACGGGATTACTTTATATGAGTAAATTTATGTGAAGGAATTTAATCCTGCATGTAACCTTATAAAGGCTTGGTGATAAAATAATATAAACACATACTGAAGTCTGTTTTACTTCAAGCAATGTAAAAACAACAAGTGCATTCTGAAAGCAAACACACAAACCTTTAAGCATAGAAGATCTGATTAAGAGCAAAGGTCTAGTGACTGATAAGAACCACCTTTATTTTGAAAATAGCTGCAAAGAGATTAAATCAATCAGTAATGCAGTTCCACAGGGTATGAATGTTGCCATTAGTTTCTGCTAAAAGTACAACAAAAGTCAAGTGTTTAATTTCTTCATGTATCAGATAACATTTTTTACCAGTGTAAGTTGGTATCAATTTTCCACATACATTTACTGATTTTGTGTGTTGCTGAAGATGACGTAGCCTGATCAAAAAGTGATAAATCTTCCCAAAGCTTTGAAATGGGTTTCCTGCTCTTGTGAGATGAGATGAGCCCAAATCCTGGAAAGATGGATGAAGCAGAATCACTCAGTGGAACTTTTGCCCTTGGTCCGCTGAATCACGAAAGGTTATTTAAAAAAAGCCCCATGCCATAATTCTTATCTGTATCTGGTATGTCCAGAAACAAAAGAGCAGATTCTATGCTCATAGAGGGTAGAAGATGTGTAAAGACATGTTTGAATCTCAATTCAGATTGGTGGTAGCAATCAATTTGAGCTCATAAGTACCTCATTACTCAAGCTAAAGACTGGAGGGCCGTAGAAGCTCTCACTGTTGGAGATGGATGTAACTAAAGAAGTCACTGGGTACTGAAAGCAGAGTGTTTTACTGAGAAGGCTTGCTGTGGTGCTTACACTCGCATAAACCACTGGGGTTTTTTATAGAATTGGACTTTTCCAAAGTTTATTCTTTTTGGACTACTTATCTCCTCCATAATATTCTTAGAACTCAAGATAAAGACATATTTGTAGGTATTGTAAAGCAACTGTAGTCACCACTGCCTTGTTCAGATGAATTCTTCTTTGAATACTGATCCATGATATTTTATTGTCATGAGATTGCTGGGCCAAATACTAAAAAAATATGCAAATTATTAAAGTTCTGGTAAGTTCAACTGATACAAGTTGGTATATTTCTACTGACTTTAGAGGAGGAGAAGATCTGACCCACATTAAAACCCTTGACTCTACTGCTTTGGTTTGTTTTGGTTGTAAAAGGAGAGGGTTTTTTTGACATATCTACATTACTTATAACAAGCTGATGAGCATAACTGAAAAGAAATCAAACTCTTACTGTATTACAGTTCTGGATTTTCTTTCTTTAGGCTGTTTCCTAGTGTTGGTGTTTGCTGGAGATCAGGTGATGTTCCAGTTGTTATGATTAATACTTTTAAGTGTGACAGGTCAAGGCTCAAAGTACTGATAGAGTACATTTATACTTTTCAAATTCTTCTTAAATGAGCAGAATAGCAGGAGGTAGTATTTTGTAATAGCATTTTGTGTTCTGGAAAAGTACCAGTCAGCAGGGTTTTATAATCTTTGTTAAAATAAGATACTTAGGTTAGTTCTGATTCAATTCAATTATTCTAAAGATTTCTTCTCATTTATAGTATTGATGTGAATGTGAAAATAGGGGGCAGGTTTATCTTAAAAGCTTTCCCTTTTTAAGTGTATGCTTTATTTCTGCAGAGAAATCAAGCATGGCCTTAAAAAAAAAATGGAAACAGTAATACTGAGAATAAAGCACTCAGAATATCTAGTTTTTGAAAAAGAACCATTAATAAAGTGCAAAAATTTTCCATTGTTAGCTTCCCTAAAAATTTTATATTGAATTAAACCCTGTGTTTCCTGCTTTAGAGAAACCAGTAGTTACTGTTTAAGTTAATTAGCAGGGAAAACCACTGGGGAATAAATCTCCTACACTACTTTGTTGTGCCTTAGAGAGCGAAACATAAATGTAAGACCTTTCTTACTCTGTGTTAGTAAGCTCTGTTTAGAAGTGCACGGAGAACAGAGCTGTCTGGTGTATTAAAGTAGAAATGGGAACCTCAAGTTGAGGAAAAGAGCACTGCATTGATCCATGCAAATGAAAGCTTAATTGTCTGGAATCCTCTCTTAAATTTTATATGGGTCATTTCCAATATTGCATAAAATGCTGATAATTTTTTTTTTAATATTTAAGCCAGGAATAATAGCTAGATGGGTCTTTAATTTCTTCCTTCACCTGTGGCTGTCAGGATTACTTCCATCAAAGTTTTGCTCTTTTTCATATTTCTCTGGGAACCTCTTGATCTCATTGCATTAGTTGTCTCCCTCCCTCAGTTAAGTTCTTCATGTATTCCTGTCTGATACTAATTTGCTCCTCTGGTTCAATGTATAGTCAAGAGAGTAATTTATTCATCTTCAACAGCACCACTGAAATCACAGAAGCACTTGATGCCCTGATTTATTAAGGCACTTGAGGTCAGTGCCTTAAGCATGTGCTAAAAATGAAGCAAATGCCAGCCTGGCCTCCAAAGGATTAGTCACCTGCATAATGGCTTGCAGGGTCCTGAAAAATAGGAACTTGTGGAACAGATCTGCTACTGGTGTGAGGTTAGTGCAGCTGTTCTGGAAAGCTGAATGAGGCTGAAAATACTTTCAGTGGAATTACAGTGAGTCTGCACTAAGCCTTTCCCTCTTCTGTCTTGTGCCACGCTGTTACACTGTAAAAATAAAAATCAAAAGTTAGAAAAATGTTTCCATCATTTTAATTGTTCAGATTCCATTTAGCATTCAACAGGACTATTGGCATCTCAATAAGAAAACTATATTGTTACAGCATATCTTTTTTTTTTTTTCTGTTTGATTTTGTGGGGTCATACTGTCATGCTCTTCACATTTGCTTAATATGTGGTGTCACTGCTTAGGAAAACAGCAATTACAAATTGAATGAGACCAAACTTAGGTACCCTAGATTTGCAGGTTAAAGTGATTTGTATTAGGAAACTATAGAGAAAGAAACTCTGGAGAAAATAGAAATTTTTCTATTGAATCTGATTTTTTTTTTCACTATGACAATGAACTTTTTTTTTTCCGTTTCCTAAGGAAGAAATGTGTTACATTCCTTTCTTTATCATCTTTTTTTGTTCCTCATAAAGGTGCCCTTCTAAGTCGTATGTTGACTATGAGAGTATATTCTTGCAAGCCACCTGGCAAAATTTTTTAAAAGTTAAAGATCTACTTCAAATGCTCTATTCTGCATGAATTCACAGTAGCTATATTGTGTATCTTTTTGCAATTAAAACTGTAAAACTAATCCCATCACATTGGACAGATTGCAGACTCTTCTGTAGTGCTTTCTGCAGATATTTGAAACATTCTCTTTGCAAATTCTGTGTAAGATTGTTCTGTTTTAGGGGCGGCTTTATTGCATTTCAGAAATAATATCCTGTAAAATGTCTGTAACAAGGTATTTTATCTGAAACCCATTGTAGCTTCCTTATTGTGAGTTTCAAGCTTCTGCAACAACAAAAGGGTTCTTATTCAAATGTACACTATTGCATTCATTCCTCTAATAGCAGCATTCCATCATATCAACCTAAAAATTGGCAAACAATTGCATGGAGTACTTTTTATAAAGCCTTGATTTTTTTTTTTTTGGTTTTTTTTTTTGTTTTTGTTTTGTTTTTTTGTTAGATATCAGACTTTCAGATAGTCATATAGAGTATTTGCATCAAATACAGAAATAAAAAAGTTGTTTCTTCAGAGTATACACATGCTTTCTATCTGTGTTTCCTAGGGATATAAAAAGTTGCTGGTTTAGTTACACTGGTCATTTTTATTGCCTTCCTGAAGACAATGGAAATTGCACAAGGCTCCATATGAAACGGTCTCCAAGTGTAAATTACATCTATGGTTTAGTCTGTTGTAAATAGAGAAGAATGTACTCTTAGATAATAAATCTTTTTTGTGTATATCAACAAGCTGTCTATTTTTTTCTTCCTAGATACACCTTTAGTTAAAATCATTTCTTCCAATTCATGGCCTGAAGAAGGACAATCTATAATTTTGACTTGTGAATCCAAAGGAAAACCAGTGTAAGTGATTTAACAAGTAATATGTTTTTTTGTTATTTTACTTATTCTGCTGTGACTGCAATCCTCAGCTGCAGAAATCTGCTGGTTTTGTCTCCTCCTGGGGTGTAAAGTACTCTCTGGTATAGAAAACCCCTTGAAGCCTGTCTTCATTAAGTGTCTATAGAAGATTGGTCTTTTACTTTGTCATCTATTTTAGTTTTCAGGAAGAATTCCAGCTGTGAGGGGTTTTTTTTGGTTTTTTTTGGTTTTTTCCAGTCAGGTATATCAACCTGAAAGGTGTGCAGGTTTAATTGGTCTCTGTTTACATCATTGAAGTGATGATAGAAAACATCTCCCGAAAATCTTCCTACCTCAACCAGCCTCAGAAAAAATATATTGAACCTTGGCTGCCGTTTACAGGGGAATGTGAAGTTTAATTATATGTGCAAGCTGGCAGCCTGTTTCTACCAGGATTTGGAAAGGTGTAGCCTGCTTTAATAATATAAATTGTTTTCCTTGGGAATTATCTTTGCTATAAATATCTTTAAAGACAGATCCACAGAGGTTAACCCTTGCATAGAATCTACTACTTAAACAGACTTCATTCTTGAAAACAGGATCTTCTCAGAAGAGCTGTTTTATATTTACTCAAAAATATATATATAAATAATCGTTTAATATTAAGTTAATATGAATCAAGTTTCTTAAATATTGACGACCTGCTCAAAAGATCAATATATAGTGTAGTGATGATACAAAGATTTAGAATGGTCTTGAAAATGGTAATGGAATAATATTTTGGATCTAGAAAAGGTGCAAATTGCATGACAAAAATCATGTCACTTATGGGTGAATTTCCCCCTGGTGTAACTTTAGTGACTTTATGGAATTGCTTTATGTAGGAGCCTGAAGTCAGATTTAGGTCAAATAAGGTATTTAAGTCCAAAATTTCTATTTTGAAAAGCTCTTCTGAGTTATATGTGGCACAATTTAAATTCCGTAGGTACTTTTCTTTTTTACAGTATGTGCCTGCATCATTTTAAAGCAACTCCTCTGTCCAGATCTTGACTGGGCTGAGCAAGTGAGCACCTGGATCATGCTTCTGCTCTGCTTGAGACAAAAACACTGGAAGTCCATGTAGTTAGTCTGACATGATGCTCAATGTAATTGGTCATCTGTGTACCTTTGTACTTCTGTGTTTGTGTTTCTGAGAAAAATACTTCTGTAGGTAACACAAAAATCCATTGTGAGCCATCTCTTGCTTTTATAATGTACCTGAAGGAGAAGGAATTATCCTTTTACCTCATATCCCTTGAGCATTCTCCTGGGTATGAGGATCTAGAGTCTGTTTCCCCATTATTTTTAAACTCTGCCAAAGATGTGCAAGTGTTTAATTTCAGGAAAGAGGTCAGCGCTGATTGCCCTGATTGCACCATTGGCTGGGTGATATTTAGCATTTTCCCTGTCTCAGTGTTTTCCTCATGACTTAACAGGTGACAGCTACATGTGAAGTGCTCTCTTTAGTTCATAGACTTGAGGCATTTAGCTCCTCACTCATCAGCCGGATCAGAGAAAGAATCAGAGGAGTAAAAGTGAGATACCTTGACATACACAATATTTTCTATTTGGTACACATAACATTATAGACGTACTTTATACCATTAGGAGGCACTAGTTAGTAATTAAAACAGAGCTTTAATTAAGGTGTTTACTGATTTTTTTTATTATTATTTTAAATAAAACTCTGTTCTATCCTTAAAGGATTCAAATGCAAGCCTTGCATGTGGTTTTGAAAAGCCAGCCAAAAAAACCCCCAAACCTTCACATCACAGACTTATCAAGACAGGAGACCTGTATGTGGTAGCCTTTGGGGCACAAATATTTTGCCAATAAATGCACCTCTAATTGTCCAGGCCACAGGAAGAGCCAACATCAGCTGCTCTGTATTGCTTCATTAGGCCAGTCTTTCATGGCACAGGGCCAGTAATAAATAGGCATCCTCCTGGGAGCAGTTTGCAGTGGCTTAGCATGAGACACAGGAACATCACGTTCCCAACCTGCATTGTGAGTACCCATGGTTTGGAGAGAGAGAGGAACTGGAGAGGTCCACAGAGCCCAGATATGTCAGTGTCACAAGGTAAGTGATGAGCTGGGGGCTTCATGGAGAGATCAGAGCCAGCCATGGTCCTTCACAGCCGTTCGCACGCTGTGGGTTAATTTCTGTATACTTTATGTCACAGATACAGCAGCCTCTCCTGTTTCCTGTAGGCAGCACTGAATCGCACCAGTAAATGAACACTTACTTAGAGGTGCATTTCTCATGCATCCCAGAGCAATTTTCACAAGCTTCAAAATGACATTTGAGATGAAAACTGAGAAAGAGTGAAGCCAGGCGGTGGCTGTGGTGACACTGATGATACTGATGATACTGATATCTGCTGCTGAGTAATTCTTTCCCAAAAGGGAAAAGCAGGATGAGGCTAAAGCTAGAATGTACTTACACCATCTTACAACTCATCACCAAGCCCTTCCTGGAAGGGATTCTGTCCCTCAAACTGTGTGCCTCACAGTTACCAGGCACTGTGTTTCCAATCTACAACACAGTCCTGAGAAAAAGCCCTTCCTAACTTAGAGCCCTGCAGCGGGAAATGGGAGGGAAGACTTGCTCAGACCAACACGTCTGGGAAATCAACTGCACTCTGCATCTCCTGCTGAACCAGCATCCTCCAGAGATATAGCAGAAGGACAAAGAACAACTGTACTAGGTGTTAGATCTGGGCCCTGCTGAGGTTTCACAATTTAGGGTATAAGATTTCACTTGGCCAGTCATTAGCCGTGACTTTGGACAGGAGAAAAAATGTCCTCAGACCCTTGGATGTGAGCGGCATCAGTTGTCACAGTGTGTGAGATGGGCTGGGATTATCACAGCCTCTGAGGTTTCCAGGTGCTATGGATGGGTTCATGTCACCCCACATTTGTGGTCTTAGTACAGAGATCCCAGAGTTGGAACAGGGATGCTGAGAGTGGGCTAAGGGGGAGAAGAGAAGTTGGGGACATGGGAGAGGGGGTGGAGAGGAAGATGGAAATGTGATTCAGTGAGGCAGCATAAGAGGGTGTAAGACAGACTGCACTAATTCTGTAACTGTGCTGTTTTACCTCTCTGCTCATCACTGGGAGGATGAGGACAGCTCTGACTCCAGTCAGACCCTGTGCTTATTTCTGCTACTTAGATGCAGCAGCTAAAAATGACCTTTTTTTGGGTAAGCACTGTGTTGCTGCTGTGGTAGTGTGATGATACCAATAAAAAGAGCAGGCCAGGTTTCCTGCTTGTTCTATGACGGTTTTGCAGAGGCAGGCCATGGGGATTTGATGATATTCTGATCCAATTGTGTAGCACTTAGGGCACCAGCTCTAAGAAACAGCAGAAGGCTGGTGTTTGGAATATTGTATGAATAAATCTGTGACATTTTTAATTAACATTTTCTGTTGATGTGAAGGAAAAAAGGAAATGTATTCATCAGTTGACCACAGATAAACATGCCGCAGTATAGGAGTATACCCTATTATCTGTAATATTTTACTTGAGATATAGCATTTGTGAGGATTTTGTCCAAATAGTAAATGCCCAGCTGGTAGAACAAATTTAAGAATTGTCTTTTGGAAAACTTTGAATAGGTGTATTTATGTTAGCTTAGTCTTTCCTTTTGCAGGACTCAGTCACTGGTTTCTTCACCCTATTGGCCATTTTGATAATATTGATGTCCAGAGTTGTTGTGGTTTGGGTTATTTTTTTCCCCAAAGTGCAGGTAAAAATGTATTTAGCCATTTCTCTGCATAGCTTAAGTCAAGACACTCTGTACTGGATGTCACTATTCAACAGCATTCCTTTTTTTGGAGTACTGTTGTGTAGTTTCAAACCAAATTGAATCTCTTGTGTTTTCAATTCTTAGCACTATTTTGTCTTCAAGTGTTTTTGGCTGGATCCCTGGACAGCTGTCAGTCTGTAACATTTTAATCCGTGAGCTTGCCTAATATATGGTGAATATATGTTGGTGAATCTTCTTAATTTATTTATTCTTTTGGAGTAATATAATTTTACCAAAACTTTGTTTATTTTCCAAAGAAGGAAATATAATTAAACTTCAGAAATCATAGACATCCTTTTTATGCAATGTCTAGACTTTTCTGACAGTATTTTGAGTTTTTTAAAATAAACATGAGATAGCTGTAAAAAATATAAAAAGAACAAAATGATCATTTACAGTCATCTGTGCTTACAAAATTTTTAAAAGCCAATGTTTTCTTATTGCAAGCTGTAACTTCTATACACTGTTGTGTCTTAACTATATAGTCTAGTGACTCTAAACTGCCCCAAAAGTAAATTCAAAAACTGACCTATAATGAAAGAAAGGTTCAATATTTAATATTCTTAGTCAATACTCTCATCAAAGCATGCATGAAATATATGAGTTTTTTTAAGTCAGTGTCATTTCAGGAGAAAGGACATCAAAATGTAATGGAATAATTAGGGCACAGGAAACAAAGAGAGAGTTAGCTGTCTCCTGTGTGCTTTAGAGAAATGCCTTTCCATTCCATGAAGCTCAGGGGAATCATAGTACAGTTGGTTGACTAATGTAAAGTGAATATTTGGCCTTGTTTGAGATAAATAGGGAAGATTTTTATGTCAGAAAACTCACGTAGTATCACATTATTTGTGAGCTCGTGAAAGTTATAGAGAAAAGCACAATCAATAACAAGCACTAATATATACAGAGTAGTATAAAGTATGGACAAAGAAACATTTTAATGTAAGAAAAAGTGTTTACTTTTAATAATGAGTGCACACCAAAGAACCAGGCTTGGGCTAATAAAGTCATTGTAAATGATGTGTGTGGTGTCTCCACAGGATGTCCTGTCTTTTTTAGCATCTATTTAAAGAAAGCTACCATGAGTGAGACAAACATTTTGCAAAGGCTGGTGGAAACAAATACTAATGATAACAGAGAAACACACACCACCATTCTGCCAGGGAACCCAGACAGTGGCTGATTCATTTGAGCAGGGCCTGACAGGGCTCTAGGTGGGACAGAGAAAAACCAGTGAAGGGAGTGAACTCATACCCTGTCATCTGAAACAGCAGAGCCTGGCCTCAGACTGGCTCTAGTTAAACCTGCTGTTAGCCACAAATCCCAGGTTCTTCTCAGTGTAGGTGTTGGATTTTACATCCTTGCTGAAGTTCCCTGCCTCCCATGAGGGACCTGTTGACCCATTCCTCCAGTCCACAGAAACCCCCCCTGGATAGTGGCCTCCCCTCAGATGTATCAGTACAGCCAGCTTAATGAACACATTCCATCACCTCTGCCAGGTCTTTGGCATTAAAGAGTTAAACAGGACCCAGGACAGACTCCTGCAGAAATCTGCTTTTAACCAACCCCTGGGTAGAGTGTTCCTTCAGCTCCATCCCTGGTCTGGCTGCTGTTTCACCCACTGAGTAGTACCCACATCCAGATGACAGTGGCATCCCAGCCCAGGTACAATGAATGTCACTGGAGACAATCACCAAAGACTTGCTAGAGTCAAAGCAGACAACACACACTGTCTTCTTCATCTGCAGATCCTGCCAATTCTGCAGAGTTTTCATGTTTGGTAGTTGAAAAAATTACAGAAACAATTACCTCATGAATCATTTTGTCACAGGCATAAGGATGAACGATATTGTAAAGCAAAGAGCAGAAAAATCTCCTCCTTCCTCTGAATACTTACCTGAGTTCAGACTTTGAATTAAAGTCAAAAGACATCTGAACCTAAGGAAACCATTTTGAGAAATACTAGAAGGGACACATTTGGATTTCCTGATTTTCTTTGTGTGATGAGAAACATCATGATGATTTTCTTCCTGAAAACTGTGACAGGATATAACCTTTGAAGAGGATTCTTGACTCCTTCAGTGGAACAGTAATTAGGAATGGTAGCTATGAATGATTTGTATGTCTTACATGATCCCTCAGAAGAGAGAATTAAAGGAGTTCCTTCATACTGTTCATATGGGATTTTTTTTTCACATAGTGTCTGAGAACTTAGCAAATATTTAAATGTTTATTTTTACCACACCTTTGTATCATTAGATTTATCAGATGCCTCAAACTTACAGCTGGGAAGTGAAGCAGGAAAAAGTTCTGAGTTCAAAATTGACAAATAGGTGATGTATCTAACATTGATCACAGTCCCTGTTTTCCCAAGAGTATTTGGAGTGACACAGCATCCCAGTCAGGAGATAGCTCATCCGTGGTTTAAATCATGCCAGTGAGTTCTTAGCACGCCTACAAACCTGTGCTCAAGAGTGAAATCAGAATCTAGGGCAGAAAATTGCAGAAACCCACTTGACATTCAGCCGTTAACGTTTTGGTGTGAGCAGTTTGCCAATATTGCTTTGAAACTGCATCCTAATGGCAGGTTTGGACTCTGAATCATTAGTCTAAGGGCCAGCCTTTTGTCCATGGACAATTTTTTCTGTCCTGCTTTCACATGATGCACTCCCCAGTTTCTCTGGCAGGTGAGATGGAGGTTCTGTAAGAAATTATCTCATTTTCTACATAGATTTTATTCACTGCTCTCTGGGTTTGTGCCATGAATACCTAGCAGCCTAGAAAAGAATGCTGGTATCAATTCTGCCCATATGAATTATCATAATGAATCTGGAAAAGCATCCATGTTTCTGTGTTTATAAATCACTGTGCAGAATGAATCCACAGCCCGAACTGGATGCTCAGGCAGTATCAATAAATATTAATGATTTGTAAAATTGGATAGATTTGTCCATATCCACGATGAAATACTACTCTTGCAAAACATGAATGTGGTATCAAAGTATTTCTCCCTTAAGCTTCATGCGCATTTGTGCATAAGCAATCCTGAATTGTAAGTGTCTTTTTCCTGGTTTCTCTGGAAAGGACCACCCACAACTGAAATCAAGAAATCAAGTAAGTGAAAAAAAAAAGGGAAGCTAGTTACTGGAGTTCCACTGCTTTATGTTTAGATTTTTGTCTTAGCAGAAAGGTGGATGGTTTTGAACAAAATTGCTGTGCATTGAACAAACCAGGAGCCTCCCTGGTGTTCTCTGCCTTGATCCCAGATCTAGCATCAACTGAAATATCTTTATCTGATTTATGCCTTCTGAACACTCTGAGTTTACAGTGAAGTTTCCAGGGACACACGTCACACACAGCTTTGGGCAAGGTTCTGTAAATATATGCTTGAATAAATTCCTACATGTACAGGACGGGGCATTGTATCTGTGGATATAGACTTGGAGAAAGGTAAGAAACCCTCCTCACAGTTCTCAGCCCTGTGTTCCTTGTCACTGGGAACAGCTCTCAGCATAGCTCAGGCTCTCCTATTCCTGTCTTTTGTCTTGCTCTCTGTCCATTCCAAGTTGTCTTTCTTTGAATTTGGCGTGTTCAGCAGTTAGATAGAGCCTGTCTTCTGCAAATACAGCTGGTATCTCTGTCCTGTCTGTCTCTTCGCCCTTGTTATAGTTTCTTGAAATGTTCCTACTTGGTAGTTTTTTTTTTTTTTAAAGCAGTGCTTTTTCATCTCTGTCTCTTTATCCCATTTAGGACCTCTGAATGCCTTTTTCTGTTTGGAGAAGTGTGAGCTTCCATTTCTCCAAAAGGAACTTACTCTGTTTGCGTAGGTGATTGTTAACTCAAACCCAGCCTCCTGTTAATTTGCTCTGATGGCATATATCCCGTGTTGGCCGATGTTAATCACTCTGTATCCTGTGGTTATTGTCAACCTCAGAAAAATGTTGACCAATTTTTAAATTATTATAATTTTGAAGGAGTTCATGCTAATAATATCTCCTGCCTTGATTTTGTATGCATCTATTATACATTATATTTAATGAGTGCTCATTTTCAGTAAAATGTTCTAAAATCTTACGAAGAATATCATAGGAGTTGTAGGAAAAAATCTGCCTGGTGAAACTTGCCAGATAGGTAGTTTGTCTTTGCAGGAAAAAGCCAATTATTTTAAAGGATTGTGTAAATATTCAGCTTGAGACTTTCTACACCAATATTTCATTGACATTACACCTCCACTGTAGAATTATGCCATGATGTAGTAGATAACATATTATGAAGCAGGTAACATTTTTGCTGAGATAGAGCATGTATATTCAGTAGCTTAAATTTCAGTTTGTATTAAACATCCTGTCCTCCTGGGAGCTTGTATCTTCTTTTCACAGCTGGGACATTCTACACTTTTTTGTAATTTTTTTTCCCCCCAGTATTTTGCAGAGAGCAAGGAAATTGGTGTTATAAAATGTGTGACACAAAAAGAAGCAGGTGGGAGCATTAGTGGCTGTCTGAAAATTACACTTTACAATAAAGCCTCCTGCAGTGCTTAAGAACTTCCCCTTCAGTGTTCTGTAAAATGATCACATTGCCTAATAGGCTCAATTCAATAATTGCTTTTCCTCTTTTTTAAGCATCCCTTTTTTGCAGTGTTTACCCATAAAAGTGCAGAAAGTACAGTATGAAAAACAACTGCACGCAGCATTTTTACTGCTCGTTAAATCCATTTTGCATGTGTATGGCTTTTGAAATAATTCTTTTCCTTGCTCTCAGGTGGAAACACATTCTAAAATAAAAAAGGCCCGTGAAGTAGAATAATAGATAAAGTTGAAATACAGAGGTAATACAGGTAATTCTTATTGAGTGCTAGACTGCAAGTTAAAACATGAGAAAGAAGTTTTGGGAGAGGATGTGATGTTCGGCCTTTTAGATACTTCACTTTCTGTCTACAAGTGTTCAGCTGCAGTTACACATAAAATTATAGAGTTTTTGAGTCAACCACTAACAGTAGAACACAAAAATACACATTAGTATAACTTCTTCAGCACAAATCACGCTCATTATACTTATTACGTTTCACAGTTCTGGAATATGTGTAGCAGATGTTATGTGGAACACCCAATGTCATGGGGAGCACCAGCCCATTGAATATCTGCATTTTTACCCCACATTTACAGTGGCAGAGTACCCTGAGAAACTGTTTGTGGTGTAAGGTAGCAGGGTAAAATACCATATTCTAGAGGAGCTTAACACTTTGGTGAGCATAACCTCAGAAAAAATGGAGATGACAAGATAAATGGGGTTGTGGATATGTCAGGCATGACAGTAAACAGGTAAGAGAAACAATAGGTTGTGTTAATTTATTATTAGTGTAACAAATTATTCATTGTTTGGTTGAGGTAGTTTTTGACTTTTTGTCACAAGGAAGATCTTGGAGATTTCTCAGACCTGAGCTTGGCTGGTTAAAAATGAAATTTCCACATCCATACTATTTAAAGCATGTCAGTAAACCACTTTCAAAACTGCTGTTATTTAAGAGCTGAGGAAAGACTGAGTCTGTGATTTGCAGTCTTGCACAGGAGAACACTGCTCCAGAGCGTGCTCCTCCAGGGGCTGCAGGGCAACCCCTGCTCCGGCACCTGGATCACCTCTTCCCGTTGTTTTGGTTTATTCTTGCTTAGGAACATTGGATTGGTGACTTTCAAGATGAAATTGTGAGATTTACCAAGGGTTGAGAAGCGCTGGTGGGATGGACTGTGTTATCCCTGCAGCAGGAGGGGGTGTGGGTGTCTCTGCAGGATGGTGGGAGGGAGGTAAGTGGGAGACAGATCAGTGTTTCTACTTACTATTGCTTTTGGATTATGATTCTTTNAGTGTTTGTTTTTTGTTTTGTTTTTACTTTCTATTGCTCTCAAATATCCCCAGCCTACCTTTCTACCTCATACACACAATTTCTAGAATGCTCCAAAGGGAGTCAAAGACTGAAGGAGCTCTCAGCACCATCTTCATTCAGCTCATTCTTTAAAAAGTATTTACTTGCTGTTTGCACCTAGAGGCAAAAAAAACAAAGTCTGGACAATTATATGGTAATCAACATCAAAAAGAGGAACTACATAAAAATGAAGAATCTTGTTAAAAAGGAGCTATAAGGGGCAACTAAGAGAATGAAATCTTTCCAGGCAGCCTGAGGACTATGTAAGAAAAATAAAAAAAGAGTTTAGAACCACAGGGTCAATACATATCACCTAGCAGAATCCCTTGAGAAGAAGAAGTTGGTGAGGCTAAACAGAAGAGAAATCAAAGTAATAAAAAGGGCGAAGTTACAATTTGAAAAGCTGAAGTTGTTTTCCAAAGGAAAGAGAAGATTCTTAGGTCTTGGCAGATTAAATATAAAAATTCAGTAAGCCAAGCCACCAAAAAAAGGGGGAAAAAAGTATTTAAGGAATAACTAGAAAAGAAACTTGAAAATAAAAGGGTGTTTTTTATTAAATAATTCAAAGTTTGTCAGTACATTTTTTAAGATCAGCTGAGAATCAAGGTTTAAAGGGAAGCCAGATTAATTTGCTATATCCATATTTTCTGTGACAGAGGAAGCTGGGTACATTACAGACTGATTCCCTCTTTTCTGAGGTGCTCACCAGCAAGATTTAAATGGACTGTGGAGGTGGCTGTGGAGCAAACAGGCAAAATGAGCAGTAGGAAGTCAGCAGGACCAGAAGGTTTCACCCTGGCATTCGAAGGGAATTCAAGGATGAGATTGATGAAGTATGAGCTGTGACAGGAAACTTAATGCTTAAAACCACCTGGCAAGCTCAGGACAGCAGAGCTTCAAGAGAGATCCCAGAATGTGGATATCTGTAGAACTGACATCTGAGCTTCTTAAATACTAAAGTTTATAAAAAACACTAGAATTAGCAGACATCTGAATAAAGATTCATGGGGTTGGAATTCCTTTTGCAGAGGGAAAAGCCTATTTTATAAACATTTTTTAAACAATCCTTGGAGGGCACAGCAAATACACCTTGTGGTGGCCTATTTGGTATAGAATGGAAACATTACAGATGTTTCCAGAATTGTAAAGGGTACAGAGGTAGTTGTTAAGGACTGCTGGTTCATTCTCTCTACAAATACAAGTGTTTAAGGGTAAGTTGAAAAAGTAAGAACCAGTTGTTGCAAAGCAAGGATGTGATTTTTCATAAAATGACTGGTAAACTTTGGGAATTTGTCGATGGATATGACAGATGGTGAAAATTCAGCAATTCAAGGGAAAACTGCCTAAGTTCATGAGAAGGCAAGTCCTTAAGGTTTACAGAGTGTTTTTAAACTCTGCTTGGTATCAGAAATGCCTGAGATCTGTGCTTGGCCTGTTCCCTAGACATCTGCTTATCCCTGGTGTTGGAGATAAGGGACTGGGCTATCTGAGCTTTTTGTCTGACTCAGTACAGCTGTTCCTGTGCTGCTAAGCATTGAACATAGGCTGTTGTGGCTTGCTGGGACTAGATGCTAATGGAGCTAGAGCCCATGGAGAGCTTGAGGATATCTCCTTTACAGTGCTAAAATTATTACCATGAAGGTACTAATGAATAATTTTCTGTGTGAGAGAAGTTTGTGTGAACTAAAGCACTCCCCTCTGTCTGGAGATAGTAACACATTTGGGAAAAGAAAAGCAAACTTCTCTAAGTAAATAATGTTTGTCTCTTTTTCCCTTTATTGTATTACCATTTCATAAGTTATTTTTAGATGCAAAAGAAATTGACACAAACCATGGCATAGAATTTAGCTCTGAAATACAAATAATCATAAGTTCCCAGTATATTATTATTAGGATATCGTTACAGTGTCTTGAAAGCATAAAACATTTTATTATTCATTATGATTTAATACAGTGTGCTTCAACATCAGCTTTTTTTGACACTGTTAAAAAAAATGAGGTTCAAAAGTTTTATGGTGTATTTTCATTCCTTTGGTGGTCCTGTAAACTGTTGTATATAGCAACAAATATTTATTTGCTGAGAAGACACAATTCAACAGAAGATCTTAGAAATGTCATTGCTATGGCTAGTTATTAATGGTTTCTTATCTGGTGAGAAAAAGGGTATTTTGCTTCATCTTCCAAACTTCACAACATCCTTACATGCACTGAAAGTCAAGAACTGCATACCTTGGTTAATGAGGGTTGGTACTGAAGTCCTGGCTTGTCATCCAAGATGCAGCACTGGTGCTTTTATCAGCTCTCTGGGTGTTGTCACTGCACCTCGAGTGCAGGAAGGAATTTTAGTTTAATGAGGCTTCTCCTTGACTGTGTCTTACATCAACAGCAAATGATTTCAAACAAGTAGTATTTGGACAAGCAAATAACTGTGAATGAGATTTTCAACTGTTTACTTAATGGAAAAAGCGGAAATGAATCAGCCACTCTTCATTTTCCTCTTTGATTCTCATGCCAGCAAGCATTTGACCTTAACTCAGAAAACGCAGCTGGCATTTCTTAGATGGGATTTCTCGGCTTATTGTAATAACAGAGACAAAGTTTCTTGTGAATGTTGGGACACAGTGAAGGCAAAATTCAAAACAGTCCAAATTAGGCATGTGAACATCTGTCAGTGTGGCAGCCTGAAATATCTAAGCAGTTGAAAATAAGGACTTGTCAAAGGGGAAAAAAAAATCTCGTAATAATATTTGCTCATTAATTCCATGATATACCCTTCCGACCTCAACTGGCATTGAGGATATGACCAACAGACATAATGCTGGTTAAGGAAAAATAGAAAAAGGGACTGAAATGTGGTGTGGCAGCAGTTACTGCCTGCTTCTTGTTTTTGCAGTCCCCACCATTATCTCTATGTGGCACTTCAGCATAATCTATGTAACCCAGGCTAGCTTAAGGAAATGTACCTTTCTCAATCCTGTAATAGGAAAATTTAAAGCATTTAACATTAGTGGTGCTGAAGCTCCTTCTGCTATTTTTTCTGTTATATCTGACACATCAGTATTTTCCCCAGTGCCTGCTCCCCTGGCTGGGGATGCAGTGTGCTTGTAAACTGGTGTGAAGGGACACGGTGTTATAAACAGGTCTGAGAATGTGCCAGATGAGAAGATGTTATTTTCCTCTGTTCTATGACACATGCATAGTAACTAAGGTGTGCACATCCTATCATTATGTTTTGCTGCAGCTTTCCTGTCCCCAGCAGTACTTCATTAACATTAAGAACATAGTTCCCGGTTAATCCCAGTAATTTTCAGCAGCCATTCTGATGCATCCACTTGAGCACCATATTATCTTAATACTGCTGACATTTGCACGTCTTTGAAATACATTTTTTCTCAGATATTGTCCATTTAATCCACGGCCATTTCCATCACCCTTTGTTCTTATAGTCATGCTTTACTTACAACTGATGAAAAAGAATAATCTACTAATTTCTCAATAGCTATTAAAGGTTAAGAAGGAATCAACAAGGTGTAAACAGCAGCATAAGAAGCCCGGAGATTTAGCTGTTTGAACACTGACTACATAATTAGAAACATATAGAACTAGAATTATAGTGAAACCAGGCCATTAAGATTTTAATATTTAATCAACAATTTTTCATGTGAATAAAATTGTTAGATGCCATTTATCATTTCAGCCGTACTCTGACAGGAAAGAAAAAGCCTTTAGGAACAGCGATAAAATGTTTAAGGAAGGTGTGACAATTATTCTTTATATTCACTTATCTGTATATAGTTTCTCCTCTCTTCCCTTCCCTGCTCTTATCTGAGAGTGTAGGTCTTAGCTTATGAGACTGAAAGGAAAAGGATTTTTCTTTGTAATTTGCACATCAATATATGGCACCAATCCCAGGCAGAACAGGGGAAGGGCGTACATTACCGATGTGCTCCAGTGCTGATCCAAAGTACTTTCAGCTCCAGAATTTTAAAGAAGCTTCCAGGGCATCGCTGTTTTTCTGTGAGTGGACCTCACTTCTTTCCCTGTGTGAGACTGCCTGGCCATCAGTGTGGGTCTGGGCTCTGCTGGATTTCCATTCTCCAGATTAGGGGGCAACTTCATGGAGCCTGCCTTCCCCTACTGCAGCAGTAAGGGAGATGCACCTTCTAGAGGTCTCTATCCCCTTGCTTTCTTGCACAAGCTCCTAAAAACAAGGCTTTCACTTGTCCTTAATTACTGATATGTCATTAGGGTGTATCTTATCCATTGCCTGTGAGAGCTGCTGAACGACTGCACAGCAGATAATACATTGTGCATCCATCTGAACAGGTGCAGCATTGTGCAATCTGGCCATATCAGGCCTTCAGTACAATTCTGATACAAAACCAGCGTCTTTGCTACTTCATAGGAATTGGAAAACACCTTACCTAATCTGTGGCCACGTGCAGGCCAACCTGCAGATGTTTCCTGTGAAGTGTTACCTGCTGCTTTGTCCTTGAGCCATTGCCTGCTAGCTCACAGTGGCCGTCACTCCTGCAAGGTCTCTGCTCCCCAGCAAGTGAGGCAGGATTTATGACACGAGATTGTTTAATGTGGTTTGGGTTTCTTTGTTTGGGGTTTTTTTTGTCTCTCCTGCTGCTGTGCTGGCTTGCACCTCTCCTTCTGCCTTTTTAGCCTCAGGAATCTTTTTGAAAGACATGTTATACTTCTGTAGAGGACTTTTCTTTCTTCCTGGTTAAAATTTAAAATAAATATAAATTATTTATGAACTGGCAACATAAAATGAACAGTGTAGCCATACATACCATTGTTTTTTAAAGACAAGGTTTTAAAGCAGGCTTCTTATTAAAGCTGTTCATGAACTGTAGAGGTTCCAGTGTTTCCTCTGAACTTAAGATATGTTGAGCCTCGGAAAGTACTTATAAAAAAGTGTGGTTATTAACTGGCTACTAAAAGTGTTCTAAAATACTTGGCATTTTTATTTGAACTACTAAAAATGAATTAAAATATCCAGGTCTTTTCCAGGTTTATTGTGAGCA
>VXAD01011332.1:272162-295855 GCA_013399195.1 Dicrurus megarhynchus | reverse complement strand
GTGAAATTACCCTTTATTGCCCCCCCCCCCCCCCATATAAATTAGGCAACAATATATGTCATGTGAAAAGAATAGCTGTCTTCTACACTGATCATGGAATAGATTGCCAGAACTCAGCTATAGGGGAAACTATAATCTAAAATTAGCATTTGCCTTTAATACAGCCTTGCAATTTGGATTCTAGGAGTCTCAAAACATGATGTTCTCTTATCACAGGTAATTCCTGGAAGGTTATGATTTCTGTGATTTGAATTTTAATATAAGAAAATATAGGGGCAGAAGCTCCGCTGTAGTTCATGATAGTACTTTTTTTCCTCTATTATTTTTTTAATCTGATTTCTTATAAGTATGACAAAATAAAATGAAAAAATCTAATGCAAATTTTAGTCTTTAAATAGACAAGAGAATTATGTAGATTTTATTTGCTCATAATGAACTTGGTTTTAACAAGTATACATTTCCTTCGTGGTTGTAAGGTATCAGAAACATTTTTCACTTTAGGTTTAACCTGCCTCTGGGTATTTGGCATAAAAATTCTAGTAAGTGCTGCTTTCAGTAATGAGATATTTATTGGCACTGTTGATGAAATGTCATTTATCAAAAGAAACACTTAGGTTACTTTTCATTTTTCTCAAAGTTCACCATTAGTTCATGTAGGATTAGTGACACAAATAAGGAGGAGATCTTTGCATGAGGAGCACAGAGCCTGTACTGCTGCGTGAGTATTTCTTTGTTAAAGACAAACAGAAATACTAAACCCTCTAACTTCTACTTACGTGGCTGCTACAAGAAGAGGAAAAGGAAAACTGTCTTTTGCATCCCAGAGGCGGTGGTGTGTTGGTTGTTGGCTGCAGGCACAAAGTGCTCTGCCTTTGATGAGGTAACAGCTTCTGCACTTACCATGTGTTGAAACTTCTATCATTTGTGTTTTCTGCCCAATTTATTTATGTGATTATTTCTGAAAAGATGGCCTTTTATAATGGGGGATTTTTTTCCATCAGCGCTGACTCTGCAATAGAACTCTATCAAAGACTATTTCACCATTTCCACTTCCACACAGTGGCGTGTCCCCTGTTGATCTGATTATCTTGCATCAACTTCCTGGCAGTCTGTAAAATCATTCATTATCAGGGAGGTATTCTGTTATGTTTGGCAGCACATTAGGCATGTTATCAGGTTTAGCTTGCTCACTGCTGACCTTTCCTGTTATGAGTACCCGAGTTTTCCTAATTGCATTTCTGCGATTCCAGCGGTGGAGCTGGAGAAGGTAAATGTCAGGTGCTTCCGAGGTTTCTGAAACAATCAGAGTTATGTGACAGAGCATGAGATGATGTTTAGTACTTAACAACTTACTGGCGTTCAGAGACGTTAGGTTTATTTTAAATACAGAGGAGACTGACAGTTATTTTATCAAGTATGGCAGAATCAGTTGTATGGATAAATATAAACAGCCTTACCCCTTCTTTAGCTCATTACATTCATTAACGTCTCTAGTGAAACATAATCCTCCTAAAATTATACAATATTTTTTCTCTCTCTGGGGGCTATAAAACCTACTTTTTATCATTTTCTGAGATTCATCCTTCTATTTAATAGAGGGTGTATTTTTTATCTTTCTAAATATATCTGGAAGCATCCTTTGATTTCTCTCATCCCTTCCCCTGTGCTTAACGTGTTGATGTAATTTTTTGTCCTACTGCTTTGTTAGAGCTCATTTATCATATGACTTCTTACCTTGAATATCAGGTTTCTAAGACAAGGTACATGCCAGATTTCCCACACGAGCTTGTGTGAGGAAACAGGGGACATCAGTGGAAGGTATCCTCTGCAGAGGCAGGGAAGTGCAACATGATTCACAGCTTTCCTTTTCTTATATGTGCTGTGATTTCCAAACATTTTATTCCTTTCTTTTTTCCCTTCCCTTTATCTCTTTCTGTTTGTTAATGGTGTAAAATCTTCATCTGGCTTCTCTTTTTTTCTTTTCTTCCCCCTATGAAATCCCCCTCTGTGATACCCAATCTCCTAATTCTCTCAGTTTTTTAAGTTATCTTCCTAACTCAGAGGAGTTTTAAACAGCTTTAGTGTAGAGAGAAGATTGCCTAAAAATGGAAGATATAGTTTATCATAATTAGAGATTAAGGGTAAGCAAATTATTTATGCATATTAATTATACAAACCAAGCAAAGAGTGTCTCATGCCTTTAACTGGACCAACCTAAACACAAAATTATATGGAAGAGTAGTATTTTTTCCACTGTGAGTGCTGATGAGGTAATACTGTTTTGATGTTAAGGGATGACAGTGGAAATAAATATTACTATAAGCAGATTAATGGCAATCTGTGCAATACAATTAGTGTCTGATAGCATAAACATTATTTTTAGATTTTTTTGTATAATTAAAGAAACCAGACTTCAGAGAAATTGAATCTATTTGAATAAAGTTAAAGGCTTGGGCTATTAAATATGCTCATGCTGCTTTGCCAAATCAATGTGACTGCTAATTTCATTTTTCTTAACGTTTATTGTTAATAATAAATGTCAAAAAGTACTCTGTGAAGCAGGGAGGTGGGTACCAAGTCAGAGTTTATAGGCAGAAGAACAAAGGCAAGACATGTAGTTTGCTCAAACATTTGTTTCGTGCAGTAACAAAGGGACAGGCTTTAATGCCTGTAGCTGTTGTCATTTCTGTATTCTAATTGGCAAGCTTAGTGCTTTAGAAGTGCACATTCTGGCTAGATATATTACACCCTTTCTTTGGTAATGGGCCCCAGGCAATTTTCACTCTCTTCCAATTTATTAAGAATTTTTGTTTACCTTTGTCCAAATACTAGTCATTAATCATCAGCAAACAGAGCAAACTGTCAAACTCGTGTTGCTCAACCCAAAAACATAGACTCTGCTTGCAGAGCTCCGGTAATAGCTGCAGTGATTTAGCTGGAGTGAGGATGGAGGTGTTCGATCATAATCAACCTGAAGACACAGCTGCTGTGCTTGTGGGAGTAGTTCATAACCTCTGGGTGTCACTGCCAAAGGCTCAGTTCAGCATCACGTTGGAGTGAGTGACAGAAGTCCACATCGTTGAGAAACCTTCTTAATGGAAACAGCAGCAGTTGATAATTTGCAGCCCTGCTTGAAATGGAGTACCTTGGTGGAATATCCTGATATGCCAATCTACTGCCAGGCATTAAATTAATTGAAATATTCAGAGCTATAATGTGTTGTGCAGCAATTATCTAGAAGAGCAATAAGGAAATGAACATGAATCAGCAGCTGTGGATGGTCAAGGCAGTTCTTATTGCCCAAATTATAACTACAGTGGAAAGCATTTGAGCCAGGATACTTAGGATCTCTGGAGAATAAAAAGTGGCATAACATTCCTTTGTCTTCAGCCTCTCAATTTTGTATTTTTTTTGGGGGCAAGCTGTTTTTTTGCACATAAAGGCAACTGAAAGACCAAGTTACGTCCTCATTAGTATTTTGAAATGTGCTTTCAAACTGAAGATTCCTATCATGTGTAAGACCAGAGGTTCCACTGCATCTTTCCTAACTCTAACATTATTTATATTCCACCTGCTTGTCCAGTCCCATTTCAAAACATTTGTCATCTTAGCTTCCACAGTAACCTGTGGCAACAGGATTCTGAATTTAGTTATGTGCTTTGAGGGAAAAGTATTCTCTTTTGTTTGTTTAAGCCTGGTGCTTGATCTCTTCACTTTCCAACCTTACAAGCTATTTGGCCTCTTTTGCTGTTTGTGCTGGAAGTTTACATTTAAAATTATATTTGCTGCTTCCCTTCAATAGATTCTCAAGTATTTCCACATTGGTCTCAACTTCTCATTAATTACGATCCTAAATACTGCATTTCCCGGAATCCTCTCCCTTGTATCCATTCTCCTTCTTTCATGGTCTTTCCCCCCCACCCCCCCCTTTTTTCTTCATTTTTTGGTCTAGTTCTAAATCTCTGTGATTGACTGTTCTCCATATCTGGAACAGCACCATGCCAAATCTGTACCAGACACCTTAGTTTATTAAATCCTATCTCTAAATACATTTATAGAGATTCACCTTCTGTGCCTAACAATAATTCCAGCACCATGCACTTGTACATCCATATAAGGTTGGTTTTTTTTTTTTAATTGGTGGAAGCGCTGTGGGATCCCAAACAGATGAAATTAAACAAACTGTTCTACCTCTATCTGTTCTTTTGTCTTTGTCAGTTTGTTTGCCCACAATCAGATTTTTATTACATTTCATTTCTCTTGTGATGTCCTCATAGGGGCTCCCTCTCTTTCCTTTATTCCTCTAACTCACTTGTGCATATCTCTCCATAAAGGTAGAAACTGAGTAAAGCAGTAAATTGAAGGAAAATTGAGGAGGTGAGGATATTTCCTGGTTTCTTTCGAAACTAAGCTTATTGAATAGGCAATAGATCTTTCGGTTTGCAAATATTTTCATTACAGACCTCTGGTAAATCTTTTGCAGTGTTTTTGGACACCTTATCCTCATAAACATGTAACAAAAACCACATAAAAACTTTGGGAAGGAAAGGAAGCCGCATCCTTGTGGAGCAGCACAGTCATCAGTAATCTTGGCTGCTCTGTGTTTTGGTGTTAAGATCCTACAAGTTGAGGTGACTGGACAATTTCTGAAGTTTCCTCCTTTAAAGTTTTCTGAGTTGAAATGTCTCATCTACACACACCTCAGAGAAAAGGCTTTCTGTACCTATGGGAACACCTCGCCTTAACGTGAACAAAGCTTGGGCTTTGTGAGAAGAGAATTGTTGCAATGTAACTATAATAACATTTATAGCTACAATAATGGGTGAGTTTGGTAAAAAAACCCCAACACTGCCCTCATAGCCATCAAGGCATATCAAGAATATGAGACTCAGAAGACTTCTTAGGACTTAGTTAGAAATTCAGTGTATGTGACTTCCTGTGCCATTTAGTTTTGAGATTTTTCTTTTTTGTATCTTCATTTGAATTAAAAGAAAGAAGTCTCAGTTTTGAGTCCTTAAAATAAAGGTGAAAAGTTTCTCCTATTCCCAGTTGATAAGAAGTAAAAATAAATTAAAAAGTACAGGAGATAACTTACAGAAAAAGGAGCCTGGGCTTTCAGTTGGAAAATAAATAAATAAAAGCATGCTCCTGAATATTCTCTTGGTCTCAAAAGCCTTCCTTTCCCCCAAGCTATCTTCTTCAAAGCATAGCCCTTCAAATTGTGTTGAAATATTCTAATTTTACATCAATGTTCTCAGATGACATTAAGGTATTAAATCATTATCACAACATTAAAGGTGACTTCTCCAGAAGACTTTTGGTTGGTTTAGAAGAGCTGGTCCAGACCTTAAAGCACAGTGCAGATGAATTTCCTGCAGTCAGATGAATTAAGAAATCATTGTGTAATAGAGCTTTTGTTATTGGACTGAAGAAGAATAGTCTTTAGTTGACATTTTCAGGTATGAGAAGTCTGTCAGGAAACTTGTGGTGGAGTTGTTGGCTTAATTTTATGGATGAATTGTCCACCTATTATCCCTGAACACTCTCAAGGCAACTACTTTGAAATTGCTTTTTGTTGATAAATACTTGAATAGTGGGGTGTACAGTTGAGCTCTGTGAACTGATCTTTCTTCATTTGTGGTGACTTTAGAAAAATAAGATACAAATTTCTTTTCCAGATAAGCTTAAAAGTATTTTGGAAAGGTCAAGAAAATAACTTCCAAACCACACTAACACTTTTGGGGAATATGTTGGACATTTCTACATTTTTACATTAATATACTGTTTCTCATGAAAGAAAACTTTTAAAATGAAGTGATTTTGTTGTATAACATATAATCTTCTTTTTTTTCATTAATTTCATACTGGAATACTTATTGAAATAATTGAATGCAGGGTATTTCAGCAGCAGGAAATCTCTCCCCAAGCCCTTTAACAATACAACAATAACAATATATAGAATATATCAATGTAACCTTTAACAATATATTCTAATATATTAGAATATATTCCTTCCTATTGAATACATGTTGTATGCGTTCTAAAACCTGTGGTTTTGGATGTCTTTAATCATACACAACTCTTGAAAATATTTGATTTTCTTTGTGCACATATTATTGGCTGATGTGATAGTTTTTGTGGGATTTCTGAAAAGGAAAATGTCGTGTGGATACCGAATATATCCATCTTGCTTTTTGAAAATAACTGTTTTAACTGACCTTCAGTGCTGTGTGTTTCTAAAATAAGGCTGTTGAGTTTGTTATCACTGAATTGCTGTACTAGCAAAGCTTGCTCTGTGATTTTTCACCCTTTGCTATTGCTTATACCCTCAGTTTTCCTGAACTTTACTTCAACTGAGGCTTTTTTTTTCTTTTGAGATGCCAGCTTGTAAAATTACCCTGTCTATGAACGTCATATGCAATCCTCATGAAGAAAATATTAACTCAATAATTTCATTTGAGCGCGATGATAAAGTTATAATCTAATAGTTGCTGATGATCTTCTGTTTCCATCTAGATCATTTATTATTCAGGAAACCCAAACCATAAAGACAATATTAAAATGACTTAGTGATTTTTCTAAATTGAAGCCTTCCCTGCACCAGGAAGTGGTGGAAGGCAGATTAGGGTGTCCTGTCTCTTTCTTCCTCATATGGTGCTTCCATATACCTTTCTTTTGAGAATAGTTTCCTCAGTGTTTCACTCAATTCAGGAAAGAAAATAGAACATTATCTAAGTGACATTGCTTAAAATGACAACTGGTCATGCCAGGTGATACATCAGAACTGTGCTTTGTTCCAACTGAGATTGTGGATGTTCTTGGAGATAGATATAAATGCCTTAGAGGCTGAGAGGGGTAGAGAAAAGCTTCTCAAAAAAATATGCATCTCTCTTAGAGGGCTTTGAGAACTTTTGTACCTGAGGCCTCTGATGACATAAGAAGATGAGAATGGAGGCTCAGAGAGAAGTAGATAATTAGCTCATCTCAAGCCATTCATATTGCTATCATCCATAATTTTATATTAACAGTTAGTAGTACTGATCACTGTATTTTTGCTGTTTAAAATTTTAATTATTAATTACTTGGTGAATTTTTCTGGAGTTTACCTTGGCCTGCATTTCTATGTTATATAAAGGAAAAATATTCAGTAAAATGTTCCTTACGGTATTCTATTAGCATTTTTCTTAGAGCAAATAAGGTATTTCTCTACTAGTTTTCAGTATTCTTTCAAATAAAAAACAGAACAAACCTACAAGAATTTGAAACTTACCTAAACAAAATTTAAAAATCTTCCTAACATCTCTCTTCACAGCATAGGTTCAATGTGAATTTGTGTTGGGATTCAAAGTGTCTATAGTCCCTCCTCCAAAATAGAATCCTCTATGCTGCAATCACAGAATATTTTTTCTAGCTCTTACTGCTTGAATTCTTGATGCAATATAATAAAATTCCCTTTGCTTTGTAATTCAAGTCACATTTTTTGTTGCTGAATCCTATCATAGACTTTCTGCATTGGATCTTACCCTGACTTGCTATGCCTTAATGTGAATAACTTTGATTGTCTCAAAGATTCCAGAGTGTTTTGGCATCAGTCTTTCTGTATGACTCCCATGGAAAGGGGAGCAGACACAAAAATAACCAGGACAGTAATGATGTATCTCAAAACCATCCTCATGTGCAAGGAGAAAAAAAACGAAGCGGAAACCCAGTAAAACCATTGCTACCAAAGCTGATGAAGCTTGGAATCTGCCGTGTGAGGATGTCCCACAGTGCCCTGACTTCTTTCACCAGGCTGTGGTTCCCTCACAAGCACTGAGAAAGCTCTCAACACATGTGAAGGAACTCACCTGGCAGGTGCTTGGGAAGAGGTCTCCAGATCTCTGTCCCAACTGATGGTGTTCGTGTTGCGGTGTAAGCTGATGTGTCATTTGTGACAGTGACCCCAGCAATTTTCAGTCAGGACCCTTTGCTTTCCCTTCACTGGTATCCACACAGCTTGTTTATTCCCTTGAAGAAAAAAGTTGTTTTTCTTGGTAACCTCATGCCTAAGGAGGGTTTATCTTTCAGCTGAAACTGCCCTTATTAATCCTCAGCACAAGTGTAGAAACAAATCAAAGGGGAGCAGGAAGGACAGAAGAAAGTTTGGCAGGGAAAAACTTGAGTCGGCAAAGTGTTGATTCTTCGGGTATTACTGTGGGTCATTGCACTAGTGGATTTGCTTTTCCCCCAGTGGTTCCTGTCATTTACATTTTCTGCAGGTTTCCCAATCCTTGATTGGTGGGAAGCAGGGAGCATTGAGGGATGCTGACATATTGAAGTGTTTGATTGAGGAGAGCTCTGGATGGCTTTCATCATTCCGGAGCAGGAACTGAAATCTCTTTGCACTGCTTTGTGTATCACTTTGTTTAAAGTAAATTAGCAGATATGATCAATCATTCTTTATAAAAAAACCCTGTTATTTCCATGGGTGAGCTATCCTGCTTGATGGCATAATAGTTAAGGTACTAAATATCTGCCAGCCTGAAGGGAAGACGGAGAATTTTAACAAAATTAAGTCTTGACAATATTGCATGGATCCCACCATTCATAGTTATGTGTTATACAGAGCCAAAGAGTCACGGCAGGAATTCAACTACATGTATAGAACTCTTTTGAGGACAAAAAACCCCAAAAACCCAGAAAACAGAGCATAGAAGATTGACAGCTAGGGAGATAGGGCCTTATTTTCTCAGGTAGTGTACTTTGGTGATAGGAATGTGAGAATTAAGTGTATTAGTCAAAGACAGTGCAATGAAGTGCAAAAATCTATATTTTAGGTTGCAAAGTGCCAGTCATTTTCCCAAGGTGATTTTCAATAAGATACAGCCATCTCACTGTGATAAAGTGTTTCAGATTAGTGCTGGACCCTTTGGTTTTATTTAGAAATAAACTTATTTAAAATAAATGACAGTCCCTGTTATCTCTCTTTACTAACCTTAGAATTATTGCAGTGAGTTTGGAGTTGTTTAAGCAACTTCAGTGATTTGCCCTGAATTTCTTAGAGAAATGAAAGTAGCAATTGTAATAAAATAGAGATCAGCAATCTGTTTACCTCCATTTAGTTTCAACACATGTGCCCATAATAAGGAAATTTTGGAAGATTCTCTTTACCTTCTTTCTTCTTCCCAGTGCAATTCTGGCTGAGCTTTTTGAAATTTTTGTGTGTGTGTGTGTGCAGAAAGAGTCAAGTGTCATTCTGAGAAAGCTGTCATCTTTGTTCAAGGCTGCTGGTATCTGAATTTGTATTGTGCATTAGCTTTTCCTTATAGGTTTTCAAGGGCCAGCTGCTGGTACTTTATTTCATTTAATTTTGAATACTCCTATTTCATGGCTTGGAAAAACAAGGAAATATGGCTTGTCTGCTTACTTAAAAAGAATAAAAATGAACATCACAGCTTTAATGTGATTTTTAAGCAGTGGCAATGGGCCTAGAAAACCATATTAATACTGATAGAATGGTGTGCTTCTGGGGAAAATTGTGCTGGCTTTATTCATACAAGATGTTTGGTGGCTTTTGTGGTAACATGTCATCCTGAATGCAGTGCAATTGGCACTGCAGGTATAAGGACAACTGCTTTTTTAAATGCAATTTTGAGAGGTTTTGTTTTCTTTTGTGGTTTTGATTTTTTGGTTTTTTGGGTTTGTTTAGCAGAGGATTAAAATGAGCCTCAGGAGATCTGTTCTGAACTCCCCTGTCAGGCTCAGAAGTCTGTAAAATATAAGGCATTCCACTTAATTCTTCTGTGTTCATTTCCCCAGCTGTGAAATGGGAATAATACTGTCTCTTTTTTCCTAAAGTTTGGTCTGCACTGCCCAAATAATGATCTCACAGATCCTCAAGGCAGAGATCCATTCTTTACTGTTTCTGCATTTGTTAATGTAGAGCTGTGAACAAAATAAAGACATATAGAGAGATGCCTTTTTATAAGTAAAGCATCTTCATTTGAGGCTGTGGTATCAAACAATGCTCTAAAACTTTACCTTTTTATTTATTTAAAATGTCGAATTACCAAATTCTTTTTCTTAGCCTGTTGCATGCTCTGCAAATTTTACTTAATTTCTTTCAGGCAAGTTGCATGAGCTTCAGTGCAGTATTTGTAGCTACCTTAACAAGACACCTATCTCATCTATCTCTATCTATCTTGTGATAGGTTGACTTCTTTAAAATAATAGGCTTTGTTGGTTTTACTACTATTGAATTGGAAAGGAATTTTTTCAACTGCTGGCAAAACTTATGCTAAGTTTGGGAAAAAATTAGGTCTTACAGCACTTCTGGAGTAATTTGAAGTCTGTATTATATTCATATAACTCCAGAACACCGAAGTTTAATCTTTCTGTTGAATACTTGGTTTGATTTGGCCTCAGAGGTAAATCTTGCACTAATAACCATTAATAAAGTAAAACCTAGAGGGCCTGAAAACAGATTCTTCAGTATTAAAGAATTTGCCTACTTGAGAATTTCAATTTTTCTGGCACTAACATAATTTTCAATTTCTAATCACCTGGTTAAGTTCTTATTTTGTCAAATCAGTCCCTTTGTGTTCTGTGTGTGTCACCTGATTTTAGCACAAATAGAAATTAAGAAATAAGGCATTACAGCCTATTAGCTTCCTACAGTCCAAATGTTGCAGATAATACAATCTTCCCCACCAAAAGTGAACAGCAATAGGTAAATGTATTGTACATTATGTCACCTTTTATTCTTCTGCTTCACTGGGAGCAGGGACAGGGAGCATTTAAATGGCTGGGCTGGTGACAAACAATGAGTCTGACGGATGGCGAAATGGGAGCGTGTTCCAGCATCTCCAGGTCTTCATTGCAAGCTTCTCTCTCTGTTTCAAGGGAGCTGCAGTCAGAGTGCTTTTGCTGATAGCAAATTCAGTGGAGTACTGTGGGGAGCAAAACGATCCCTAAAGTAAGCACTGAGAGCTTCAAAGGTCAGAGCCGACATTTTAAAAGCTGTGAGCCACCAGTGCAATACTCAAATGTTCATGTTAGATGCTTTCCTGTGAAATGCTTCATTCAGGTTTCCTGGGGTCCCTCTGTGCAGCTCCACCAACTGTGTGTGCAGCAGACTGCCCCAGTCTCCAGGTGACAAAGCCATATTTGTGGCAACATCTGGTGCTGTGCAGAAAGGTCATGTTTGAATATCCCTTAAAAAAAATAGACCTTTCCTTTCTGTGTTTACTGCTACTCCTGGAATTTTTAGCAAGTACCCATGAGCATTATAAAGCACATAGTCCCGGTGTCTACTAAATCTCAGATTCTGATCTGTGCAAGGGGAAGGGTGGGCGCTGCCTCTGTTTGGCATATTCTGCTTGTTAGGGTACCCACAGAAGGTGGCAGAGGTGGGTTTTACCTAAATACCCTAAATACCCCTCCTGCCTGCCTGGCCCAGGGCCCCACAGCTCTCCCTAGAGCTGACCTGGATCTGGGCTGACGTATCTTGGGGGAGGAGAGAAGTCAAAGCTGGTCACTGCTCTCAGCCCTGAAAACTTATCCTCCCTTGCCATGCCCTTCCTACCACACTGAGGCACTTCCATCCCACTGCTTCTTCCTTCTCACCTGCCTGAGAGCCACAGCTGCTTGTTTTCTGATGGCTTTCTCATCTGTCCTGAGCCTGACCTGGCTTTACTTGTGGAAAATCAGCCTTTCACACACCTGTGGTCTTTGTGAGTCCTGCTGTTGCTCTGGTGCACAAAATAAATGAGATATTCACTACAGGAGTTCTTTCAAGAAAATTTAGGGCAGCTAACTTCTCCTTCATATTTCAGTGTCAAATGAGATGGCATAATCAGAAATAACTTGCTACTACACCTTGTTTTTTCATATTCATCACATTTTTTATTTTGTCATAAGCAATTCTGGTCAAAGCATGTGTTGTAAAATGCGCCACAGTGTGATATCAGGCCCTCATTTTAAGTGATTTGGGATGACACCATACTGCCAGTACTAAGTACTAATATTGAAATGGGCTTTGTTCTTTTGAGTTATATTCTTAACTTTCTAATGACAGAATTTGGGCCAGGGATGTGTAGATTCCAATTTTTTGCTTGGCTCTTTGAAAACAGAAGGAAACAGTCTTTTTTTGCTGTAATTCTTAATACTTCTTCCTCCTTCATTTGCCACTAAAGCCTATTGCTTTTGAAATAGGGAAGAAACCTAAAAAACAAGCCAACCAGCAAGGTATAAAATTTTGTCTAAGAAAAGAAAGATATTGTTCTTTCTAGTTCCTAGTTTGTTCTTTTCAGTGCCTAATTTGTTCTTTTCAGTGCCTATTTTTTAGCCATTTTAGTCCATCTGTACATCTTGCAATATGAGCTCACCCACCAGAAGACTTTATTGGTATAACTAAGGATCTACATGGAGCTTTTGTTAAAAGGGTTTGGATATTTTTAATGACATCTGGTTTGCTAGCAAAAATGTCAAGCACATAATTGCCATTTCAGAGTTTCATAAATCTGAATCAATTAGTAAAAAGAACCCCTTGACCTCATGTCCATGAGCATTCATGATCATTCAGTCTGAGTGCTAAGGAGCTATTGGCACATGATGTTCAAGCTGAGTGATCCTTTTGTTCAATCCCATTTTCTTGGAGCAAGGTAAATGCAGCTCCCTTTGAATTTAAAACCTTGCTAAATTATTTAGTGCTACATACCACAGGCTGATTAAATTTTTCACAGAGTAGTGAGATTGTTTCCCAGGTAGGTCATCACTCAGTTCAGTTTACCACTTAAAATTTCTTTCATTCTCAGTCAAAATACAGCAAGGACCATCCATCATTATCACTCTGTCCTTTAATTTTTCTGTCAGCCTTTGTCAGGCTTGAAACAAAAGCCTTTACATTTTTATCAGCTGCAGCTATTGTTGTCTGATTTGTGCTCAGTCATGTCAAAATATCGGTTGTGTTTTTACCAAAAAAGTCAAATATTTTCTATAGGTCAGATCTATCTTTCACATAAGCCCGCTAAACCAAACAGAACCATTTCTCATTTCTTTGGAAATGGAGAGTGAAAATGCTTAGGGCCAAATTGGCAGGGAGAGTAAATTATCCAGGCTCCCTGCACTTAAATGGATGGATGTCTTCTGCCTTAGCAAGGAGAACGCAGCATCAATTCAAGAAAGAAGGAGAAGCAAACAGGAAATTTTGAGCAGGTGGGGCTCGACACTGCTTTGAGCCCATCTTGTGTAACACTGCTCTGCCACTCTAAGCAGTTTGCATCTGTGCCTCTGCTGAAGAGCAGCCTCCACGCCAAGCCCAGACTGGGTGTTCCCCCTTTTTCCACCATCCACTGGGAATCAGCCTTCAGGCTACCTGCTGGCTGCCCTCCCCTGGCTCCAGCCTGTGGCATGTTAACAGGCAGCAGTGGCCATGAGGAACACCTTTCCAGAGCCCTCCTCAGTCTCTTCTCTGCAGGCAGAGCTCTGACATTATGTCCGGTCCTCGCTGAGATGGGGGTTCTTGGCTGAGCATTTGCAGCTCAGCTCAAACCTCCCTGTGGCACTAGAGAGGTCAGGAGCCCATCTCTCTTCCTGAGTATCCTGTTCAAGCCTCACCTGTATAACCTGTGGAACATAAGTAACAAAGAGTCCATGTTTGTCCCTTGGCATGAAGGTCAACCCCTTTTCTATTTCCAACAGCTTTTATGGAAACAATTAGTTCTCCATGAATTATTTGCATTTCAAAACTAGCAGGATGATGAAATTAATACCAACTTAATTACATTATTGGATGTTTTACTGAATATCTAGTCTGTCAACAAACATCGTGTTCAGAAAGGGAGGTTTCAAAATTAATGGAGACAATTATTGCTTGACTTCTAGATCTCTGAGCATGGCTTTTCCATCTTCTTTGGTTCCCCATCTGCAAAATATAGCTATTTTCTGCTTCACAGGAGGCTAAGGATTAATACCTTAGTATTATTGAAATAGCGATCTGGTGCAGTGATTTGGGTATGGCTACTTGAATTAAAAAGTTCCACTCTGCAAGGTCTCTTGATCGTAATGATCCTTGGTATTTAGTGGCACGAGAGACATAAACAAAAATTCATTTTCAGCTGAACGTTGTGTACAACTAGAATCAGAAATTGCAAGACAAAGAAATGGAATTAAGTTTCACTCCAACACAGATTTCTTGGGCAGAAATCTGCAAATCCATTCTGTTAAGATCCTCCCTGACAGAAAGCTCAAGAGGACAAATCTACGTAGTCCCTGTGATAGCATGTTCTGAGCAGCTGCCAGCAGGGAGCTCTGGATGACAACATGTGCCTCACTAGTGAAGTAAGATAGGTTTGCCTTGCATTTAAAAAAAAAATGACAAAAGTCCTGCAGGACTAGAAACAAGTCAAATTGTAATTCCCTCTTCTGGCGTGAAATGGAGCAGCACACCCTCTATGAAGCACAGTGATCCACATGGCTTAAACAGAAGTCTGTGCTGTTAAGTATCATTTGTTTTATCTGTAGTCCGTGTGCTTTTGGGAACTTCCAAACCCATTTCCCTCCTACCCCTGCAATGCATGATGAGACTGAGGAGTCTGTACATTACCTCTAGCTTATTTCCTGAGCTGCATATTCTGTATTCTCCTGTGCAAAAACCTTTCAAGGCAAAGACAAAGTTTTCATGAGAATCCATAAATCTTGGAAGAACTGATGGGAGGAGCCTTTCTGTCAGACTCAGCAAGCACCATATACCCAAGACTTTTGAATGTGAGGATCATTTCAGAATCCTGTGCCTGGGTCTGGGCTGTCCAAAGCAGGATTTAAGGATGAGATATGGTGCAAGCATTCCAAAAAGTGTTTCCTGGGGAGCTATGAGCTATTTGGTTACTTTGCACATTCCTGTTGCAGACTCTCACGTTTTTAATGAAGTAATTCCACTGGGCAGAGCCTTGAACCTAAGCTGGTACAAACCAAACATTTCTAGAGTCCAGAAGGGACTCAGATTTCATTGCTTGGGCAATGCGATGCTCCTCAGGCTGCTGATTCCTGGTTTCTCTCTTGTGCCGTGGTCTTTAGGAGCAAGTCCTTGTAATGCTGTGAGCAAGCAGACAGACTGCAGTCATTTGCATGGTGAATTTCACCTCATTCTGCAGAGAAAGAAACCGAATGCTATTCCTTGTTTTTGCATCCCTTTTGATAAGATATGTTTCTCTTTGAGGCTTCTGCCAGGCTTCCATTTTGATGTTTGGCATCAGAGTTTATGACTTTCATCAAGAAACTAATTTCTGCACAAGTTTTCATTATTCTTAATCTGATGAGATCACATTATATTAAAAAACTGACATATCCTAGTTCTTGTTACCTAGAATGTTTCTTAGGTAGCCTTTCATTTAAAGTAAGAAATCTTGCTTGAAATGCTTCGATCAGAAGAAAAACCAGAAAGTTCTAAGTTCACCAGGGGTTCATGTAAGCTATTATTTGGTGAAACAGGTAAAGAGTGTGCTTACAGATTGGATAGCACTGTCATAAAACCGTAACTTGTCATTGCAGTCTTAAGTAATTGGTATATTTAAGAAAGATAATGAGTGGAACCATGAGTCACGCTAATTGGTTTTACATACAAGAATGATGTGTAAAGCTTTCCTAATAAACAAGGTTTTGCTGTCCTGATGAAGTAGGTGGGGTTTTTTTCTGTTTGATTTAATTTTTAACAGATACTTGTCAGGGAAGGAGTTTTCCTTTATGAGAAGAAATTGCATAGATCAGTACATGTGACATGTATCTTTTTAACATGTTAATTTATTTCTAATGCTTGTTATACTCAGTTCTATTTCATTATTGTGGTACTCACACTCCAGGTAATATTATCATTTTTCCTGGTGATTAATGTGGCTACAGCTGTGGGGGTTTTTAAAAGCCTGTTCTAATTTTTCTGTCTTGAGAATATTTTATACTCCAAAGTAGATTAAATATCAGTGTACAACAGATGAAAGATGGATCTTATGCTGTTTTCTGGTGGCTTCAGAAGTAGAACATCACACAAGTATAGATTCCAGAGAGCATAGTGGTGGTTTTTATCAAAACTAGAGGAGTACAGAAAATGCTAGGTGACTTACAGATATTAACTAACAAGGAGACTTTTAAACTTGGAAAATAATCTTTCATCCAGCATGGAAATAAGGTAAGCATGCTACTTTGAAGCCTTAAGAGAGTAATTATGCAATGCTGAACTCAAGGACCCTGTGTCTGAAGGGAGTTCTGTAGGGCCCAATACTGAAAAGCTCTGAGCTACTTCAGCTTCCATTGATTTCAGTCAGAATTGATGGTACTCGGGGACCAATTGCATTTCTTTCCACAGCAAGGGAAGACAGATTGTGGGTCAGACTTTTGCTCTTTTATTGCACTGAATAGCACCCTTCAGAAATATTTTCAGTGAAATCAGTATGGGATGGGTTACTTACCATCAACTGCTGAGAAATGAGTCCTTCCCTTTCAAACCTGCAGTATAAATAATCTGAAAAATGTCAGATGCTTTTTATGTCTTCACAGAAGTGCTTTTCTCTAGTTCTCTTCAGAGCTTCTGTTTGCTTGTTCTTTAAAACCTGCAATCACCTTATAAGCAAAGTCCTATTGGTCTTTATTGCTTTTGGCAGTGTAATCAAAGTATTTTCTGTGTGTACATCTGGTTATGTTCTGCTCTGTACTGGAGCATTCTGCATCAGGCACCGTTGGTTCCTCTGCAGCAAAGCAGTCGTGCTCCTAATCCTGGCATACCTGCACTTGCTTGAGCAAAACCTGAAGGGTTTCATAGGATGCTGTCATTAGGGCCATGCATTTTTTCTGACTTGGATGCACATGTTTTTATCAGTAATATTATTAGCATTTCTGATTTTTAGTTCGAAGCTGTTTTAGAAAAATACTGATGTGTACTAACAATAAGTTGTAAGTGTTAAGGATGACTGAAAGATGGCTGTGCCTGCTAATTAGGGTAAAGATTTTGAAATATACTCTGCTCTGGATCTTAGCAGACAACTGTGTCTTAAGCAAATGTGTGGGAAGAAGAAAAGCAATCCGGAAAAAGCAGCTCTTATAGTTAGTAGCATTTTCTCCCCTTTTTCCCTTCATTGAGTCTGTCTGAAAGTGGGTGTTTTAACATACAGCCATTTCTCGTTAACATGTGTGTGTTTATTTTAGCATGATGATGTTGTTTTTTTCATCTCCCACTCTGACACAGCATGTTTCATCTGTATATGGTTTCTACTGTGTGAGACATTTAAAATGGCTCAGTGAAGAAATGGATTCTTGTCACTTAAACTGTCACTCTCTAGTTCTGTGGAAACTTGGTCATTTTAACAGAGTTTTAAATTCCGTATACTCAAAGATTGATTATAAAAATTGAGAGTGATAAATGTCAAGAATTTAAAGGTACTCTGTTGTACCTGTAATAATTTATGTTAATCATGTTTTAATTTAGTCATTTTCAACATACTTGTATTTACAAATTAAACCACTGTTATGTTTCTCCTTTGTTTGCATGATATGATTTTATTTTATATTTTTTTTTCCACTCACCAGATGTTTTCAACACTTTGCTTCCCACTACTGTCATCCCCTCCCTTACCACTGCAACAGTCACAACCAATGTAGCCTTAACAGCCAGCACAACCACATCGGCAACAGCCACCAGCATCAGAGGTACAGTATCCTTCTTTGTTATGGCCAGGAAAGCACATGATAAATAGGAGATTACAGCTTTGATTTTTTTTTTTTTTTAACAAGGATAGAATTTGCTAAATAGAGGGTGCAAGCATTTTAGTTCAGTATATATTTAACAGAAAAATCCACAGGGTGATAACGTGGGTTAAGAAAGATTTCCTATGACCTTGAATGTTGTCGCTGCTCTAGCAGTATGTATGTGAACTTTGACAGGATGCTTAAATTATTTGTATACATTTGCATTTAATTTTTTAAGGTTAGTAAATTAACTTTAATGTAAAATGCAAGCAAGCTATTTTTAAATAAACATGACCTTTTAAGACTGGTTATTTTGGGTGCTACCATTTAAAACAAGCTAGGTGTCTCAGCATTGGAATTTCTGTTGATGAAATCTTCCTTGCTAACAAAGAGGCATTGCATTGCATCACCCTTAGCCTTTTACAGTTTAAGGCATTCCTAATTTAGGGGTGTTGTTATCTCACCAGAGCTAGAGTAAATGAGCTAAAAGTTCTCTCTCCCCTCCCTGACCCCCATCTGTTGGGGTTTTTTTTTTTGTGTTACAGCTTTTCAAATGTTTCTAGTTATGCTTCATTTCTTTATGAGCAAAATATAAAGGTTATTTTACTCTTTTATTCAGTGGCTGATCAGATAACTGTTAAATAGGGAAGACGTGGGCAGAAGGTTTTACAGATTATCATCTTCTGGGTAGCTACAAATCTCTCATGGTAAATGAAATGGCAGAGGGTTCCTATGTGGTCTCTTGAAAGCTTTCATTGTACAAGAAGAGAGGAAATTATATACTTTTACCACACTGCAAGCATTGACATGATGAGGTGCAGTTAGGCCAGGAAAGTTGAGACATGTATGAAATCTTTACTTTATGGAAGTGTTGTTATTAGTCAGTTGCAGTGAGCTGCCTAACTTGCAAGAATAACCTTAGCTCACCTGCAAGTCCGTTGTATAAAGATTATGATGGTGTCCGATCACCTAAATTCTTCCTCCACAGGGCACAGATATGTTAATGTGTTGTGATAAACTGACAACAAACCTAAAATTACATTTTTTAATCTTTAATATTACTTTTAATGTGACACGGATACTGTTGTTTTAATGAAGAGAGGAAGTGTTGTAGTAGTCCTTTTCCTTCCGAAAAAGAAAGCTAGACCATGGAAAACAGCCCAGTGTTCATGGGTCTAAGTGGCTGCAAGAGCAGCATTTCCTGAAAAGGAACAGAATGACAGGAATTATCATGTCTTTATAAAAGAGTGTTTTGTGTAAAGCACCAAGAGCTTCCGGTTTTCTGAGGGCTCACATCCTGGAAAGACGACGCTCTTAGTGTGCTGTGCTGATGTTTGCTGCCCTTCATGAATTGTTTTCTTCTGCTTGCTACGTGGTCATGACTATGTCATTGATATGATTGTACTGATGTTTTTAATGCATTGTTGACTCACCTCCTAAGTGTGGTTTAGGGCCTCATTTTCTTTCCTGTGGAGTGTTCATTTTCACCATTTGTGTGTCCAGCATCAACAGAAAGGTCTGAAACAGGAGAACTCTCTTCTGAGTTTCAGCTCTAACACATGGGAGAATGCATGTAATTTGATGGTGCCCTTACAGAGATGCTGCTTTAATAGAAAGTAAAAGAAGGAAAATTGGGTCATCAGTTGCTAAAACATGAGCATTCACTTTTCCCAGAAAGAAAAAAAGTCAATGCAGCAAAATGGCTGAAAAGATGAGACCAGTTCAAGCTCAAGGAAGTCGTAGACAGAGTGTCTTGGGCAGATAATCGAAGGGACCAATGAGTGTGGGAAGTCTGTTTCCTCAAAATCTTGTATTGAAAGGAAAATGATAGTTTAACCCAATGCAGAGAAAAAATAGGACACATGTAATAAACTAACAGAGTTGGATTTTTTAACAGTCTAAGATATCAAACCTCATTAAAACACCAAAACAAGAGGTTGCTATAAACATAAATCATAGAGGATATCAAAGTGGAAGAAACAGGAAAACAGGCATGAAAGCAGGTGCGAAATGAAATTAGCAAGTTGTGAGAAATCTAACAAAGCAAAAGTGTTTAGAAATGCACTAGATGAAAGGCCAAAAAAAAGAAATTAATCATGAATAATGAGGACAAGGCTGAGGTAATTGGTGTTTTATCTGACAGTGGAAGACAACTGGAGTGCTGTTCCTAATGGGGGGGGTTGGGTGTGGGGGGTGTCACCCTGGAAAATGACCACAAATGGAGACAGATCAAAGCACAAGGACAGGAATTTATAGATATGCTCTGCAAAGAAGCTGAAGGCACCAACTTCTTTGGTTTTACTTTTAAAAAAGAAGTCAGTATGACTCTGATGAAGTTATTTTCCAAGTTCAATGGGGAAAATGATTCCCTGAATTAGTGGCAAAGATGTTTAGTGGAGACACTTTGTAAATGCATGGGAGGCAGTGATTTCACTTATTCAGCGTTTTCTGTTCTATGACTTCCTTCATCCTGGCTTTCATTCAAAGTGCTTGATTCCCATGGCAGAGGGAAATGGACAAGATGCTCTCCTTAAGTCTCCTCATCCACTATCTTTCTTGGACCCCAAACCAAATAATATTCACAAACTTGCAGTGCCTGCTGTGAAGGTGGAGTTGTGCCATCCTGAAATACACGACTGAACCTCTGCTCCATTGTCAGAGCACCCACACCCAGAGGTACAAACGGTGTAAGAGCCGTGTCAGAGACGGTCAGATTTTTCAGTAGTATTGGTTGCTGGCTGAGCAAAAAGCACCACATAAACATATTTTCCTCTGACACCTCTGCTTTGTATTCCAATAAGATTTCTGACATGAAGGAATATATAGGGACATTAAGTTGAGAAACTATCCATATACTCTCAAACATCAAAACTCTTTTGGTTTTTTCTTTGTCTTGCTTTGTTGGATCATGCCTTAAAGAAACAGAAGTTTTCCCCAGATGGTAGGGTAGTGTATGCTATTTAATAGTATCTTTGAACTGAGTTCCCCACAGCTGACATAATAAACTTTCCAGACAGATTTCACTACTTTTGTTCTAAAATTATTGCTTAATACTTAAGAATCTCCTCAGGTAACTTTTACAAGACGTTCCTCTGTTCTGCATGACTTTTACATAGTCCACTTTGGGGATCTGTTGCTCCACATCCAGTCACAAGAGATGTCTTTACAGGCATAAGATACAGGGTATAAAAAGACAAGAGAATCTGTGAATCCAAGGCATTTTGCTTTCTGATTATTGTACCTTCTCATTACCAAAAGCCTTAATTCACAGGGAAAAAAATTCTCCAAAAGTCATCAGTTAATTCTGGAACCATGTGATTCATGGCTGTCCTAATTTGCCTGACATTTAGTAAACAACATGAAAAAAGCTACTGATCCAGTTGGATGACAGCATGATAATTCATAAACTTCCTGTTTAGTCAAACTTTTCACTTTCTCAGACAAATATATGCTTGTTTTTGTGTTCGGTCCTTCAGGAATTAATTATTCTTTTACTGGTACATTACCTACTAACTCAAAAAACCCTAAACATAATTTTATGCCAGTGAAGAATATTGCCCTTTATATATTTGTCAGGGGTGTCTTAAAGCCTAATAACCATGATCAGGAATGTACGATAAAATGTATGAGAAGAAACAAATCTGGAGGACTACTGAAAGAATAATTATACACTGTATGAGTAGATGTCTTTCTGTCAGATTTATGTAATGTTGTTTGTGAAAGCTGTGCATGGATCCATGCAATTTTTCCATTTTATGATTGGGAAGAGGCACAAGAGGATTTTGGATTTGCCCCAACGGTGAAACAAGGGATGCCTCCAGTGGAGAAATTCTTTGTCAGTGTAAAGTTAATTTAGGTGGTGCTGTGCCAATCTTTCCAAGTCCTGTAGGTGGAGAGGGAGTGTGATTAACAGTCTAGGAGAAGCCACCTCAAGTCAGTTTCTAGATTCACAGAGGGAAAAAGCTTGTGCACAAAAATGTGCATAAAACCTTCCCATGGGCTGGCATTTTGTTGATCACCCACACACACAAACAGAACAGTTTTATCGGTTTAAATCCTATTTCTATCAAGGAACAAAAAAACCAAAGATGTTACAAAACTTGTTTACTTTGACCTGTTACTGAAGACTGAAATCTCACCACTACCACCCAAATAGGTGGAAATTTAACATTGCCAGAGCATCCCAATCACAAAAGACAGATCCATTCAGTTCGATGGCATGTATCAGAGTGATTCAGGCTCAGCTGACTCACTTGGACGATGACTGTACCAGAATGTTCAAAGCTTTATATAGCAAAGCCTAAAAACATCTCCAGAAGTTGTTGTGTACGGCACAGACATGATGCTGCTCCCAGGCAGCTGCACTGGGGAGATCAAGAGTTTATTTGTCAGGGTGACCACAAAGCCAATGAATGCACACATTTATATAGGAATGACATCCCTGCCTTATTATAATCCACTTCGCTTTTATTGGGTTTGGCTCTGGTTTAACATGAAGATTTCTTTAAGGAAATCTGTGGAGCTAAATTTAGAAGAGGAGTTTACAGTGGCATAAGGAAGGGTTTGAGGATGTAATCATTTTGAAAACTATTGTGACTTTAAGTGTGAATATTTCTATTTAATAGCATAAATGACAACTGTCTTAGCTAAAAAAATTACATTGCTTCCCTTTTTTTTTTTTCCTATTTTTACCTTAAAGTCTCTATTAAGAAGAAAACCCCAACCCTAGTAGAGTAACTGTTTCATTATAGGCAGCTTAAGGGCAGAAACTACTAAGACAGACCTTACAGTTTTTCCTATCAAAAAATGCCCGACATTACCAGTTCTTTCCTTGTGGTTTTATTTTCCTTTCACATAATCTGGTTAATATAACTTGTCAGGCTGAGATCCTGACAGAGAAAGAAACAACAAAGCAAGGAAAAGCTATAGAATATATGAGGGGCAACGGAGATAAGGGTAGACTTACACTTTAAATATAGTTGTGCGTGCTTACTTGCATTCAGCTCTGATAATAAAAATGATCGTTGTCTAATGTTAAAAGCAGTTTCATATGACAGCAAGCTAAAAGCCAGTTCATTTATATACTACTTTATAGCTGTAGCAGTAACATAAAATCTAATTTGTGGCTGATTTATTCAAACTGTGTAGGAAAATTAGAACTTTCTAAGTTTTATTTCTTCTTTCTCCCACTAGTCTCCTATTGGTTTATCCAAGGTCTGGATTTCTCAGAAGGCTGAACAATTTGATATTCAAACAACAGTTCCTTAGATTGGTTTTTTTCCATTAGACATTCAAGTAAATCTTCATCACCCATCTTTCAAGAACTGCCATCTCTTGCTTTTATCCTGATTTCTTTCATTACCATTATTTTTGCATTCTACTTGTTTCTCAGCTTGTTTCTTAGATGGTGTGTTAAAAAATTATGATAAACCTGTGTTAGACCATGGTGAAATCACAATCTTATTTTCCAAGCCTCTTTTCCAAAATCTCTGAACAGGACTGTCTTGGTCAGAGCTGTTACCCAGGTGAAACACACACAGGCTAGAGCTGAGTAATAGCTGGTATTCCCTAGCATCTGCAACCAGCTGGTAGACCAAACTGTTGGATTTTTTTATATCAAAATATAACTATTTTAGACAGGACTTGGAGTTTTTTAAGTTCTACAGTGATATTTTCGTGAGGCTCAGTAGTCCACAGTGCCCGTTTTAGGGGTCACACAGTATTTGTTCCTTTTCTGAAGCAATATTTAATTAGGGTTCCATTCCACTGGTCAGGCTTGGTAGTACAGTAAGTGCTGCGAATTCTCAAAGCTCACAGATTTAAGACCAAAAGAGGAGATTGTAGCATCTGTTCTAACTCAAAGAGCTCTTTGGTTTTTTGGTCTGACAGATACAGAGCCAGGAAAAACCTTTTTATAATATAATCTGGAAAACAATAAAGAAGAGAAAAATTAAACCCCTCCCTTCAACACCCCCCCCCCC
>VXAD01011332.1:257096-267753 GCA_013399195.1 Dicrurus megarhynchus | reverse complement strand
AAAAAAAAAAAAAGCAAAGAAAAAATAAAAGGAAAAGAAAAAAAATCCCCAAGACTGACAGTTTGAGGAAGACATTCTGTTTCTTTTATATGATTCTTTTCTTGTGGCTAACAAGTCTCTGCTGTATACACATCAGGTCATGAAGTGCATTCAGCACCCAACAGAGAAGAAACAAGTTTCATTTTAATGAATTCAAAGTGCCATAATGGACTTTAGCATTGACTTTGGACCAGGTCCTTGGACATACTTGACAGAAGCTGGCTTTTAAAACTATATTAATTTGTTAGAGAATGGGAATATCATAGAAAATGAGTATGTAAAGCCTTTCATCTCTTTTTTTTTTTTTTTCCTGGTCTAGTCTTCTGTACAGAGGAACGTTTCTGGTCTTTAGGTTTGAGTTTCATTCAATTACTGTATCCCGTGCAGGAATCCACTCTGTTACTGGGCTGAATTGCAAATATTGGGCACACTTTGAGATCCTTTGGCACAATTACTGCCATCAATCCTGAACTCATTTATCCCCTACAATGCAGTTTTGTTAGTGTGAATGCTGGGTTGCTGTTGTGTGTGGACATCCATATGTCAAACTGTTGTTGTGGGGTTTTGGGGTAAGCTGTGGGGTTTTGAAAACAATAGCAGCCCTGGGTTGTTTAAGTTTTTAAGGGTTGCCTCATTCCAGAGCCCTAACCCTCCAGTTCATCTCGGAAGCATCTGTTCCCAATATTCCTGGAGTTAGTAACGCTAAGAAGAAATTAGTCTTTTATTACATTCAGGTTGGCTTTCCTCCACCACAAGACCTTGTGCCAAGTAATTTGTGAGTGGTTTTATAGATTCCCAGTCCCTATGGGACTTTGTTGTTGTTGTTATTGTAGGTCCCTGTATTATAGCATGACTGTGGGGGGGAAGTGTGTTAATTGTTTTTGTCTGGTGGAAATCTTCAGCTTTTTTTACTTCCTGGTGCTTTTGAGTAGTATTCACTAATTCTTACCAAATCATTTCTGTGGAAAAGTTTGCTTCAAATTGCTACTATGACACCCAGAGATTTTAGTTTTGTTCTCCCACACAGAATGTGCTTCTTTATATTTATTATGAAATGTGAGTGGACTATATGCAGGATTTCTGCATAATTCTAAATTCTACTTAACCAAATAAACATTCAGGGGAATAATTCATACACAACAGAAATTCACAGCAGTGAAGCAAGTGTCAGCTTGCCTTCAACGCTGTAATAAAATAGATGGCTTGTATGCAGTGTGAAACATCTTGCTCCTGTTATATTTGCAGTGTTATGGAGAAATTAAGAACATCAGGAATGTTCAAGGGCAGGAAACTTTTTCTTCTTTTTTTTTCTTTTTATAGGCAATGCTTGCATGCACTTGTATATAATAACAGAAAAAATAATGCTCATAATATGAACAACACTTGGGTCAGTCTAAAACTCATTTTCAAGTGAGTCTGTTTTATTAAAAAAGTGATGAACTGTTAAGCTGTGTTCTGAAGATAGAACATACGGAGCAGATTGAAGGGCTTTGGAAGTTAGTGCTGCTCAAATGCATTCAGAAGGGTTTGGTTTCTTTTACTGTTTCTGATATGTTTGAGTTGTCTTATGTTACTACTAAACTTATTAGTTACTGTCCTGGTTTCTAGACTGACCAACTTTCAAAATCCTACCATATTAAACCATTTTGTGAAGAATTCTTTTAATCTATGGTTGGTCGATACGTGCCAGCATTTGAGTTTAGTTCAGTATTCAAACACAATCCTAAATTACAATTTTGTCTCTCAATGTCAATGAAATTAAACATACTCAACAGCTAGCATTTAAACAAAGATCATCTAAACCAGTCTTCATTCCTTTTGGGGTCATCTGATTTAGGTTTTGTAGGGTTGGACATGCCTTAAACCCTCCTCTGTCTTTCACCAGCTACAGAATGATGCTAATTCTTCATGCTTTTAGTAGAGAACCCAGGGTAAACTCTTAATGAGTATTTAAAGTCACAAGTATCTAAAATTTAATGGATCTCTCACTGGCCAAACAGATGGTTGAGGAAGGCAATAGGAAAAACAAAGCTGGATAAAAGAAAGAAAATTAGTGTCTTCTTCTGTGCATAGTAACCTCTCCAATTTCGCTATTGCTGCCCATTTCAACCTCATATTTCTCTATCACACTTTTTCTTATTATCACTCACTTTTAATTTATCTCACTTTTATTATTGCTTACCTGATTTTTAAAAGGAATTTACTTGGGGTAGTATTGCAGATACGCCATATTTAAATTGCCCTCTTCATTCAGAGTCAGAATTGACATTAATTCATCAAATTGAGAAGCAGATAAGAACTTTGAACTTGTCTAGTCTGGAGAAAAAGAAGCTGATCCTGAGGAAGGAAAGTGGAGAGGGAAGTGCTGTTCTCTTCCTTGGCACCCAGTGATAGGAACAGTTCAGAGCTGCAGCAGGAGAGATTCAGGCTGGACATTAGGAAACACTTCTTTACCAAGAGAGTGGTCAAGCACTGAAACAGCCTTCCTGGAGAGACAGGTGGTAATGCCCCATCCCTGTCAGTGTTTAGGAGGCTTTGGACAATGCCATTAATAAAGATATTTAAGTGTCAGGTCTGAAGCAGTCATGCAGCTGAGCTGGATGATCCCTGTGGGTCCCTTTCACCGTGGTTTTTCTGTTCTGTTCTATTCTGTTCCATTGTATTCTATTCATCCCTAGCATTTATATCATGGCAGCCACAGCAGATACCTGATGTTGCACTGGAACTCGCAAACCTCCAGTTGAGAGAGGTTCCTGAAAAGATCTAAGCTTTACATTTAATATCACACATGAAAATTTAGGTCATCTTCCCTGGCAAATAAATTATAATCAAAGGATTCAAGTTATGGAATAATATAAATTTTTAAAAGGCACACAAACGTTTAGAAGAGTTACAGTCGTAAGTTTCCCCATCTGTTGCTGGATCCCTTCAATATCAGGCTCTTTAATGCTTGAAAAAGCTATTTTAATTCTCTTTATGGGGGTTAGAAGAGGATCTTTTGTACTGTGTTCAAAAGACCAGTGTTGGAAAAGGGCAGTTATTTTAGCCATATTGCAATATTAACAGTATGTTAAAAGGATGGCTTCTGAAAAGGGGAGAAAGGAAAATGGCAGTCAAATAATCTCAGAGTCTTGGTCAGTTGAGAGTTCCAAGAATCAGCTTCATTAGTCCTTAACATGAGCTAAAACTTAACTTCAGACATCAGATCTAGGTCAAAAACGACTGTGGATGAGTTATGATTAGCAAATGTAGTAAATGGAATTTTCCAAATGGAATAGTCACTTTTTCTGCCAAAAATGCACCTGTTCTGTATTTAATTTGTAATAAATTGACCTATGCCAATAAATTTATTCTTTCCATCAACATGTTATATTTTAAGAGCTCAGTTTTATCTGCTGATATTTCATTAGCACTAATTAAAGTCTTTGCATTGCCTGCATCTTAGTGAAAGAAAAATACAGATAAAACCATGGAAATTAAAGTATGCAATACTGAAAAAAGTGGGGTTTTAAGACTGTAAGGCGGTAAGTCCCACAAAACACATGATGACCACTCACCATTGTGGGAATGTGAACTAATCCTGACTACATTCCACAGCTTTTCTTTCAGCAATCAAAAGGAAAATGATGTATCAGCAGCAGAGCTGTGCTGCATTGGCAGCACCACTTATATACACGGCAGGGCAAGAGCATGGCAAAGAATGGGACCTGCACTCCAGCAGAGTGTTATTGGCCTGAACTTTACAGATGGCATAATTTTGTCAGGCCTGGACTAAAAATTAAGCACTTTTTGTCAGTTTTACGTGGCATTAACCAGACATTATGATTACATATTAATTGAATTAGTTTGTGGCTACATGATCACGCAGTATATTCTTAACATTAACGCTCTTCCCATGACCTGATTTCTTGTCTTCTGGACAAGGGACAGTAATCAGGCTGCAGGTACTGCCCTGATCCTGCAAACCCACCCACTTTGTGTGTATGAGCAATCCCATGGAAATCAGGGAAGCTACATCTGTTTTTTAATTCCAGTGCATGTGTGTCTGTGGGAGATTAGGACCCTGTTTGACATTAGGGATAAACCCCATTCTTTGAACTTTACTTAAGAAAGTTTATTTGGAAGGTTGTGTAGAAGGCACAGTGCTGTAATCATGCCCAAATATTCCATTAATTTGATTTTTTTTGCCACTTACTCATTGCATACTGAGACAAGTAGAACAAAAATGAGGGGTTTTGGTTTGTTCTTTTTTCTTGGCACCCAGTCTGTGTTATTATAGATAAATAATTTTCATGATAAGCTTAAAGCATTTATATTGTTATGCACTTATCAAGCATTTACTCTATTTGCTCATTTTATGTAGCACTTCACAACTTTGATAAGGTGTGAATATTAAGATAAGACCCAATTTCTGTCTGAAGTGTCCGCAGAACCTGCTTCAAAGAAAGAAAAAGTAATGGGACTTCAAATTTTTTACTCACTTTCCAAATATATATCTGAGCATCTGCAGTACCACAGTAGATAATGCTAAATATTGCTGCTGCTAGAGAGCAGTAGGGCAACTGTATTTTTAAGACAGAAATTTAAAACAAATTAAAACTATTTACTCATTTGCTGACCATTCCCCATTTCTATTTTGCAGATTTTTTTTTTTTAATGTAGTGAGAGTATTTAGCAGAAAGGCATGGTCACCTTGCGGTTCATGTAGCATTTGAAATAACTTTTATGGTTAAATTAGAAAAGGTTCATAATTTTCAGTGTCAAAGTATTTATAGAAGTCTACCAGAGATTATGCATATTTTTCCTTCACATACTAAAGGGGATAATTCCCCCCTTATCCCTCCTGCCCAGTAGAGCTATTTTCACAAGCCACTTGTAAAATAACTCGAGGTATTTCAGGGCTGTGAAGAGCACAAAAATCTTTCATTTGGTTCCTGAAGTGGCATTAATTATTTCGCTACTAGGAAACAAGTGATAGGGTCCTACGGTGTCATTGACACTGTCACCTGCCTCCACTGCACTCTGGGGTTTTACTGGAGAGGAAGAATGATTTTCAAGCAAGGAGAGGGGCAGAAACCCAACCAGAAATCATTGCTTCATCACTTCAGAAATCTGGGGTGCACCTTAAGTTGTGCACCTCAGGGTGTGCCTTACATTCTTTGGAAATACTGCACCTCTGCTGTGGAAATGCTGCGTGGAGTTCTGGTTATCCAGCAGCAAAAAAAATGTGATAGAAATGAGGGTGGGGGGGAGGGGGGAAGTTGGAAGGATGACTGATCTTTGAAAATGGTGTCTGTGCTAAGAGAGATTAAACACACTAGCACTCCTCACCTTGGAAAAGAGATAGCTGGAGAGAGAGGTGGCAGCAGTTAAATTAAATTAGAAATGACATGAAAAAAGTGAATGATGTGAATACAGTTACCAATGCAGAAAGTTTCTAGACTCTGGAGTCGAAAAAATGGGTGAGTGAGCAAGGGAAACTTTATGTATTCCATTTTTCATTTGGTTTTAAATTAAATTGGACTAGATGGTGGTGTTTTCCCATCTAGTACAGACATTTCTACATTCTCAGATTTGCCTGCACCAGAAAAAAAAATTACAGATGTCCTATTTGTCATCATTTAAATGAAGAAAAACATAACAACCTGAAATCATAGCTTTAATTAATATTAGAACCAAGAAAATTCATCAAAATGGGCCTTTCTAAATGTTGACTAACTGTAGACTATAAGGCTATTTTTTGTTGCAATGTTCTGAAAAATAAATTTAAACATATTATTTAATAACCACAGATAAAAATACTAAAAATTGCAAGATGACTAAACCACAACCATAATGTACCTCTACATTCATCCAATCTAGTTAAAATAAAACTTGTAACAGTATAATTTATTATTAAAGCACCTTTGGTGTACAGACCATGTAAATATGCTGTTATCCGTAACAGAGTTCACGTACCACAGCACAGGTAAAAATCATTTGATACAGATCTTAAAAAATCAGACCAAGTCAGTGATCATTACACAAATCATCAACATTTTCAGACACCACTGTGTTCCCCTTTTTCTCTTTTTCTCATGAATTTACCCTTCAGAAATTTGAACTGACTTAGGATATTTTTAAAAGAGTCTTCTACCACTTTTGGCAAAGTGAGGTTTAGCAGGGAGAGACAAAGAAAGAGAAAGAGAGAGATGCTAGAGAAACATCTTCGTGCAACATGAGAACATTTTTGTCATCCTGACCGCTGTGTCTCTAACACTACCTGGAAAATGTGATCTCAGTACATAGCTTAGAGCTCTAAACTAAAACCATTTCTCTTCTAATTGTCTGGTAAAAAGAAAAAAAAAAGTTGCAGTCTCAATTAGAGGCTGTCTTGTTACAAACCAGTAAAGCTAGGCTGTTTAAGTAGCCTGTAATATTTTGAAAGATTATTTTTGCAAAGTCACGTTTATCTGCCTGTGTAAAATGTAAAGGCTAGGACATGGCTAGGATTGAAAAATAGCAAATGCTGGAACTTTTTGTCACTGAAAATAGTTTTTCAAAGGTGCCACGGTGTATTTTAATTAGGCCTCAACCCTGAAAACATAATAAAAGTACACAGGCAACTGAATATGCATGTAGTCATAAAAGTCTTTTGTGCTTTCCTAAAGGATGTTTTTGAATAAAGTATGTTTTATTTTGCTGTTAGAGAATTTGCAAGTTTTTCCCCTAAATTTAAGCTTGTATTTGTAAGCTAAATAAAAGTCTAGTGGTTGTGAAGGAGACAGAGATGCTTGAGAGTACGGCTTAATCCCCCATTATTGCCATAAATAATAGTGATTTAACACATCTTAAAAAAATGAAATACTAATTTGGACTCTTTATTGCCAAGTCACACAGTTTCAAAGACATTATAAAATCATGAAACCAAGTAATGAATTTTCCTCCTTCCAAATAATGCAAATAAAAATTACAGATGAAAAAGGCATTTACTCGTCCCACAATATAATTCACTTAAAAAAAGATACCATCTGATGGGAATGCTCATCAGATGGGAGTCTTATTGCTATAAGGGAAAAAATAATTTCTCTCTATGGCCAGCTACTGTGTGAGTTCAGTGATAAAATGACTATCAAACTATTTGGTAATTGCACTGCTGGTGAGTGTAAAGAAATACTGCCTGGGTGGCTCAAGGTTGTGATAGCAGTAATGGTTCCACAATTAACAAAAGTGATGGGGGAAACCCAAAGAGCATCTGTTACAATAATGGTAGGAATAAGGAACATAAAGCAGAGAGAGGGGTAATACAAATTCAGATTTTATAACCACAGATAAAAATACGGAAAATGGCGAGATGATTAAAGCACAACTGTAACAACCCTCTACCTTAATCTAACGTGGTTAACCTAGATCTTCTGGCAGCATAATTTACTGCTAAAATCTTCCTGATGTACAAACCATGTAAACATGCTGCTGTGTAAGTCACAGTTCATTTGCCACAGCAAACAGGTAAAACTTCGGGTACATTTTTTTATGGAATCAGATTAAGTTGGTGATTATTAGAGAAATCTAAATTTAAGCCTAGTACCAATGAAGGAACATTTATATGATCACAAAGTACTTTGTGAATAATTTATACATATGCCTTGTTTTTCCTGCCAAAACTCCAGCATTTTTCAATATTCAGAAGTTACAAAATCAATGAACGGAGCCCTAAAAATGAGAATTGTATATAGTGGATTAAAGAAAACAATTAATACTGTGGGGTTTGGTTGGGTTTTGGTTTTGGTTTTTCTTTGGGAAAAAGTGCTGTGTCATTAGCAACCTTCTATTGGTCTTTTTTCCTCTGGTGATATACATAAAATTCAAGCTGATTGTTGTGTTCAGGAAGTTCAGGGAGCACAGATGAAGCTGTCCTCTGGTTCTTTGGACAGAGCAAAGAGAGTCATGCTGCTCTCCAGGTGCCCCTGCTGGAGACCAGCAGTGATGCTGCTGTGGTTTTTTAATTTTAGGAGAATGTCATTTCTGATTGTGCTTCTGCTGAAATGCCTGGTTTGGAGCTCTAGCTGCCAAGAAGACACATATCCTAGTCAGTCTGCACCTCTCCCTTTGGTACATAGGCAGGAAGAAGCACAGGCATCCAGTTATAAATCAGAAACGCTGACTTTTAGCCCTGAAAATTTAAAAGTGTCTTGATTTTACTCTTCTTTGTCAATACTCACCCGTTTATGAGGGAGAGAAGAATGACAGGAAACAACTAGAGAGGTGTCAATGGGCAGGAGTTCGTGGTCTGTCAGACATTTTCATCCAAGTTACTTGTTTTTACATACCTGAACAGGCTCTTAGCTTCTGCACATCAGTGGAGGCTGTTGAATAACAGTGGCTTAGAGTGCTCGAGCCCTGTGAGTCTAACCCAGTAATCCCATGTATAAAATACTGTGCACATTACACTGAATATGTGAGGGGAATATTCAGGATTGGATAGTTTGGGGGAGTTAGGGTGGCCAGGTGAAGAAGGTATTGAGTTGATTCTGGGCCCATCCATTCAATATGTCCCAATTATATTTTCTGGTGCTAAATTAAAAATGAAAGTGATACCTTAGCTTAATGCAGTGCTACAGCTGTACTGATACAGAGGATGCTTGAGGTATGTTAAAGGATATTTAGCAAACATTTATCAGCACTTCTCCCCCACTGGGTGATGCAGAGAAGGCTCTGCCCCTGTGTGGATACTCAGGCAGTTGAACTGAGCACGCACTCTCAAGGCATACTTTTGTTTGCAATAGGGATGTTAAAGTTTCATTTTAGCACAGTCTCTTGCCTGCTTCAGGCAAAAATTGGAATCCTGGCTTGGTCCCAGCAATTTGAAAAGAGTCTGATGCCTATACAAATATACATAATGGCAGTCTTAATCATTAGGAATTACGTTATTTTTCTGTTTCTTCAGTAGAGTTTCATAATGAATCAAAATGAGCTAGATGGTTCGCTATCAGTTTGAATGCTAATTAAACGGAGACCTTCAGCAGTTTGTGACCACTTCTAATGCTTCTAATTTCTGTTTGTTTATATTTCTGTTTATCACTGAGGCTTGTGTTGTAGAAAACCCCAGCATAACAGAGGAATCTTAATTTCTTGCCTTTTTTTTTAGAAGCAAAGCTTCCAAATCTACAGTAAACTCTTCCTACTCAGACATCAGTGCAACTCAGACTATGCCAACAGGGTTTTTTCTCTCCCTGAAGCAGGGATTCAGAATATTAAGCAGTTTGGAGTAGGATTTACAAGGATTTTACCTGCCTAGTTGCCCCATCATTTTCTCACTTCTTTTATTCAGTTTTACTTCAGTGGCAAGAAAATGAGATTCTTTGAAAACAAAAGGAATTTAGTAACAGCAAAGCAGCCAACTAATTGGGGAAAGAAGAGAAGAAAAAAGGGGAAAGCATCCTAAAATATGTATTGTTTGCCCACCTGGTTTTTGCTAATCATGCTAGAGTGACTAGAGCATTGACTGGTATTCTGCCTTGAAATCTGGTTTTACTCGTTGAAGTTTCTTGCTGACTTAACAGAGGCTGAGTTTGACCATTGGAGCTATTCCCATCCTCACTCTTCTCCGAGAGAATGTCATTCCGTGTTTCTGCACCCTCTCATTGATAACATTAAATACTTGGGCACACACAGCAAAGCTGAAGCAGAGCCTCTGTGCTTCCTTGTATTTTATTTCTTTTTTGGTTTGCTTCTGTCTTTAAATGCATTAAGAATAGAAAGGGGCAGTAGTGAAATCTGGGGGAAGATACATGCTTTATTTCCTGTCAGTATTTAAAGAACCCCTCATAGTTTATTTTAAATGGTGTGCAAAGGGACAGCATTTGGAGGAAGCAAGCACAAGGCCAGTTTATAACTCTAACTCTAATTTTCCTGGATGGTAGAGAGAGCTATATAGGTAACATAAAACTGGTACTCCTACTCCTGCTACTAATAATAACAGCAATAACTAAGAGAAGGGCATGCTTATTTTAATTCATTATTCTAAGGAACCTCTGAAAATCTGCCTCTCCTTTCCCCAACGCTGCCAAATAGAGAGAACAAATGTATCCAGTACTTTTTCTCGGTCCTGGTTGTATTTCCTCCACAGGTACAGTAACTGCTGAATTTTAGTGTGTTCTGTCATGTAGGAAGCACCAAAAGTCATGGCTACATTGCTGTGATTCAGCAATGTTTATGAACTAAAGTGAATGAAATGAGAAAAATAGACAGAAAGAGGTTTGCGTTCATAGGGCAGATTCTTTCCCCCTTTCACAGTCTTTCCAGTCTCTTCTGTTTCTTTAAAATCTCTTAAAATGTTTTATATTCCTGTATCAGAAATGTTAATAAGCACAAAATGCTGGGAAGAAAACATGACTTTGTTTTTTTCCAAAATTTCCACAACCAGTGTAACATTTCTTTTGTTATAATTGATTTTCAAGTTTGTTTGAAATGTTTCACAAGGTGTAACATATTGAAATGAGTCATCCAGTTTTCAGGGTGTTCTGGGAATAAAAGGTTCCTATACAATGTAGGTGTGAAAACACTATTAAAACGTTAGCAGTAGAATAACTCTCCCTAAACATGTTGAAAGTGGTTTGATTTTTTTTTTTTTTTTTTT
>VXAD01011332.1:0-257041 GCA_013399195.1 Dicrurus megarhynchus | reverse complement strand
TTTGTTTGAAAGAACAGTTCAACTCACCGTCAATTACACTCAGAGCTCATTATGTTTCTGCTGTTATAATTATCAGTCCTTTTATGTCTTGGGCCTTTCTTGTAGCTCCTTGGAAGAATATTTTGGTTTTGATGCACAGCTGCTGGTTTCACACAGGTCCTGCCTCAAAAAGCCAGAACTGATATCAAATGCTGTTGTCAGTTACAAAAAGCAATCACAGCCACCATTTTTTGTGTTTCCTCAGAAGGCACCTATGAGATATTTCAAAGTGTTGTATTGGAGTGCTTCACAACATTTTTTTCTCTTTGAGAAACCCTCTGAACGTGTCCTTTTGTTGTGTCATGGATCCCCTACACATTGTTGCTCCTTTAAAGGATGATACTCTGGAGTTCTTTTAGTCCTCCAGTAACCCTATCCATCCTGTTGGCACATGAAGAGATGGAATAATTTAAAGTCAGATTCTGAGAACTGGGAATTAAAAGGAGAAATTTTGTCTGTCACTTTACTCAGTATTTGTTTCTCTGTGTGTCTATGGACTAAAATTATTATTATTTTTTAAAATTTTTCTTTTATGTGTCAGCATTTTCGACAAGGGTTTCTACAATAGGTGATTATAAAGCTTGTCTCTAAAAAAAAAAAAAATAGCTCTTCCATAAAAAGGTGCTATGCCAAAATATGTGATTTTAAATGATCAATACCATCTTTCCTGAAGTTCTACTGCTTAGACCTGGGGGTTCTTTCCCAACATACTTCATGAGTTTGTTCTCTGCTCTGAGATAACAGGACATGCTTCCATTAAAGATTATAAATCTGGTTCAAGAAGCCTTTTCAGTGACACTATGTTTATATATATGCCAAGCCACGATATAAATATGTGCATGAGAAAAATACCTGTGCAAGTGCTTTGCAGAATGGAGTTTGTGTTCTCCATACAAAGAAACACATCTCTGAGCACTTCACACTAAGAAGGTCCCAGAAGTAGTTTGGACTGGCTGAGAACCATCACTGTCAGCCAACAGCTCTTAGGGGTAGTTTAAAGTCGTCTTAAATATTTAAAAGCTTGAAATGTATATTGAGTCAGATGGGACAAGACTGCATCCTTAGATACTGAAAGTAAAGCAAGCATGAAGTACTCACAATGTCAAACTGTTCAGTGCTAAGCCTCTGATGAGGGACTCAGTCATGATGGTATTTGTTTAAAGGGTTGGCTGGTGTAGTTCTTCTTGGATGTGAAGGAAAACCAAAGTGTTTTGTTTGGGCAAGTTTTTTTGGGTTGTTTTTTTCCCAGCATATTTCAGAAAAAGGGAAGTCAACTTCTTTTCGTTGCATCTGTTCTGTGAAATGACAGACATCTCTTCAGGCAAAAAAATCTTGCAGTAATTTGTCTGTCAGAAGACAGGTAAATACAGCCTGAAAAGCAGATGTTTCAAAGAACAAATTTAAGCAACACTAGACAATGTGATTTACATTTAACTGTGCATCTAGGCTTCTACAGATTTTCTATTAATAACTGGAAGATAAATTCTGTGAAAAAAGCGGTGCTTAGAAGAAAACTTTCCAAGGTTTCACATACACTATGTTTTTTTATGTTCTCATAAAAACGTTAAGATGTTAATAGTATAGAAAATTAGTCAATTAACTATAAATTCCTGTCATAAAATGCTAAAAGGGAATTGTTTAAACCAAACAGCGGTGAATGCAAATGAGTGACATCCCCTATCAACTAAATGTACGTGTGCTTAAAACATCATGTTTTAAATCCACAGCTGTGACAGAAGTGCACACCTCTGAAGAGATGTAAGATGGAGAGAGAGGGAGGCTTTTAACTGAATGTCTGCATTCTCCTGAACATACAGGGAGGCATCAAACTAATTGTTGCAGGAAGGAGAGGAACATATTAATGATGCCATGTTTGTCATATATGGTATCTTCAAATGCAGCATTCCACTTCATTCACAGATGAACTGTTGTTAAGGAACCACCCTGCTGACAGTAGTTTATATCTCGTTAAGAGTTCTGGAATGTTTCGATTGTGGCCAGGACTAAATCATGCCATTGCTGGTCAGTGTGCATTTGCTCACTCACTGTCTTGGGGTGACTCGTGTAAGGGAGATAAGAAATCTGTCACTGCATCCATCCTCTGAGTCCTTTTCCCAGGAGGAATTTGCCTTTCTGGGTGCAACCAGTCAACAGAGACCAAGGCCAAGGAGTCTGATATTCAGTGCCTGATGCTAGGCAGTCAGCTAGAGAAGGGGAGGTCAGTGCTGAATGAGGCATGTCAGAGTGGTCTTTGGGTACAGTAACTCCTGTGTTTATCCAATGCTCCAAGACAGTTCCACTCAAAAGTGGTGTTTTTTTTTTTTTAAATTGAAGTCACAAAGCCCTACTTCTCACAGAACATCACTGTCCACCTCTAGGGACTTAACTTCTGTGTCACAGTGTGGTCATGGCCTTGACATGTAATTTTGTTGTAATTATTCCCTTTCTGTTTTCGGGTTTCACCCTCTTTCATGCATGCCAGAATTGTATTTATTTTAATATTCTTTGTTAACTTCTACATCCCCAGTGAAACATAATGATTCTGTTCCCCTTCATGTTGCATCTTGAATGAAACATCTGTGGTTAGTACATTTTGGTTTGAATTCAGTGTTTTCAAGTGTGCATTTAGCACTCTTGTGGTAAAACAAATCACTTGGGCCCTCAGGCAACTTAGGGCTAGAGACACCTACTTTGTGAATTTAAAACAACTTTTAGGGGCAGGCAGGTCCACAGGTGTAAAAAAAGGCATGCTGCCTCTAGGCATGTGCAATACAGCATATCAATTATCCAGGGATGTGTTTTCGGGGATGCATTTGTCTTGCTGTCCTTTACATGGCTTAAGCCACTTGTCTGTGAACACTCTTCATGAATTTGCTGCTCAAATTTGCCTTAAGATTTACTAAAGATACTTAAATGTTCATTTGGTTCTCATCTTGAGTACACATTCACATCGAATAGAAAAAAAAAAAAAAGGGGTCTCATGGAGCCTGCTTGTGGGGACAAGGAAAAGTTCTTCACTTCCAAAGCAATAGCAGGAAGTAACAAAAACAAAATAGCCAGGCAACAGCAGGATTTGTGCAGATGCTCGTGACACTGGTGAAGTCATTTTAAATGACAGCTTTGCTGAAGCTGTATGAACATCTTTCATGGAAAAGTAGCAGAGGAAAAGAATGGTGAGAAAGCTGCGGAAGGCAGGAGACACAGAAAAGTGTGTGCAAGCACACTCCTAGGTAGAGTTGGGATGCTATGTCATTAACAGATATCCTGAGAAATTTTCTTCTCCTTGAAGTCAAGTTATGTCACCAGAGAGGAAGGGATATGGGGAAGTGGGAGGAAAAGAGAGATGGCTGAAGCAATCCAGAATGTTTTCCTGCAGAAAACCGAGGGGCAAAGAGAAATTTCAGGACAGAATTTTTGCAGCAGGATTTTTATCTCCTCAGTTTTGGGGAGAAGATCTGGACCATGTATTTAGTCGTCAGATTGTTAGATGAAGGCTTCCACGTGGTACTTCCATCAGAGCCCCCGCTGTGTTTGGGGTCTGCAGTGTACTTTGAAAAACGTGTGCTCACCGTTATTACATGGAGATAAGCTCCGGTATATTTTTATCTCCAAAATATTTTGTGCATTGAATATCGAGTCTGACAGGCAGAGAGGCAATTTCTGTGGTTGCTGGTTCTTACTCCCTACTATTACAGAGAAACACCACCATCCAGAGTTTTACTTGCATGACAATTTCTCTACTGAGTAAAGAGATACAAGATATTTCAAATGAGTTGACCTCGCTATAAATAAACCTAGCTACACCTGAGGAAAACAGAATTACACTAGTTTTGTCAAGCTGGCCATAAAACTGAAATCCTGACTGAAAATTCTGCATTTGCCACAGAATGCTGAAATGTCAGCTCATTTCTTTGCAAATCTAACCTCTCAGTAATCGTAAACACAATTTGATGGAAAGTCCATCGGAACAATTTGCTGATCTTTGACATTCTCATTATGTATAATGGTTTGTAAAACACTGCCTGAAATAATCTAGTGTAGAATTTACTTTTTTCTTTTTTTTTTTCAGAATTCTGAGACCCTGTTTTTGAGATTAAAAACAGATTATTTTGAGAAAAAAAATATTACAGGAAGACAAGACCCTTTATATCACATAGAGTTTTCCTCTACCAACATACAGCTGCTTCCTGTGGTATAATTTCTAAGGTTTTATATTAAGTCCTGCTGTCTGATTCATGTGTGTCCATTACTAGAAGGTAGGACAAAAGTAATTGTGGAGCATTTTGAATTTTTGGTAGTATGGATATGACAGTGGCGGCAGCAATGTAAGACAACACAGAAAGAACAGTACAACCTGAAGCAATAGCAGGATCTTGCCATCCTGCTGGATGCTGGTTTATTATTAATTGTTCATTTTAAGGTGCAGAAAACTGCAAAACATTTTTTTTTTCCTATGTGTTCTTCATTTTGGTGGCTTATGGCCCACTTCTATGACTGTAGAATGATAAAAGTTTTAACAGACCTCAGGAGATCAGCCAGTCCAAGCCCAGCTTAGAGCAGGGCCATGATGCATCAGGTTGCTCAGGGAGGGCCTCATTCAGGTGAATTTTTTCATAAGTCCATGCATGGAAAACCCACAGCATTTCTGTGCAACTTGTTCCGGTGTTTGACCATCCTTGTGGTGCATAAGAATTTCTTAATAGCTAGTTTGAACTTTTGATGTTCCAGCTTGTGTCCATTGCCTCTTCACACCTCTAACAAAAGGCTCCATCATCTCTTCTCCTTCCCCTGCAGCAGAAGACAGCAATAGTGTTTCCTCCTTCAACTCTCTCTTCTTCAGCATGAAACAATGTAATTCTCCCAGCATCTCCTCCTGCATTGTGTGAAATATATTGTAGCATGGCTTATACCTGCAGAGCCGTGGTAGCTTTTGGAACAATAGTGGTTTATAGTACCATGAAGATTTAGCTATGTGTCAGTGATGAAAGGTGCAAAGGTCCCTATAAATACGTAACTTGTTCATGCTGAAATGGTTACTTAAGTTATTAAGAGAAGTCACTCTACCTGTACACACATTATTCTAAAACATTAACATTTTATGGCTTTTTTTTGTGACTGTTGTGGTTGCTTTTGTTGCTCAGTGGTGACAAAAATGGTAAGATAACCTTATTGTTCCCTGAAACCTTGGCCACTAGATGCAGGTTTGATTGCTTCATGTAATTTTAAAGTTCCAAACTGTGTTGTTGCATTTGATTAGCATACAAATAAAGCATTTAATATTTAATTGTTCCCCTGAGATTTTAGGTACTTCGTGTAACTAAATATAAAGAAATTTTAATCATAATTTTCTAAGTTTAATTGTAATGCAGAAATTATTAGCACTTGTGGGAAAGCAGACATTATTGGGATGAAAAAGAAAACTGAAGCTGTTCATTTTTTAAACATTAATTCTATGGTACCTTCTTGTATCAGCTGACATACATCTTCAGTGATTCTATTATTAAAAAGGTACATCTTTTCCTATTAAATTCAAGGTTATTTATGAATGCAAGGGTTCATGTTGACCTGTTTAACAATGTTTAACAGCATCCCTAATACTTCTCTGTTTGTTTCCATAATCTGGAAGCAGATTCATCCTATTTCTGGCTTATTCTCATATTTCTGTTTATTTTTATCTTCATCAGTTACCTAGTGTGAATTACTTCCAGTGGCGTAGCTGCGTATGGCTGTCTTGTTCAGTCTCATCTCTCTGAAATAAAAGCATCCAGCTTTTAATTTCTTGATTATGCAAATTCATAATAATAGATACTCAGTTTCTTCTTATACAAAAAAGAATATATATATATATATATATACAAAGAAAAGCTTAGCAAAAATTAAACCCACAGAAGTCCATTTCAAAGTTTTAAAATACTATTGTATAGAATATTGTGTGTAGAGGCAGGTAAAGTGCCTGCCTTACCAGTACTGCTGGGATATCTAAAATCATTCTTTTATAAATCCTTCTATGAGTCAAGGTAATACCTTGCTCCTGAGCCTCACTTTATTTTAGAGGAACTGAGGCTCAGGTAAAGAGAACACTTTGCCAAAGTGCACATCAAGGCATTTGTTGAATGTCAGGGATTTAAATCTGATTTTCCATGCTTATTCCCTGGAAAAACCTGCCTATCAAGGGGCGCCACCAGCATGATGTCCTGGAGGACACCTTCCCAACCTCTGGGCCTTACGTGTTGCTGTCAGCAGACTGAGCACAGCAAGCGCATAGTTTTATGATTTTGCTCGACCATGAGGTGCAAAAAACCCCTTTCCACCTTAAGTATGAAAATGGATATTAAAGGCACAGGCCCCATGCTGCCTCCTTGGCCCAGGTGATGGGAGCAGGGCTTTGATGAGAGGCTGCTCCCAGCGAGGGGGACTCTGTGATTATGCTCTGCCCAGCGCCGCGGGCTCGCTGCTGCCGCTGGCGCCAGACCCAGACATGCTGGTGTCAGAGAGAAGCTGTCACAGTGGGCTCTGAATTCATGAGTCTCACCTCCATGGGAGGAGGAGCAGCCTGCTAAAGCTTTCCAGAAGGCAAGGAAGGCTAAAAACCCTTCTTCTCACAGCTAAAGGATTCCTAGCTGCTTCTTTAACTTGCCTGTGTCTCCTCTGGTAGCCAGAGTCTTGTAAACTGGAGCTGGGATCTAACAGCCCAGTTCCAAATCAACAGAGGCACTTAATCATGTCTTAAGTCAATTTGTTGCATGCTTACATGTTTTACTGAATTAAGGGCTGTAACACCCTTGAAGTATCCACACTTTGCTTCAGAGCTCTCAGAAACAGTCTCTGGTTTTCAGCTGAATGCAGTGTCTACTGCTTGCATGTCAGGAATGATATTGGTAGAGATGTTGGTTAGATAGTCACATCCAAAATTTCACTGACTAACAGAAGCTTCTGCATCAAAGAGGGTGTCATAGTGATCAAAATCATGTTTTTGTAGGGCATCTTTATTTTTAATCAGTTTCAGCATTCAGAATACTTCAGAGAGAAACATCATGTCCCTTACATGGCTATAATGCAAAGGCAACAGACTTATTAGGAAGGAAGGGAAGAAGGAAAGAAGTAAAGTTGCTCAGCAGTGGCATTTGGAAGAGCTGTGTTAATTCCAGATTTGTTTAGAACATTGTTTTCTACTTTCACAATTTGTCTTCTTGACTTTCTAAAGAGAAGACTAAGTTTTTAGAGGTCTTTTAAAAGGAAATGTCATTTAATGAACCACTTCAGTTAAGTAAGAGTGGATGCTAAGTGATGCAGGCTAATGAGACAATTTAAGGTGAAGGGTTTATATGGCGAATCTCATGCAGTTAAAACAGAATAAGAACTGAGTAGGGAAAGAAAGGAAAATTACTTTTTGGAGCAATCACATAGAAGATGGATGAGCGGAATATTTCTAGATTTTTGTTAGGCTCATAATACTTCCAAGAACTTCTTTCCAGACCCATGTCTAGGTGGAAACAAATTTTAACCACTGCAGGATGAAGATGCTGTCCTTTTAAGAGCTGTAGAGCAGCATGGGCTTTCTGCTCAGCTTTAGAGCAAGAATTTACAAGGCCAAAACTCTTTTTGATGGGCAGCACGTTGATTTACACAGAGTGTCCTGGTACACTTTTTGGACAGAATGAATGTGCTATAAGAACCACAACAATGTAATAGGGTGGACCAGAAATATCCATCATTTGACTAGGAGATGAGATGAGAAAGCCTTTTTGTCTTTCTCAATTTTGAATTAATTTTGTTGTTAATCTGAGAGCTATAAAGCTCAGTAAGCTGTAAATCATAAGAAAAGCCCTTCAAACCACAATTAGTTGCTCTGTGAATATCCTCCAGACATTTTTCCCCAGCATTTCTGTCTTACCCTAAGTTTTTAAAAGACCTTCAGTAATGTACTAAATTTTGACTGTCCACATGTTGCAGCCAGCACTGCAAGGAGAGCTGTAAAGTAAATGGTAATATGGCACCATAATTTTCTATTTTTTTCTTGAAATTTGTATTTTTTGAGGTGTTTTCTGGGGATTTTTTTTTTAATGGAAGGCCCTGTACTGCTTTTTTTTTTTTTTTTACAGACAGTGTATAATTTGAAACTATTGACATATTTTGCAAGATTTTTCTGATTTTTAAAGTTCTCCTCAGGAACACTACTGATACTTATTTCCCCAGTGTTAGACTTTCTACAGCTTTCCAGCATCTGGGACTAGCTCAGGCTTCTATTAAATTGGGTCTGCCATCTTCAAACAGTGTGAGCACAATCAGCATTTAGTAAAATAAACATGGCCCCATTATTTCTTAATGCCTTGCTTAACAACTTTAAGATTAGACCACGTCTCCCATGCTCCCAGTAGGCAGCACTTTAGCAGTGAGTAATATTTCTGTCTGCCATAGTCAAGTAATCCCAAATGTAAGTAATTTACAGGCTGGCATTAGGGACTGTTACAAGAGACATATTGTAATATGTCACTGGAAATCAGCCTGCCTCTGCACGTTTGATCAACAGCCAGATGGAGGCTTTTATCACATTTATTTAATCTGAAATATACATAGTAATTACAGTGGACCTCTGGTTTCTCAGTCCTCATCGCTGTCTCAGGAGAAGGTAGGAAATGAATCTGTCAGTTGCTAACTGGTGGGGATGTGACCCCCTCGGTAGAATCTGGGTGTGTTGCAGCTAGTGGTGCTGACAGTGGAGATCATGCTGCTGGAAATTAATGCATGTTGCCAAGTTTAAAAAAAGAAAAAATGAAAATAGGCCCACAAACCAAAGACTGTGTAACTATTTTTTTATGAATACAGAAAGCCTTTAGAAAAGCAAAGATCAACGTTATTCTTAGCAAACCCATTACCAATCGATGGCTTTAAGAGCAAACAATCTCTTACTAATAGCTGCATGGTATTTAACTTAAAGGCATCTGAAAACAACAGTCTTAATGTTCCCAGAGGAGGATTTGGTTAAGATATTGAATTCCATCAAGCATGTCATTATTAAAAGGGGAAAATATTGTTGTTTCCATTAGTGCAGGGTTGGCATAAAGAATGGATAGCATTCAATTAAACCACGGGCAAAAATTCAGACAGATTGAAGGTAGATTTCTGTCATGGACAAGGAACTTCACAAATGGATGTTGCCATTGTCACAAAGACTTTACATAACATTTTGTGCCCTAATTAGAGCAGGTATAGCAGATGCCTCACATATTAATGGCGGTGCTGACCTTATCAATAATTTACTCCTCATTCCTGTTACTCTGTGCATTACAAGAGGCTGTCTCTGGTAATGTCTCTCACATCTCTCTTTCTAAGATGAGCTGGATCAGTCAACATCCTCTTTTGGATCAGTTACTACCCTAACCACAAGTATGCCTGGCTAATCTTCTGGAGATACATTAACAGCTAAAATATACTATTAACTGCCAAAGAGGCTCTTCTGTTACAGTTACTCATACTGAGTAGTCCCATGACAGATTAAATTGCTGTTCAGCCTGAATAAGGTGTCAGATTCTGGCTGTAAGTGGCTGGTTTACTGGGGTGTTTTGATGTCATTATACGCTTATAATTACTCTAATCTGATTTGGTAAGAAAAAATTAGTATGACAAGCATAAAGAATTCATTTGAACAATAGGTTTTATTCCACCACAGAACTAAGTTTTAATTAGAGATGTTCTTCAATTAAATTAAATCTGCCCTTCCTGGTTTGAAAACTCTCATGAACATATTCAGTACAATGTAGCTTATACAACTGTGAATCTATTGCTGACTCTCTGATTTTTACCCAACTCTACCTGTTTTCAGCTAACTTTATGTATGTGGCTCTGCCTTACTGGTGAGAAAACCTCCTCCTCCCCAGCTTCTGCCATCGGGAACAGCTTTGTCTCTCTCTCCAATGATCCTCCCCATCCGTTTGTTTCATGCCCTTTCTTTACTGAAAGTGTGTCTTTCTTCCCCTGCTTACTTGAGGTGGTATTTGTTATTTGAGCTCTGCAGTGATACTGATTAGCTCTGAGAAGCAATCAGTGAGGGCGTTCATGTAACAGCATGAAAGCAAGGTGACAAAGAAGCCACAGTGGAAATACTTATGCTGCTTTCCAGTAGGCTTAAGCTCTTGGGGCTTCCTTAAGTTAGGGGAGGAAGCTTTGAGTGCTCGCTTTAATGCTTTGAGCGATCTCTCTCTCAGCAATCTCCCCATAATTCATAATGTCTATTATGGTGATAATGAGTTGCTTTGTCCTGATATGTGAAAGATAAGACTGCCAGAGACCATCTGAGTCTGGCCCCAGCCCCTGTGATGGCAGCCAGCAGCAGATGCCCACGCTCAGCCAACTCCCCGGAGCACAGGTGCCACGCTCCCTTCCCACACAGTCCTGGTCATGTTTTCTCCACCAAATCAAAGTCTGTGGGAAGCAACCAAAAGCCACAGATTAAAGGCACTCTAAGAAAGGAGAAGAAACTGGCATCTTCAGTTTCTGTATTAATGAGAGAATGGTTTAATGTTTATATAGATAATTAACTTCTGGTGACGGGAAAAGGAGTTGTATGCACACCTACTCCATCTGGTCTCTGGCCTTTTTTGACAAAGAAAAGCAAGAGCAGGGATCTTTTTATATTAATTGATGGAAAGTCATCAAAAGAAAGATGACACTTATGAAATGTGTTTTTTCTCCCAAAGTAGGAAGTCATGAATCTCATTTTTCTAGGTAGAGATAGTTTTTTTTCTTTTTTTTTTTTAAGTATCTAGTAGGTGGATGTTTCCAAAGTTAATTTTTTTTTTTTTTTCTGCAGTGAAGGCACTAAGCATTCTGGAACTTCACAAGAAAATGAAAATTGAAATGCTGGAACAGTTGACTCATTCAACTTAACAGGGAAATTCTCATGTCATCTATGCCAGTTGTCTCTTTCCCTACAGCCTCCTGTTTCAGTAGACAGAAGTTATAGCTGGATGGGCTGCAAGTATTTCTTCAAACCCAGAATTGACTTAATTATCCTCTACAGAAAATAAGATGAAGGCAAAAAGTTGCAGATCTCAGTTCTTCTTTTCCTAAGACAAAGTCTGAAGCAATTAATGAGTTTATTGACAGCCAAAAATATAATGTTGTCAATAAGAAAAGTCTTTTATGTGCTCTAATTAGAGGAACTGTTCCCTTCAGGAAACTGGAGCTTTTCAAGCAGCATTAAGGAAAAGAAAAAAGAGAAAGGGAAAAAAAAGAAGTCTTAAAAAAAAAAGTGTCAATGACACAGGCACAAAATATGGAACTAGGTTCTAAGGACCCAGAAAAATATTGTTAAACTTTTCATCTTAACATTGTAGGTATACAGCTCTCTTCTAAGCATTTAAAAGATATACATTTACAAAATAAATAGGTATGGGTAATGCTTTTATTCACTTTGACAAGGGCTACCTACTCACAAATACACATCAGAAGACATTTGCATTTTTCTCTCTGCTGAAAGAAGTCTTGACTTCATGAGAACAACACGAGCTCTTCAAAAGGAGCTGTAGTTTCAGCTGCTGAAACATTAATGTGGGACTCCTGTCCTTCTGGGATGTAGGCTCTTCTTAATAGGAATGTATATAAAATTCAGTACTGTGAAAAAAAAACCACTTAGAGGCAAAATGGGCCAAATGTGCTGCTGCAATAGCATGGGAAGAAAAGGCTATCAATTCTTTTGAAGGTTTAGAAGTATTTTTTTCTGCCTGTCTTCGCTATGGTTGATGATGTTCTACTATTAAAATAGCAGTTTATATATGCTGTATATTAGTACATGTTTTGTTCTTCTTTGCTTCAGGCACTGAAGGATAAAGAAGCTTGTCACATATTTTAAGTTCGGAATTGCTTAATAACAAAACACATTTTCAAAGAATTTCACAACCAGCCCCTTTGGGCAGCTACTCTTTGCAATTTAAATGAAGGTGCAGAAAGTTTCTTTTCCCCTTAACAATAGTTTCACAAGTTTGGCATACATGTATATTTGTGGTTAGTAGTATATTACAAAAAGAGATTAAAAATACCTGTTTCAGCCTTCCAGGCCAGGCAAGGGAAATTGAACTGTGGGGTGCCCAAATTAAGATGCTAAAATGGGTAAATTCTACTTACCAGAATTTATCACAGACAGCACTGCTGCCACTTTTCCTAAGGCAAATACCTTGTTAGCTATCACTTCAGTCTAACCTTCTATCCATATTGTGAGACAAGTCCCACTTTAGTCTTTTTTCCTACTGATGTAAGACCAGATCATTGAGGTTCTGTTTTGAGGTTTTGGTTTTTGTTTTTTTGCTGTTGGGGTTTTTTAGCTTGTTTGTTTTGATTTGTTTTAAGTTTTACTTTCTTTCCCCAAACTTGCATTGGTGGGACAATTAAATATTTTACGAACCCTATGGCTAAATTTTGGAAATTACATTAGTCTGAATACATTTTAAAACCCAAGTTTGCGCCATAAGCTGCAGAAAGATATCTTCTCTGCTTTCCATGCGATTGTGCCTCGTGGCTTTTTAACTGAATTATAGAAATACTGCAGTGTGAGCTGACCGGGTTACGAGACAAGAAGGGAGAGAAGCACAAAGGGTGGGGTTTGGAAAAAGGAGAAAAAAGTGAGGTGGCAAGGGCTCAGAGGTTATAAATGCCACCTAACCATGTGAAAAGCTTCAAACAGGATCTGTGCCATACTGGACACTGAAGTATTTGCAATGGAGAGAAACTTCTAATTAAAAATTGATTCTTGGGCAGAGAGTTTGATGGACGCTTTTGTCTCTATTAGGGCTTTTACAAAGGCAAAGTTCCTACACATTCTGTGGTATCTCATAAGCTCTGAGCTCCTGCTGCAACCCATCCTCTCAGGTTTAGTTATAAGAAAACAAGAACCTTAAGTTCTTTACTGTCTCTTAAAACTTGTTGCAATGGATCCACAGTTCATACGTAATTTGAACAGAGTGAAAAAGCGTAATCACACAAGCTGTCTCTCCTGGGGAAATTAAGCTGATATGAAGAAAAAATTCAATGGGGAATATTTCTAATGTAGGTTGCATTCACTGATGGACTTCAGAAAACCTCATGCTACTCTCTCCCCATAGCTGTTGTTTGGTCTCTGCTGGCTAGAGCACTTCAAAGCAGTGCAGGTTTAGATGTCTCTTGGTTTGGGGTTCCTTGTTAGATTTTCTCCAGAAACCTTCACAGTCTCCCCCCGCTCATTTTCACCCCCATCTGCACCAATTCAACAGCCTTTTAAATAAGACAGAGCTACTTATTTCATTTTTGTACTTTTGGGGTTTTCCCACCCTAAAATGCACATTGCTTTACTGATTTGAGCAAAGCCCTTAAAACAATAGCTTTTGCAAAAGTATGAAATATTGGTGAGTTGTACTGGGGGTTATAACAAATCCCTGAATATGGGGAAAGAATCAGGAGTCATTTGAAGAGATTTTTCTGCCATACAAATTTTAACATGGAGCCATGCCCCAGGATCCCTTATTGGAGCAATTCTACTTTGCCACAGCATTTGATTATTCATGAAATCAGTAAAAGTGACTTTAGGCTGGTGGTTTCAGTACTTCTGTGAGAAATGGGACATCCCTTGCTTTTCCCAGCCTTAAGGAACAGTAATTTATGAATAATACATATACTTAATAACTCTTCATTTTGTGAATGTTATTTAAGCTCCACAGCCAATTAGGATATTTCCAATTTTTTGTATAGTAGAAATGGCCAAAATAAATTATTATTTTGGATGCCTCAAAACCTAAGTCATCTCCTGCTTAGGGTGATTTTTTTAAAAAAACTTCAGTATATGAGCCAAAAATACATGTTGATAAAGTTCTGCAATACAGGGGGCTACTTGAGCACATATTCCCCAAAATATGCCATTTCAGCATTCACAAATGTGCTTGTTTTGCCTTTGCTCAGGAAAGGGTTATCTGACCCTTTCCTGGAGCCTGCTCACTCAAGTCAACTCTGCATAAATAAGAAGGAAACTTATGCATGAAGAAACCGAAATTAGATGAATAATTAACATACACTTTATGCAAAAGCATGAAAAACTATTCCAAAATTTCTCTGCTTAACTAAAGTGTGAATTCATATTAAAATATTCTACACTGAAACTTTGTCAGCAGGTCATAAAAAGCGCATATCTACTTATTTATTAGGTCTAAGGTTTATTTGATGTGTTTCATCTTTTAACAAATGAGAAATTTCTTTTCCTCTTAGTCATTTTAAGAGTGTTATTTAATTTATGTTTTATTTTATTTAAGTGTATTCACTGTTTGTGAACAAACAGTAATAGGGAAAACCCAAAAGTTGAAAATGGGTACATTTTCACAGCATTGGCAATCAGTATTTTGAAGATTTAGAAAAAAGGAGCAAATAAAAGGGAATTATGAGGTTTTGTGTCATTATGTTTTTGTAAGGTTTTCTTAGTTTCATCAAAGGACAAAATAAACAGAAAAAAGAACTGATCTCTGATGATCTAGTCTGATTGCAAAATTATAATTTCACTGTTTCAGGCCATGCCTACTTTAGCTGCCTGTGCTCATGCAGTAAAAACCAGTATGTATTAAAACATTAACAGCGGAATCTGATTGATTTTTTTTTTTTTTAATGGAAACAGCTGGGTTATGAGTATTTATTGCACAGTTGCGTACCTAAGATTTCATTTGCTGGAGTTGTGTGTATGGCAGAGTAGGATTTACTTGGTAAAGTCCATGAAGTTTATAACATGAATCTAAAAATAATCTGAATAGTATTCTGTTTTTTGGAATACAAACTGTGGAGTGCTCACATGTTGCACTTTCAGGAACTTTAATGGCAGTTGCTAACACTTGTGCCCAGAACATTCGAATGATTATGCATGTTCACTGTATAAATTCCTAAAATACAAAAAAGCATAGTTTCCAAATCCCTGTATTTCTATCTTTCAGCTACTGCTCGGGCACATTTTGAAATAGTAATTATTTATACCATGATAGAAAGCCCCAGATCTATAATTCACTCATGGGGCTTAGGTCATTTCACGAAAGGCAAAAGTATAGTGCATTACTCTGTATGCATAATGTAGAGCATATTTATATTTAATGCTAACATTATTTTTCTATGAGGAGACTATTCATGAGGTATGCTTCCTTTTCAGAATGTTGTTTATGTTGTACAGATTTTCATTTTGAGATGGAAAAAAGGCTTGTTTCCCAAGAAAATGTTGGCCACTTTTAAAAATCTTTCTTTATTTCTTTCGCCTCCATCTTTTCCTTTCTCTCCTTCCTTTCCTTTTTCCTCTAACAAAGGAATTGTTCATTGGTAATATAATAGTAATAGGTCATGTATAAGGTTTTTTTTGCCTGGACAAACTTCTTTAGCAATACCAACCAATATAATCTGGCTTCGATAGCAAGGTTGAGGTTATAGCAAAAAAGATGCTACTACTTTTGCAGTCCAATGAATACCTACACTAATTTTAATGTTAAAAAATTTCAGCCTATAGCAATATTAGAATCTCATTAATTCACACTAATAGGTGGAAACGTTGTATTTAGGCTGGCTTTAGGTCACTTCATGTAGTCACATCAGGTATGTCAGAGGAGGAGTGAGTCACTCTATGTAGGAAATCACCTGGGGAAAAAACACAGAGGCACATTTATCTCAGTGTATTGTGAGGATTTTTATCTGTAATGTTTATTAAAGCTCACAGAGGACGTGCGTTGTAAGTCTGGGTATTGAGCTAAGGCTGGGCGCTTCAATCAGCTTTTCAAAAATGCCTCTAGATAAAGTTCTGTGCTAACCCTTCTCTGGATTATACTCTGCATCTGGAAGTATATTATCCCTTAAAATATCTCCTTTTATTCTTCAGTGTTACTGGTGGCATACCAGCAGGAGCCAGTTTTTAGTGGGAAAACACGTTCATGCTGCTCCTGCCCCAGAGCATCTCCTGCAGGTCACACACAGGGCTTGGGGACATGGGTGGTCCTCAGAGTCCAAATGGGTCCTGCCCTTTTGCTGCAGGAAGGACCTTTACTCAACGTTGCCATAGGCACCACAAAAGGAGGAATTTCCTAGATGGCTCAAGCAGGCCGACATTCCTGCAGCAAGCTGTCACCTTCCATCTCAAGCGAGCAGCCACCTCCTCCTTGCTCCACTCAGAAAACAGAGCCCCTGCAAGGCAGAGCAGAGGAAGGCTGATGCTCTAAGCTCTTGCTTTTGGAAGGCAATGCTTCAGTAGTCTTGGTTTCCCCTGTTAAGTCTGCTGGTGCACAGGATTTGGGGTCAGATTTAATGACCAAAATGGAGCCAATGTCCCGCTGGACTGATTATGTGTACTCAGCTTGGTGCCACCAGCAGCAGCACCATGCCAGGAGGATGTGAAGGTGGAAGAGGATGCAGGATAGCTGACTTTATAAGGTGTTTCCAGCTTTTTTGAGGCCCAATACCCATTATTTGCCATCATGTCCACCAAAGTGCTATGACCACGTTCCCCAGAGTCCTCGTGGCACAGAAGAGAAAGGTGCAGGAGCTCAGAAAGCCAGCAATAATTGACAAAGTCATGCCTGATGGTTCCAGTGACTGTTAAGAGCAGAACTGAATCTGTAACAGTGACCACACCACTCTGTGCTCCAGCAAGCATGAAAGTGTAGTTGCAGAATGCCTCACAGTTTGCAAAAGGAGGGGCAAACAGGATTCTTTTATTTCATCTATGTAACATTATATTTATATACTCGTGTGTTTGTAGATCTTGGAATCATACAATGGCTTGAGCTGGAAGGGACCATAGAGAGCATCTCATTCCATGGGCAGGGGCACCTTCCACTAGAGCAGGTTTCTCAGAACTCCAGCCATCCTGGCCTTGAACACTTCGAGGGATGGGGCAGCCATAACTTCTCTGGGCAACCTGTGCCAGCACCTCACCGCCCTCACAGTGAAAAATTTCTTCCTAAAATCTAATCTAAACCTGCTCTCAGTTTGAAGCCATTTTCCCTTGTCCTATCATTACATACCCTTGTAAATAGTACCTCTTCATCTTTCTTGCAGGCCCTATTTAGGTACTGGAAGGCCACAATTAGGTCACCCCAAAGCGTCTCTTCTCCAGGCTGAACAATCCCAATTCTCTTAGCCTTTCCTCATAGGAGAGGTGCTCCATCCCTCACATCAACTCGGTGGCCTCCTCTGGATTCACTCCAACAGGTTCATGTCCTTCCTGTTCTGGAAACCCCAGAACTGGGTGCAGTTCTCCAGATGGGGTTCACTCAGAAGAGGGGCTCAGAGGGGCTGCTGCCCAGGGCATATTTGGCTTTCTGGGCTGCAAGCGCACAAGGCCGGCTCATGTCCAGCCTCTCATCCACCAGCACCTCCAAGTCCTTCTCAGCCAGGCTGCTCTGGATCAGTTCATACCCCAGCCTGGATTGAGAGCAGGATTTGCCCTGACCTGGGTGCAGCAGCACCACTTGGCCTTGTTACACCTCATGAGGTCCCCATGCCAGATGTACCCATACATCTTACTGCCATACAACAGTCCTGGTCAGCAGAATGTAATTATGGTATTAAGGAATCACACCTCCTCAGGATTATCAGAGGCCTTTTATCGTCTTCACAGACTTGCCCTCTTTTCTCAGCATGAATATTTTTCCTGCCTTCCCCTTTTGCAAAGCAGAGAAGTTGTAAACTATTTGAAGAATATAAACAGCTCCTACAAGGGAAAAGCCCTTGAAGCAGTGAGAGTGGACTGATTGCAGCATACAGTACGTGCTAATAACATCTTCAGAGAATTACTATTACTTCATAGCAGAGGCGTTTTCATTATAACCATGATCCTCAGACTGAATTTTTACCTCCTTCTGCATTTATCTGTTGAGTCAACAGTCACAGGTCACTGGTTCATTGTAAAAAGCTGTGAAGAATTACTGACACCAAAGTAGTGCCATTTCCCATGACTGTCTCTTTGCAACTTTTGTGATGCATTGGGCAACAGAACAGGCAAATGACTGGAATCTGACAGTATTCCCAGTGCTCTGCACAGAGTTGGGAAAAGGAACCTGCTAATTCACTCTGCCATTAGAAAATGTGCAGATGACACGAAGTTGTGGGGGAGTATTGATCTGTTGGAGGGTAGGAGGGCTCTGGACAGGCTGGATCAATGGGCCAAATACAACATGAGGTTTAACAACACCAGAGTGCAAGCTGGGCCAGAGGAGGTTTAAGTTGGACATTGGGAAGAAGTTCTTCACAGAAGAAGGGATTGGGCATTGGGATGGGCTGGCCAGGGAGGTGGTGGAGTCACCATCACTGGAGATGTTTAAGAAGCAACTAGATGTGGCACTCAGTGCCATGGTTTAGTTGATAAGGTGGTGTTACTTTATTGGTTGGGCTTGATGATCTCAAAGATCTTTTCCATCCTAGCTGACTCTGATTCTGTGATATCTATTACAGCTTGCTCACACTGGGTGTTAATCAAGTGTTTGTAGTGAATTCACAGACTGATGCTTGAGTCTGAATGATGAGCTTTCAGGTTGCCTGATACCTTTATCTGACCAAATCCATGCAGACTCAGCCATGTGCAGAGGAACTTGGCACGGCTGCACTTTATCTGCCTTTTTATTTCTGGTGCAAGAGGATAGGAATTGAGAGGAAGAGAACATATAAGGGTTCCCCACTGAGAATCAATTCTATAAATTATGTATTATACAGACACTATTCTGCTGATGCTAGCTGATCCCCAATTCTCACTTCCTTGTTTTTCATTCTATAAATAGTTATGGCCAGGTTTTCAGTTGTAAAATGATGAGGACAAAGCTAGAAAACTTTTCCATTTAATAACCTCTGCCAAAGAAGAATAAGGTAATATTTTTCATAACTGTGATGTCCTCAGGGTTTTAACAATCTGGGAATACGAGCAGCACTGTGTTGTTGATAAGATACCGGGAATAAAAGTGGGAATAACCATGCTGAATATTAAAGAGGGAGATGTCCTATTTTCAGGATGATCAGTATAAAACTCGGTATTGTGAATTTTCCGGTCATTTTTTTGTCTGTGTAGGACCACTTTTGCTTTTTGTCTATCCCTCTAGATCCAAATGCTTTGGCTGGACAGACCGGACCTGACCACGCTCTTATAGGAGGAATAGTGGCTGTAGTTGTCTTTGTAACACTATGTTCTATAATTCTCCTTGGTCGATATCTGGCAAGGCATAAAGGTAGGACAATATAGTGGAAGTTCAGTTACTTCTGGAAGCAAGACATGATTTCACCTGGGAGTGCCATTCCCTTTCACCTTCCCCGCTCTGCCAAATGATTCGAACAAAAATCTTAGTTCTCAGTCCAGTTGCAAGAGAAGTCCCTGTCAATTTTGATCAGTTTTCCAGTGGGCTGGCTAAGGAAAAGGACATAGAGTTAATTAAATGCACGAGGTCGTCTTATAATTCAGTGCTTTAGAGAGACCAAGGGGTAAGATTGGCCCTTGGTTTGGCTCTTAACTCCTGGTATTTGATTACATGTTCTCATCGTGCTCTCATAGTTTTAACTACCATATCAATTCAGCAGAATATATATGCATTGAATGAACAAGCTTTTTCATTTTAATGGATTATGCTAATATTTTAAGTATATATTTAAAAGATAATATTAGAAGCCAGTGGTGAGTTTTCACATCAGTTTATCAATGATCCCACTGGAATAAGGGGATCATTCCTGGGGCTAGCTTTACTTTATTGCGTGGTTTTACCTTAATTCTGGTCCCTTCATTTTCGGTCCCCTCTGCCACGAAAGATAACAGTAATGGAGTGACACTGACTTCTGACTTCCCTGTGATTTCATTTGGACCTAGTTAGTTGCAAAATCATGCCTTGAGGTTTAACCTCTGTGTGGTTTGTAGACCTATTGCTAAAATTCAGTTGATTACCTATCCACACCCCTCAAAAAAAAAGAGAGGATAAGTGTTGGTATTAAGTAAGTAAGTAAGTCTCATTTTAGATAGGATAATCATATAACTAGCAAACATAAATTGATAAAAACATCTTTTCAATTTGATTGGACTACATGGGAGAAAATCTGGATTTTTTTTTAATGAGCCAGTGAAATTGTGTCTCTCTTGTTTTACTTTCCTGAATGAACATTTGTACATCTTATGCCAGCATAAGTAATGCTTTTCACAAAGGGAAATTTGGCTATTGTACACATTTATTTTTATTCATATCCAGAGCATAAAAATAGCTTTGATAGTATAAAGTGAGTTCGTTCAGTTAATAAAAGTGCCTCAATTTCATAACTCTTGGAACCTACTATGATACAATTCTGTAAAATTAAAGCATAGATACAATCAAGAAAAAACAAATACAAATGATCAGTGGCCATTAAAAAGAAAAAAAAGCACATTTATGAATATCTAAGTTTTTTAAATTGCTTTGTTTTTGATGGATAGCTATTTCATGAAATAACCAAGATTTTATCACTTATTCTATAACTGAAAAATATATTGCATATTACTGCAGTTGGATAAAGTGGAGTTTTATTAAAATATTTATTTAATTTGTTGTGGTTCCACTAGAGTTTGTATATGTGCCTTTATCAGTATAAGTATCAGTGTAAATATTTCTTCAGCCAATTAGGAAGTTTAGCATACCTTTATGATGTATACTAAAAACTGTGTAAAAATATTTTGCACTCATTAAAAAATTGGAGCATTGTTTGAAATGTACTTCCTATAATGCAGAGTTTAAAAAAGAATAACCCTAATCTTTCTTCTTTTATTTGTTTTCTCTTGTACTGATTCCTACAGGAACGTATTTAACAAATGAAGCAAAAGGAGCTGAAGATGCACCTGATGCCGACACAGCCATTATCAATGCAGAAGGCAGCCAAGTCAATGCAGAGGAGAAAAAAGAGTATTTCATTTAGATGCAGAGCTAGAATCTTGGAGTTTTACTTATCAGGCTGACTGCTGGAGAAAACTGGCTATCATTTCTCAGAATTCATTTCTGCCATCTTCTGCTATCTTTATTAACTCACATACCTGCTATAAGTAGCCAGTTTATGCCAACAATCAGCTGTTGACATCATCATTCTATAATTACAGTATCATGCGTAAAACAGGACATTTCTTATTGCCTAAAAATCATATCCACTGCTCTCTTAACATACAGTGCTTGAATATACAGCCTTAACAATGTTAATCATCATCCTAATCCAAGTTTTCTACATATTTAAGTGTTATGCAGCTTTCTTTTCCAGTTTTCTTTTATCATGTCCCTACTAGTATGTCATAGAACAAACTTCATAACAAGTACTGTTAGGTAAAGTCCTAATTTACTTACAGAAAATGTTAAGTCTAAGATTAGAGGTTTACAAAGAATATTTTATACCTGTCTATCTATAATTCAAAAAGCAACTTGTTTGAAACATAGCGCCCTTGGAAACACAAATTGAAGTCTGTTTAGCATAGTTTCCTGTATGCTTGGATTTGGTGGAAAAAAAGATCAGCCCAGTGAATTTTTTGTTTTGTTTAGCTTTGTTTTGTTATGATTTAAATGGTACCTTGACAACTGTGCCATGTTTCAGTGGTGAAAACATGCTGAATAGCTATACAGATTCTGCAAAGTTAGGTAATAGAGCTTCTTTTGATATAATTTGTCCTGCCCTTTTACTCGCTTTTGGGATCACAAAGATTAGAGAATTTTCTGAGTAATTTATGTTATTATAATTTATTTGCTAAACATGAACTCACCTGCCTACTCAAATTTGATGTATTCATGGGGCACAATTGCAAGGCATTTTAGTATCTGTATATAGTGCATATAATAAATTCAGTTAAACTTTATTTGATACATATTCAACTTTTTTGGCAGTAGCTAAGTCAGTCACAAGTGAGTGTTTTCTAATGTCCATTATATCCCTTTAGATATTACTCAAATCAATATTCTGAGTAGATAACATGTATTAGAATTTTTTTGTCTGTATGTCCTAGCACTGTTCAGCAGCAAACTTTTCTAGTTCTTGTTAATTTTTTCTTTGTTATACAATGGAAGCACAATGTTATATGGAAAGGTAGTTTTAAGCTAACAACCAGTGCACAGCCTCAGGTTTTAAATTACAACCACATTTGATTACTATCCTTAAAAAGTACTATTGAGTTGCAAAAATTCTCAATTTTTAATTTGGCAGTTCCAGAGCTGCTTCTCTATGTTGGTTTGCCAAAAGAAAAAAAAAATTAAAAAAAAAAAAAAGAAAAAAAAAAAGAAAAAAAAAAAAAATAGAAGTGTTAAAACAAAAGATATATGTTTTGTGTATACAGTAAATGGACTAATTCTTTATATTAAATTCCTGTCTATGCATTTTGTGAGGTACAAACTTATGTCACCGTGAATGATAGAGAATTCCTGCCATGCTTTTAGCTCCACAGTGAAAGTCTCTGTTTGGATTATTTCTGAAATTTTTTTGTGTAATTGACAGCTGAAAAATCACATGCTCTTAAATATGACAACAAAACACTGTAAGCCCATTGGCTTATTTTCTCTTCCAATGAAAAGAAAAGGTTGCCATAACAGGTCTTGGAAATGATTCTACACTGGAGAACGCAAGTTAGTCTAGTTGGAGCTCGCTTTGCTCCTGTGTTTTGCACCTTTGACAAAAGAAGTATTTCTCTCTGGTTGATGTATTTGTGAAGCATAAAAGCATGATGGTCTGCTGTAAAGGACTTTCTCCTGGGATTTTATTTTTGTGTGGGGAAGGGAGAATTTGGAGTACGACATCATGTGGTATGGTAAAATGGAAGATAAAGGTGCTGTGACAGATTATTTATCAGAAGAATATAAACCTTTTAAGGACAATATTAGAGTATTTTAATTGTTTTTGTTGAAGCATTTATCTTGTTAATTTCTAAGAAAAAAGGGTGACGTCAATCAAAGCAGCACTTTTTTTCAAAATATACAGACATAAATAATATGATGTGGTTGAGTGTTAACATAATAAATCATATACAGTATGACATTTTAAAGAAATAAGTCTGCATTGATGTGATTGCATGCTTGTTTTTACAGTTCACTCCATACCCATCTGTGGAAAAATGCAATAATATGTTAATATAATATGGTAGTTTGAGAGAACCAGGTAGGTGCTACTAGACACATTGAAAACTAGTATAGGTTTACAAGATATTCATGTCTTTTAAAACATACACATGTAAAAGGCTGGCAAAGGAAGTCATTCAGTTTAATACCAAAAATATGGGTTCTTGTCACAGCAGTAAGTTACATTAGCTACAGTACAGTATCAAAGTTTTATTTCAGGACCTGGGGCCCAGTTCAACTAAGCTTTTAAGCACATAGTCAGCTTCAGGCGTCAGAGAAGTTCCCTTGGAGTATAAGGCACTGTTCATATGCTTAAAAACTAAGTGCTTCCCTGGATGAGGGCCTTATTTGCTCAAGTGGAATTCCCCACCAGCATGGTGTTTACGCCTTTCTTCATTCTTCCTAACTCCAGCTCGCTTGAATAGTAGGGTTGTTACTTGAACCATTACCCAGCCAAGGTCAGGTAGGACCTTCAAAAGCAGGATTGGCCTTGTGGTAACCGTTTCAAACCATATTCTCCAGTGGCATGGAAACAGCATTTCATCTTGGCAAAAAAACAGATATAAATTGTACTGTTAAAATAAGGATTTTTTTCATTGGCTTTCAATTAAAACTCCTCACATGCACTCATTTTTAAGCCATTTGATCTTCCATTATCTTGCACCTGGTGATGTCCCTTGCAGCTGTGCACAGCAGGTGTGAAAAGCCCCACACAGAGCGTTCTACCTGGATAGCACTTTGCAGGTCTGTCTGGTCTTCACGGGTTCAAATTTCTACACTGGGTGTAAAGAGTCATCCCTCTTTTTTTGTAAGCAGAGTCATGGCTCAGCACTAAGGACATTAAGTAGGCTAAAAGCCAGTTGTCCATTCCCTTTGCCCAAGTTCCCATTCTGGAAAAAAAAAATTTTTTTATTATGGTGCGAGGTACCTAGCGTGTGTGTAAAATGGAGGCTCTGAATGGGAGCCACCTTCGCTAAAATGTCTGTGACATCCTCTCCCTCACTCACTTGCAGAGTAGTTTTCTCCAGACCAGGTAGCTAGTTTCTGCCAGTGTACTGTTTACAGTGTCGATTGCTGATTATTTTTAAACTTTTTGATGTAGATTTTTTTTTTTTTAATGCTTCAAGAACATTCTCACGATTTGAACAAGAAAGCGGTGCATCAGAAGACAAGGGGTGCATCATCCCACTCTTTTAGTGTCATCTGACAAATCAAGAGACAGTTTAAGGAACCTGATGTTTAACTTGAGGCTCAGAGTTAAAGCTAGAACACTTCAAAAAGTTTCCACAGTACTTAAGGATGGTTCGTCTTGCACTGAGACTCCCTCTCTAAAGGAACACATGAAGAAAACCAACTTTTTCTGAGTGAGACATGAAAGTTAACATCTTGTGTATTTTCATTGCAGTATAATATATATATATATATATATATATAGCTATTTCAATGAAAAGAAAGGACAGAATCATCTGTAATTATGTAATTCATGATTGTAACAGCACTGAAGTTACCATGTACGCACATGTACAGTAGCTCTTTCAACAGTTACAGTGTAGTTACATGTAATTCCCTGTAACATAGCAGTTCTAGTGTAATTTAGTGCCACTTATTGTAAAGTGTTACCAAAAGGAAAATGGACTTCTTACCTTTAGAATTCCACTAGAATTAAAGGTAAGTTTATTAAATTAGCATCTTTAAATCTGATATTGCGTTTCTTAATTAAGGAGGTGATTTAAAACTTTCATGTTCACACTGCAGCTTCCCCCACTGCTTGCCCAGACTCCTCCAAATGTCTAATCTCTACACTCCTAGGAACTGGTAATCTGTGATGAACATATCAAAAATCCTAGCTACTCCAACTCTAATTGAAAAAGCTGTCTAATATGGAAAAACAGCAACAACAAAAATGATGAGTAATGCTTTTTATTAAGTGGCACAAAGTACACACTAAAAACTATGCAAAAATATAGGTAAATACAGTGTACTTACATGTAAGTATCTTGTACTTGCTGTGTATGGATATTGGAAAACCATGTAATTATAATATGCATTTTGATTATTTCAAGCAGGGGGTGACCCCTAACAGTCACAAGGGAAAAGTGGAAGGTACCTATACAAGCAGTGGATATCCTAATGCAATATGTGTAATTCCTCTACCTGCAATGACAACTAATTTTTAAAATGCTTATACTGCTCCTCATTCTCACCAGCTTTGCTTTCCATTTCTTGGAGCACCATTAAATACCACTGAAACACCTTTAGGCAAAGTAAGACACTGACTCCTCTAATGGCTTTGCTGCCAGCACTCTGAATGTCTGGCAACACTGTTCTGTAATCTTATTTCTGGCTCAACAGCACAAGTTTCATCTTTTTTTCTGTCCTCAAGGGAGCCTAGTATGTTAAGATGCTGAAATATGCTGCCATATGCCCTGGTATTTTTAGCATGAGCAACAGAGAGAGAGAGAGAAAGAGAGAGAGAGCTGCGTTCTTCTGACCCCTATTTTGCTGAATCACCTCACCTGGAATTTCCACTACTTGCTCAGTAATGCCAGGTAATCTTAAATTGTAAGTACAAAATGCTTCCATTACAGTACAGAGGATGCCTTTAATGGTAAAGCTAATGTTTTGTAAACATAGTTTTGTATTATAGATCTTTTTAGTTCTTGACACTTTTCCATCCTGCCCTTCCAGAAGAAATGCACCGAAAGACAGATAACATAGAATAGCAAAAGAAGACAAGAATTTTGTAAGCCTTCGTGTGGTTGCCATTGCTATCACCCTCCTTTGTGTCCTGTGTAACAGGCAAATAAATGTATTTAGCAACTGCCATTAGCATCATTCCACACTCTACTGTTCTTAGAATATGACATCTACCTCTTAGTCTAAATACTAGCTATGAGATATTTGTATGCATTTTAAATACTATTGAAACCTTGCTTTAGTCTTGAAATGAGATTGCTTTATTTTTTTTCTTTCAAAAATAGGTAAATGTGTTTCCTGGGTTCATAATTCTTGCCCTGTTCTTATTAATTTCGGTATAGTTTTAGCTTTTAACAGGGCATAAGGACACAGCCTCAGCTGGTATAAATCAGCTTCACTCTGTTGCCTTAAATGTGGGCCAATTTACACTGGCTGGGGATTCATCCCAAACAGCTTAAAAATAAACTGCTATAACACATCAGTATTTAGTCAGCTCTAGATAACGATGTGCAATCCAACTGCAACACAATTCTTCCTAGTAAGGCATGCACATATGAAGAGAAACTTTAAAAAGCACATGCAAGCTTTTGAATTAAATATGCAATGTCAATACTGTTGAGATATCCTGACTTGTCTCCTACTTATTTAAACATAATATTGCCAGGGCATGTTTACATTAAAAACACTCAATGCATGGGGAGCAGAGAAGGACTATTGCAAATAGCAGGAGAAAATTAAATTAATAGAGAAGCCTTTGATGTCAACAGAACAGAGTAGAAACTCTTTTGAGAGTAGGGCTTCCTACAGGGTTTTTCAGGGTGGACCTAGGGCCTCTAAAACACATGGGAGTTGTTTACTTGGCATTAATAGAAGCTAGCACAGTTCCTTCTTGCTATCGAGGAATCTTACCCAGCACTCTGCACTTCTTTTAACTCAGGAGAAAATAAGGGTACAAACATGGTTGAACAGCACACTTCTGTATCACTCCACATCCTCGGGATGCTCCAAGCCTCGTGCGCTTCCAGCAGCCCTTATGAGAATTCTTCCAGCATCTAGGAATCATCCTATTGCCGAGCTGTGTTCATTTTCTTCAGCAATGTTTAATGTACTCACAATCAGACAGAAGGTGTGAAGCCAATTTGATGGGTCTACAGTTCTGGGGGCTTCCAGAGCCTTGCAGTAGATGGGGGAAAAAAAGAAAAAAAATTCTTCATGGCTTCTGTGTTTACTGTGGGTCTGCCCTCCATGTCCTGTGTCTAATGTCATTTATTCTCTGCTGGGCTAAAAGCAGCGGTCTAATTGGAAAGGAGGTAGGAAAAGTATCTCCTTTAAAAGGAGCAGTCTGTGCTAGTATTAAAGAAAAGTTCAAGGGTTTTTGTTTCTTCACTTTTTTAAGATTTCAGGTGCAAAGCCAAGCCTGTTGGGGTCAGCACTTTAGCACTTTCCCTGTGTTCAGGGTCAAGCCAGCAGTGTTTCATGTGTGAGCTCTGATCTCATGTTTCAGCACAAACTGCAGTCAGCCTTAGCCTGCCCTTATGCATAGTGCTGAAAATCACCAATGCTATTTTCTTCTAAACATACTAATTTTCTCACTCTTGTTCTAAAATGAAATACTGAAGGGTTTTTATAATAGGTTTAAAGGGAAGGGTTTTAAAGTAATAATTTGTAAAGAAAATCGTAAGGGTGATCATCAACTCTTTATGTTGATTATAAAGAGGAGGATAGTCTTTAATTGTAAGGCTGATTTCTTTATCATTTCCTCTTTCTCTCCTTTCTATGCATATTGAGTAATGTTAGTAAATATGCAGTTGCACATGTCCTTTTTTCAGTGAATGCACATTTGCTTATACCCCTATATAGCTTTCATAGAAATATGCAAATACAACCTGCAGTCATCTGCTTCTGCCAAAACAGTGAGCCAAGAGAGTGAACTCATGGATTACTGGATTCATATATGTCCTGCTTCCATCAAAATTGAGTACAGTACGCCTATTGATTTCAAAAGAACAAGGCTCAAGTCCTTAATGCACGTTTGAGTTGCTATTTAGCTCTTTTTCAAAAGAATTATAAAGCAATCCTTGTGCATCCTTTACTTTTAGCCCAGATATTTTATAACTACAAAACCCCTTCAGTTCAGCAGGAAGTTTCCTAGAATAAATAATAAGGCATAATTTGTGAAGGGGCTATAACAACTTCATCTATTCATGGTCAGTGTAAGTGTATTCTCCTAGGAACTCTGGTGTACTCTGCTCTTACACTGGCAATTTATGGCCCTCAGAAGGATATATTTGAATGGTTCAGAAATACAACCACTAACCTGTAAAAAAAAAAAATAATCCATGGGAATTAAACATATTGCACTGATGTTAAGACACATCAATTTCATTTTATTTCCTCATTAGTAACTTTGAGCAGACAAAATGCATATTGTAATGTTGGGTACATGACACTTGCATGTTGCTATGCCTATATACTTACAAAGTATTCAATGTGTACTTGGTGGCGCTTAAAAATGTCATGTACAATTCTTCTAAACATTCTTACAGGGTTCCCATTTGCACTTCATCTTTCAGAAAAGTCTTGTCAGAAAATTGTCTGATGAATATTATTGAAAAAAAATAAAATTTCAATTTTAGTTATCTGTTGGACATTTCTGAATTGTCTATTCATTTTATATATTACCTGGTGCTTGCCAGTTTGGCAGTGGAGTTGATTTAGACCAGTGGCTGTACACACAGAGTGTTCACTGAGCAGGTTTTGCTGTTTCCAGTAGAATTGTTGCAATCGTATTCTTCTTGAAATATTAATTCTGAGATTCTAAACAGCAATCCAAGGAAATAATCTGTGTGACAGAATGCAAACTCTGTACTTTGATTTGATGTTTATATGCTATTTATTGTGTATTGCTTTATAGTTTCTTCTGACTGACAAAGTAAGAGCTGTTGGATGCCGTCCTCACTGTAGGAGAAATTCATCCTTATGAAGAGGTCAAGTGATGAAAAAGCATTTAAGCCTGTGGGACTTAAATGGTGGATTAGCCCTCTTGAAGGGGCTGTAGAATTCATGCAAGGTTTTCTGCACCACTTACCATGTTTGAGATGATGTTGTAAAGGGCAAAAAGGCCACCTGTCTCAAAGGGAGAGGGACAAATGTCAGAGGGAAGAGGAAATTCTGAGTGTGTCTGTGTTTATGAAAAAGAAACCAGTCCCAGATTGGTACCCCTGTGCAGAGGATTTACAGTGCTCTTGCACATCTCTGGTGGCAGAATTTTCCTGTGACCTAAATTAAGCACACATTGGACAAATGTAGAGTCCTGTTGGATTCAGTTCTTATCTTTATTGCTTCTTTTCACTAAACCAAAATATGTCCTCTTCACCAATTTTTAAAGTGCAATAAGAAGCTTTTTAAATATATCAAGAGAGTAGATTTTCACATTATCCTCAGTCACAAGTCCATGATTTTTAGGGCAAAGTGTGCTGGAAATCTACAGTGTACCCAAGCAAAATGACACAATCCAGAGAATGACACAGTCCAGCAAATGATGCAATCCACCCCTGGAATAATATTTTTCTGCATTCAAGCTGTAATTTAGTACTGTCCTGGTTTCTGTCACCAGCCAAAAATTTACCCAGAGGTAACTGCACTTTGCTCTGTGTCTTTCCTTGGTTGAGAGTAGATTCTTACAGTTATCACTCTAACCTGGTATGTCCCTCACATGGTTCCCTTAAAGAAAGAGTCCTAAATCTGTAAATGCTGCTAACAGTTTTTTTTCATCAGCAGCCAACAAAATACCTGCCCTCTTTCTCACTTTCTGTAGTAATAAATGACAAGAGTCCCTTTTTCTGTGGGTTTTGGTTTGATTTGGTTGGTGTTTGGTTTGGTTCGTTTTTGGTTTGGGCTTTTGAGGGGTTTTGTTTGTTTGTCTGTTTTCAAAAGGGGAAACAAACAGGGTTTCTTTTAAACTATAAAGACCACCTGAAATTTCACTGAATACTGAGAATACTGAGAATAACTTCATTGAATACAGAGTCTCTGTACCAGCCTGCCATGGCATTATGCACATTAAACACTGATGTGTAAGAGGGGCTCCTTGCCCCTTTTAGCAGTCATCAGGCACCTGCATGAAGATACACGGAGTTTTTCAAAAGTAGTGTTATAGAGTAACACTTGGCCCAGCCCTTTTGGCAAGTGTAAGGTAAAGGTAAGTGCAATTAGTGAAATTCAGAGATAATTAAGTGGGGATAATGAAGATGATTCCTTACTTGACAAAGAGTCATAGTGTGTTGCCTTCTGGTCCTGCTCCAAGCACTTGGCAACATCCTGAGCCATGGGAGGGCACTTTTGATTATCTCTGGGCTCCTTGCTTGCCCTAGCTCTTCCTCCTGCTGAGTTTGCCGCAATAGCTTCTCTGCTGCTCAGGGCTAAGAGGCTGGGGCCTTATTGATTCTGCAAGCTGCACACAGGAAGAAAAGAAGACAAGAGAGTGTTTTTAAGCAAGCCGGAAAGATTATTTAGAAAGAGGCCTCTCCTTTATTCTGTGGCAACTTACAGGAAATTAGCACTGATGTCAGCTGGTGAGGATAGCAACCATCCCTGCTTGAACTGTTGAGGGGGAGAACATCCTCCGGGCCGTGCCAGCTGGATGGATGAAAGAGGGAGCAGAGAGAGGAGGAAAACTGCACATGCCAGGAACATGGGAGACAGGTTGGTGCCTCTCTAGGTGTAGGACCAAGGGGGGAGCCTGTTGCTCTCCTTTTCAACTGTATTCACGGCTAGAGGTGCAAAAAGAAACTGGTCCAACCAGGAGATTCACAAAGCCACTGAACAGCGAGAAACATCCTCCCAAATGCTGATGCCATCACCTGGAAAACAAGCAGTGCTTCCCACTTCAAGGACTCTAGGTGATTGAACTTAGAGATGGGAGTTTATAAAAGACAAAGAAAAGAAGAAGAAGATAGAAGAAAATCAGAATTTGAACCCTGACAGATAAAGTTGGATAGAAAGTGCAAGCAACAGAAATGAAAAAAATTCCATTTGCAGGGGCTTCTAGTCCTGTGTCACGGCACTAGCCAGCCCTGTCTCAGGACAAATAAAATATTTTAAATAATTCTGTAATTTTTCCAGTGCATTTTCATTTTTTTTCTGGAGCATCTAATAGTAACCTCAGAGCAAATGCACATATACCATGATGTGATCCATTTAAAGTACATCATTATAGTGCACTCACTCACATGGGCTGAGCTTACCCTCCAGAACAGCAGTAAGCAACATGACTAAGAGCTGTCATATTTATTTCCTCATCCACACCCTGGGAAGGAATGTGTGTGCAATGAAGCATTGTGGTTTAGCTTTTTATTTATTTATCAATTTTCCTATTTCCCCAATGTTTATGTAAGAGGTTCAGATTTTAAAAATCACTTTTTACTTGAAGATGAAACCAATGCAGTTTGTGATCATTCCTTCTTCCTGTGAGATTCAATGTTCCAGTTTTAGAAAATTCTCCCTGTAAAACCTTCAGCGGGATAGAGGAATAATTTTCTTGATGATGGTCTACATTTATTATCTCTAGCAAGACTTTTAACTATACTCAAATCGGGCCTTTAAAGTAAGGTCCAGGACCTTGGAATTAATTCCAAAAAGCTGATGTAGGGTGTGGGAAGCAGGCTGAGCTTGTTTATTCATGAGAGGATGCATCCAAGTTTTCCATGCCTTTGAGGGTTCATGAGGATATTCCTCATGGGCAGCTCTGCTGCATGGCTCTAACCCACCTGAGAGGTGGCACAGACGAATCACTGCCACCACTTTCACAATAATTTATTGCCTGAAGGTTGTAAAAAGCCATAGCTGCTGCTGGAGAGGAGGGTAGCAATCCTTCTGCTGGGAGCGTGGCAGTGCCTCTGTGTCAGTTTGGAGCCTGGCTTTGGCATTCCCTGGGAGCAGACTGACTCCTAAATTTTATTTACCTGGACACAGTTAAGGCTGGTGCCCTCTTCATGCAGGTAGCACGGGATTGCAGTGCCTCTGAGCAAGTCTTGTCTGCACAGGGAAGCTGAAGGTGATGTATGAGAGGATTAATCCTGTGGGACTGAACAGCTTCAGTTACTGAAATATGAATGCAAGGTCTTCTTCTGGCTCTGCATGAAATTAGTGGTGGCCTCTAAGTTAGGGGGTTTATTTTTCAAGTTGATGAGCCCATAAACAACAGGCACAGCTGCACAGAAAAGTGCGCACACACAAGCACACTTCCTGTACTTTTCTATGCCGTTTTCTTGCCCTAGTAGATAACTTCTATATTCTCTGCTTCTCCAAGCTCATGATTTTATAACTACCACAGTCTCCTAGGAAACATTTTCCTCTGTTTCATATTTGTTTTATACCTGCACAGCTGCTAGTGATGCTTTGTGTGGCACAGGCAAACTAAGTTTGCTCCTTGATCAATAAGTTTGGCTGTAAGTTTTTCAGCAGAAAGCATGTTGAGGCTTTCTAAGGCAAGCCATAATGTATAAAAAGTGGGTGGTGGAAAACATTATGAATTTTCCTGCTGTACTCAGTACAGCTAGGCAGTATCCACTGAAGTGGGAGAGAGATTCAGCATCAGTTCCTGAAGGTGCTGGTTGCTGAACCAAGGATGGGAAGGAAGCTGATGGGTGTGTGGCTGGTGTTGGCTGTGCTGCAGTTTGGCGGTGTGTGTCAGCAGAAGCATCAGATCAGGGCATTTTTTGACCACTAAATCACACACTTTTCTATGCCAACACCATTCTTTATTTCCTTCAAAGTGGGAGGGATATAGCAAAGCTTTTTTCAATGCCCCTGTGTCATTGAATCTGTGTTTTCATTCAGGAAATGAATCATGATCATCGTGCCCTTTTGTAGGGCAAAACCAGACAAAATGGTATTTCCCTTTAATGTTCAAAGCTCACAAAACCTGATCTTGTAAGGAACTAGGAATAGAGGGAAGAGAATTATATAGGCTGTGTGGGGTGGAGAAGAATGAGAAATATAACAAAAGTGAGAAAAAGAAAGGTGTTGGCAGGAGGGAATGCTGCAATACCTCTCCCAGCACTGAAAGTCTTACAATTAAATTATGAATGTGAGGGTCACAATTAAAGAAGGGGAGCATAGCTAAAGATTCAGATACGACTGCAAAAGCTGTTAAGGGTTCAGGGAGGAAATGAAAGAAATTTCAAAGCAAAGGCAGAGAGAGACAAAGGCCTCTGAAAGAAGATGATGGCAGACTGAGAGAGTGTCACTTTGACACTGCTGAGATGCCCTAAAGTCCCCAGAGCTGGCACTGAGGAGGCATCACATGAGATACCCAACAGAAAGGACTTCCACTGTCACTCACAGGCAGCCTTGGAGCTGATCAAAGGGTACTGCTAAAAACCCACACTGAACTCAGGAGCCCAAGAGAGAGCAGATTGCCTACAGGCAACACCTTGAGCATAAATCTGTAGGAGACAATAAGGTAGAACGCAATAGCTTGAGGTTCCTGTAGCCGCCAGAGACCCCCTCCCCATAACTAGTGGGAAATGATGATGTGGTCTAAAGCATTCCCTACTCTTTTGGGGTAAAAGTACCCCAGCAGCTTCAATTGGAGCAGGAATATTTGATATAAATATTTACATCTGCATAACTCCCCTCTCAAAGCCTGGAGACATAAGGAAGTCAGCAGCGATTGCTTCAGGCCAAAGATCTGCTCCAGCTATCAGAAGAAAATGGCAAGTGCAGTTATAGCCCTTGTCACCAGCTGCCGCCCACTTAGTCGGGTGCTTGCAAAAAAGAATGACAGACAGTGACTCTCTGACAATGGCAGTGGCATTCCCACTCCTCCATGGCTAAAAGGAACTCTAAAACCCCTCTGTTAAACTCATACTGAAAGAGGCTAAGCGTTGATGCATTGTTAATAAGCTCAAGAGACAAAACTTGGAAGTCTCTCACCTCCTTCTATACCTTAGGCAGGAATTTTCTTCCCAGAAATAATCTCCTTTATAACCAGCCAATGAAATTTGTTACAATTAACCAAAAGAAAGGAGTCAAGACCATTGTCAGAGTTTCATGAGCTGCAGAGTTCATTGTACAAGCCATGAAATTCTCTTGCAAATGGAAATGAAGTAGTCTGGAGAAACAGGGATCACTATATAAGAAGATAAAGGAAAGCCCTTGCTGCCCTATATCCCTAACGAGCCAGCTAATTTATGGTTTTAGTTTTTCTAATGACCAACAGTGATTTGGCAGCCATCACCTATGAAACAAGGTGAAACTGAGAACCATAGAAATAAGGCTGAGTTATACCAAAGCTAGTTCAGTTTAAAATCAGCCTAACTCCCCCAGACCTCTGTGAAATTACTCCTTATTCATCTGGATGTACTTAAGCATAGAACCCAATTATTGTTTTTGCAAGGTGTTGAGTGTAGTGTCATGCTGGAGCAAGGAATGAAGAAAGGTTTATTTCAGCCTTTTTTTTTTTCTTCGTTGCTTTTCTTTTTTTTTTCCCCCTTTGAATGACCTCTTATGCCAAAGTTCTCATTAGGCAGCATCAGAGATGTCCAAAAAAAATGTGTGAAGTCTTACAGTACTGACTCACACCTCGTCTAGCCTCTGTAAAAATCAGTAGCATGTTAATGTCCTCTGACCTCTCCCAAGAAGCAGGTACAACTCTTGTGTCTAAGCTAATGCATAGAAATTGGAGTGGGAGGATATTGGGAAGGATGAGTGTCTGGCACAATCATATACTGGTAGTGAATTGCCCATGCTTTGAGTTAGAAAATGTGCAATTACAGCTGGACAGAAAAAAAACCTGAAAATAATGGAGGAACTTGGTGTTTACGTGTTTGTTTGTTTTCTCTGAAGGCCTATATATTTACCAGAAACACAGGAAAGCAGGGTGTTTATTGGTTTTTTTTTTTTGTGATGGGCTACAGGAGGATTTGTCAGATATGACAAGGGAAAACCGTGAGCAGATATTCCTAAGAAGTTGTTATGTTAGTGAAATGTGGGCCTGCAGGGAAAGGCCTGGGAATTAAATGTCCTCATAAAATTCACTGGGCACAGCTGCCTTCAGTAGCTGTGCTAAGCTGCAAGAAATGCAAATGACTGATTTCTAAAGAAGCAGAGCCCCCAGTAGAGTGTGACTAACCCACATCCCCTTGCTCCTTGCTGGCCAAACACTCACTCTAGTGCTCAGCTTGCTGTGAAAAAACAACTCCTTTGCTGGTACAGAGCTGGCACCAAGAACCAGCTAAAGGTTTCTTTTTTTTTTTTATGGGGCTGATCTAGCAGTTTCATCTGGCTGGTACAGGATTACAGCAGCGTTTCCTCAGTGGAGAACCGGGCTTTAAACCAAAAGCAAAAGTGTCTCTGTAAGAGTGCTCTGCGAAAAGTCCCTTTGCAAATCATTTCTCACCAGAAGACTTTCCCTTTCCCATGAACTGATAAAAAAATACTAATAATTTTTTTTTTTTAATTTTCTTGAGATGATCCTTTAGTTTCTTGAAATTCCCTATTCTTTCCTAAATTTATTTGTACTAGGTAACATTCTTTAGGGAAGTTCTGATAATGAAAAAAAAAAACAACCCCACAATCAAGAAAAAGGGTAAGAAAGAAGGGTTTAAGCAGTATGCAAAGTTTTGCTTTATTTTTTTGTTTTTTAAACACAGTCTGGAAGTACCTGGGTTTCTTACTGCCTCCTAGTGTAATAAATTAGAAAGTTGAAACACGTCTTACAAACCAGCATTTCAGGTGGTACTGGATCTGTGATGAGTGAGGCCAAGGTTTGCCTCTATTACAGTGTGCCTGTGCCTCTTGTCAACCAAAAGTCCCATAACAATGTGGCTAAAGACTACAGATCTTCATCTGATCTGATCTCCAAATATATATCTCTAAATATATATTTCTTATATGTATATGTGTGTGTATATATATATACTGATATCTCTAAATATATTTATTCAAGTCCCTAGGCACCTTTTGTCTCTGACTCTCACTGTGTCAGTGCAAATATATTATGTTGTCAACATGTCTGGGTCAGGAGGAGTTACTTAAGGGGGTGTTCTTTTCCCCAAATTCCTTCAGCTGATAGGAGCAAAATCAATATCAGGTTACCTAGGTTTTACTGCCTTTTGAGCAAGTCTCATATCTGTTCCATGTTTTCCATGTATGAAATGAAGGTAATATTTAAGGCACATTTTTAAAGTGCTTCAGTGATTCTCATGTTAAAAATTAGCCTTTGCCTCTTACTAATATGTTAGTTTAACATGTATTAGAAATCCCATTAGATTTGCACTTATGTGGTCTCAGGGGAGCAAATGTCTGTGGCAGCCACCGATGTAGAAAGAAACTGAATTCGGCAGGATCCACTGAATTTGCTAATAAACCCAGCTCAGATGCCTGTCAGCGCTGGAGTGGCAGCACGTAGTCAGGAGACAAGCAGGCATCTCTGAATGCTGACACTGGGAGAGTGTGTTCTCCACAGGACAGCTCGGCTCCCGCTGCAACGTCTTCCATGTCTTCAGCAATGCAAAGCAAAACAGCTCTGGAAACAGATGGGCTGTGTGACAGTCAGACGTGTCAGTAACTTGACTCAAGAGACTAGGAGGTTGTAATTAAGGTTTTGCTTTAGTGAGGGATTTTTAATAGCATAGATATTTCTTCCTGGTATTTGTTTCAAATAGAAATCAGTAACTTACAGGGAACTGACAGTAGTGACAGGAATTGAAGAGACAAAAACTACTGGAGACTTCCCTCCAACTTTTGATGCTTTTATAAAATGTTTGCATGGTCTAGATATAGCATAATGCAACCCTCTTTGTCCATTCAAGAAAGATGAATTCTCGTGTGAGTTAATCAATAATATTAATGATTTAAAGATATTATCTGATACTGAGGTACAACCTGGTTGCATAAAGTACAAGTTCCTGTACAGAAAAATTTCTCTGGTTTTTGACTTTAGCACTAAAGCACTGTCCTGTGCATTATTTAAAAATAGCAAAATTATTGTTTTCTACTCTGTCTGTGCTCTGATATGGACTAAAAAACTTATTATAAGACATGGGATTATAACAACACATCCTTGTTGGAGCTATTGCTAAGTTAGAAACCCTGCATCAACACTTCTATCACACACACAAGACTTGAAAAGTAGTGCTTCAGCTTGTGTGGTTAGTTTAAAAGATTGCAAATGAAAAGTTTACAGAACTGTGTGACAATGATATATTTGCCAGCAGCAAATTAGTCCAAGTGAGTTGTAAAGCTTGCACTGACATATATAATTCTTAGCAGGTTTCAAACTGTGTCCTCCAGGCTGTGATTAATTTCATTAGATATTCTTAAAGTTAAGAAAAAAAGGAAGAGTAATAAGGTAGTCTGTCAATCACAAGTTCTAAAACAAGAAAATATATCTCAGATTAAGTAATCTTTTCATTCTGTGGAATTGATTCTCATCTCACTGACATGTAAATGGTTCTGCTGCACTCATAACCCACACATTTAAGCAGATGACGATTTAATTTTAGCACCAAGCACTGATGTCTGATGTGTTTATCTCAAAAGATCTCTTCCAAAATGGAGATTATGCAACAAAGTGTTTTAAATTTACCTGTTCCCAAATAATAGGAAAAGCCTTATAAATGATAAAATCATGTACCCATAGGAAAATGCCCCTACATAGTTAATATGCAAAACTACTCATATTGTGCAATAAAGAGTATTTATGCCATAAACGAAAGATGTAAACAGTGATTTACAGCTAGAATTATGCTTTTTTATGGTCAAGTTATGAAGCAAATTTTTACATTCATCCCAAAGATATCACAATAACAGAAGTTATGTGGGAAGGCAATTTGCAGCCTGAGTGCCTAACAATGGGAATCATCATTAAGGTGGCTCGTGGCTAATGACAACGTGGCTTTTGTTACTCCTTGATGATTAAATATTACTTTTTTTTTTTTCCTTCTGATGATTCCATCAGAGATTTGAGTTCCCAGAAGAAACTTGACCTCCTGACAACAGTTTTATTTTTAAAAGGGGGAGACACCGTTTCTCTCCTTTGGTAAGGCCCATTTCTCTGTCCCCTGCGCACAGGTTTTGCCGATTACTTTCTCACAAGGCTGATTTTCTTCTCTGCTCAGGACACACAGCTGTGGTTTTGCCCTGGTGGTGTCTGGCACCTGGCTATCACTGACCTCAGCTGTGGCCATTTCACTTGTTGTTTAGTAGGTGTGGGAGGAGAGAGGAAATTAGATTGCCTATTTCTTACTTCTGCCCACAGCCCACTCTTGCTTAAATGCTGTTTTCCACAGCTTCCAGCTCCCCTCTCTAAAGGCAGACAACAGCAGCAGTATCAATAACCTTTATTCAGCACAGCATCCAAATTTTCTTGGAGATTACTGCTTTTATTCTCCTGAGAGGCCTGTGATAAAGGGTAGGTAGTGATTTCATGTCACAGAGAGGAATCTGAGAACAAAGAGGTGGATTGGTAAAGGGGCTTAAGGATGGAAATCATGTGTTTTGATCTCTAACCTTTAGTGCCTCTCTGCCACAGCAGAGTCCAGAGCTCTGCTTTGAATGTGTGTAGATGCCTAGGGCATGGATCTGGGTGTCTAGGATGTAGATCCTTAGCCCACTGAAAAGAGGTACTTTTAAAATAGTTGTGGAGAGCTGGATGGCATGAAATGGTCACAAAAGGGGTATTTCTGAACTTTCATCTTTTTATGAAGCTTTGCCAAGTCAGCTGAGCATGTAATAAATCAGATATTCTTTTGGGCTTAGTACTGGAACCTGTTACCTGAACCTTTTCCAGAAACTAGGTCAAACAGCAGATCTACCTGGAAGGGTAATGGGGTTGTATGGTCCCTGGTGTCAGTGTTTTCAGCTCGGGCATGAGGGCTCTTCTGTGAAGTGATATGGCTACAGAGATGCCCATGTTTGCTTCAGGGTTTGTTTGTCACCAGTGCCAGCTCTCAGAAGAATAAAATCACAACTTTACTGGGTCAATGATGATGAGAATAACTCTTGAGGCTAACAGCTAGGGACCTAACTCATTGTTTTGCAAAGTTAAATCTCCTCAGAAAGAAGAGGAAGAACACATTCCTCCTCCTTGCCAGCAGAGCTTTGTTCCAGCTGTGTGGTAGTGGTGCAGGAGCTGGGAGATGTAGGCTGGGATTACCCCAGGCAGAGTGTCCTTCTCCCAGATCTGAAGCGAAATGAGATTTTTCCACAGCAGGTGACTTCTTTACCCAGTTAGACCTATGTAAGATATGAAGGCATTGTTGCTGCTGTTTTCTGTCTGATTTTTGAGACCAAATGAGGCCTGCCTGTTCTCTACCTCAGTAAAACATACAAAGTACAAGGCCATCCATTGTCTTGGCCTTGGATGACGGTCTCAGTGGTGAATAGTTTAGGGATGATCAGAGTACTTCTCACATGGGAAACACACCAGCCAGCCCAGAAGAGAGTTTTATACGCCTAGCTGAGGTAGCTGCAATTTTCCCCTTGGTAGTTGCCACTAGTGCCAGCATCAACTTAGGGACTGGCCCAGGAAAGGGGCTCTACTTTATACATCCATTTGCATCCTCACTCAGACCCTTCTCATCCCAGTAGAGCCTTTTGGGTCACCCATGGATGCTGTCACATGGCTAACAGCACAGACTAATTCTTTTAATTTCTGTGTAGGCCTGTAGTACAGTGGGAAAATAAGAGCTAATAGAAATGCTTGAGCAGACAAATGGGAGCTGGGCTTTTTGCCACTTTCTCACTGTAGTTCCTCCCATGCCTCTCACTCCTGCTTTGCAATAACCCCTGCTACTCCCCTCACGAGTCTTGATCAGAGTCTGTCAGTCATGGTTTCAGGGTGCCAGATGTGATGTTATGCCAAGTGTGGCCTGAACTGAGTGCTAGTGTGACTCACTATCAAACCATTTTCTTCTGTGACACAAACAAGATTTGTAAAATACATTAAAAAAAAAGAAAGAGCAAGGGAGATGGTGATTTTAGACATGACTGTTCTGTATTTTAGTTAGGTCTGTTAGCTTAGCTCCTACAGAAGTTAAAAAGAAGTATATTTACTAGCCTTTGTCTTTACACAAGGGAACAGTGAGAGGCCTTAAATAACATGGGTGGAAAATAGCCTGAAATGAGGATTTTTTTATTGTAAAAATACATGGATTTTTGGGGTTGTCTGGAGCAATTTCACAGAAACAAGAGCAGATTAAAGGATGTAATGACATGTTTGTAATTTCATTCCTAAGGCTCATGGTGTCCTTGCCTCTGTCTAGTTTTCAGCCTGGAGATAAATCAAGGGCTTCAATTTCCAAATCTGTCATAGAAGCTTCACAAATAAAAATGCTGACAAAAAGTATCTGGTTTTAAATGGCTACTTGCAAGCACTGACAACTAGCAGTCTATAGATCTTTCACCTTACAAGGAAGAGAAGCAGTGTATATTGCCAGGAAAAATGAAGAGGAGAAAAGCACTGCTCCTAAAGTTAAAGTAATCTAAAAGTATGACAATAATAAACCATTTACAGTCATGTTTTGAATGCTAGATGAAAATAGATTTCAGGTGGTGTATTAACAAAGTCTCACAGCTGCCTGGTGTGGGAAAAAATGGATGTGGCATTGGAATAAGAAGTAGAGAGAGGCCATGTGGACAAGAAAAATTCCTTCCCTGCCCCAGCTGCTGTGGCTGTTCCACATGTGCTCCTCTGTGCCCACAGGGTGCTCGTGAGAGGCTGGGGAGGAGTGGGAAACAGGCAACATGAAAACCAATGCAGATAATGCTGGTTTATGCTGAATAATTTGCTGTATCTGTTAGCTGCAGGCTCTAGCTTTTGCAGGATATGAATTCCAATTATAAGTCAGAGCTGGAGCAATTGATAGTAAGAGGCAAACTAGGCCAGTTACTTTGCTGAAACTCGGGATGACAGAGCTGAGCAGTGCTTCTCCTGGAGCAGTGCAGAGTCCCTGACCCCACCAGTCCTCACACAGGGATTGGTGTCTGCTGCTCACACCTGTAGTCTCCTTGGTCTGTGGGATTCGAGTCAGTAAAAAAAATTGCACAGCTATATTGCATTTCTGAATACCCCCCCAAATTCTTGCTGATTTCAGAGGCAGAATAGGATGAGTCAGCCCCCCCATGCTGTGGCTTCCTGAAATACTGGACTTGCTTCAGCCTAAACCCAGATGATAACTTGGCATGCAGATTGTGTGGGGTTCTGGTCTGAGTGCAAATTCTGAGCTCCTGTGGCAGAATAATTGCACCCGCCCACCCTCTCCTCTCGGGAGAGTGAGCATTCGTTACTCTCTGCTAACATGTACCTGTGTGTATTTGGTGCCTTTCAGTCAACTTGTCACCTTAAGGCTTAAGCCTGGTAAATTCTGAAAAGAGAGGTCCAGCAGTCTCCATATCCAGGGGATGGAATGAATGATACATGCTTTAGGCAGTCAGAAATTTATGTAAGTGTAAATTTATTTCATGTATAAGCATGTCGTCCTTATGGTGTGTGGCCCCTAGGATTTGCTGTGGGCAGGCTCTGTGGTAGCTGCAATCCCTGTTCCAGCAGCAGCAGTGCTCATGTCCTGCCTAACAGGCAAATGGCCACAGCTGGCCTGAAGGTGATTTGTAAGGCAGAAAAAGAAAAGATGCCAAGGGAAACTTGTATCTAGTGTAGCCCTACAGGTGAGAAAGGACACGATATAAAAGATAGAGGACCATGGTGTCTAGCTAAAATAAAGGCTTTTTTGAAATGCATGAGAACTGCCTGTGGGACATAATAGCTTTCTAGGGCAGGGAACTTTACACATACTGCTGCCATCCATCGATGAGGATAGAACATCTGCTCGAGACAGTGATTATCTTCATCACTGTGGCCTTTGTCAGCTGGTTGGATTCAAAATGAGTCTGGAGAAGGTGGATGCTCTCATTTCGCTCTTCACAATTTATGCTTCGAGGTCAAGCGAGCACTGTGAACCTCACTGTTCTAATTTTGCTTCTGGTTTTATCACAGCTGTAAAAGGAAGGGTTAGAAAAAGTTTTTACTTCAAGTCAAGGACTTGCCACCTCAGAACCACAGAGGAGATGAGGCTCAGTAAGTAGCTACTGCCGAGGTTTTTATTTTAGGGAAAGTTTTAGATAAAGAATACTTTAATCTGTTGGTCTGGAAAGTCATCTGCGAATAAGGGCAAGAAGGGTTAGTATTTTTAGGACATATTATACGTTCAAAGGGCTGTGCACGGTGCTAATGCACAGCCATTAACAAATTGATCTTCATCCCCCGTGCACATTTAAGTAGGAATGTTTTACAGCTGGGGACACTGCGACAAAGCATCTTGCTTCAGGCTGCCCAGCAACAGAACTGGCTTTAGAAGTCAGCATCTCCCGTCTCCCTGTGTCATTCCCCCAGACAGCACTGCCAAGCAGCAAAAAGCTGAATCAGAGGCACCTTTCTGTGAGGCTTGAAGAGCATGACCATGAAATAAATATTTAACAGTTAAAGCAAAAAGGCAGTCCAAACATTCCTGCTGCATTTTGAGTGCTGGGGCCTGCAGAGCAAAACCACTGATAATTTGGTAAAACTAACACCAAAGACATAAAGTTTTATTATCAATAGCAGATCATTGCCCATCTTGGTAATCACTGGACTATGTGTTTGATAAAAGAATGTTTGAGAACAGCTAGGCTGTTATTATATGTAATTGCTCTTTACAATGGCTGGATATCTCTAGTGAAAATGAATCGGTGATCTCCACTGTAGCAGAATCTATTAAATAATTGGAGAGCATGGCTGGTATCTTTGATGTTGAAAGGAAGAAATTCAATAAGCAGTCTCGTCAGGGTTTCTAACACAGCAGAAAAAAAGGGCTGCAGGCAGGAACACACTGACACTACAGGTCAGTGAAGGTTTATGGATTTGTATGCCTTAGAAAGGAGGCAGAACCTACTGTACAGGACTGTTGAACCATTAGGTACCTCAGGGTGTCAGAGTATTGTTGTGTAGCCTTCTAAAAATAAAAATGGTAGGGCCAGACATCAAATGTTTCTCCCCTGCCCACATTTTATGAGAATATCTTGTGTCCTGAGGAGATGTCAGAACTGCGCTTCAGTTGTTTTGCTATTTGACAGTGGCACATTATCCTTAAGAGATTCATTTTCACATTTATTAACCCATTTCTGCCTCACAGACTCACATCTCTCCATCAAAGAAGTGCCTGTCTTTGAATGAATAGCTTACATGTATGTAGTGGCCTTCATTGCAAAAAAAAAAAAAAAAAAAAAAAAGCATTCAGCTCCCTCTATCAAATGTAAAACAGCTGGCAGGTACTTAGTACATCACCCTGGGAGGAAAGCACTTGGCTGAAGAAAGCACAAAAAAAGTCCTTGTTCTCTCCTAACAAGAGGTACCCAGGGACATTTAATGCGACCATGAGACCAGCTTTTACTGCCTCCTCTGAAAAAACTGCACCTCATGATGCACTCTTTATCTGCAAGGCTGAAGGAGGGAAAGGGATCAAGGGGCTTTGAGGATCAAATTATACCTCTCTAATGTTCATAGCAGTATTTGTGCTGGCATTGGGCCATAGAAGGGGTATTTGACAGAACAGTTGACAAGATCAGGTTGGTTGTTTCCTCTGTAGAGATGTGCAGTAGAAGAGAGCTGAGCACCCCAGCTGCAGCCAGTTAATGCTTCTGCAATGCACTGGGGGTAGCTGGTGCACGATGTTGGGACGCTGTCAGGGGCTTGCCCCACCATGGGCATCCCATTCCTCACCACACCTCATTTCTCCCACCTGAGGAGTCAGCCAAGTGAAGGAAACTGGCCAGGAGAGAGCACAAACACTCTGTGGTGGCTTCTCAGTCCCTAGGGCAGAAAGCCATCCTCCCTTGTGATGCTGACCAGTGCCCAGGGCACAGTGAGAAATGTGGTGTTTCCAGGGTATCTGTGCAAGAGAGTGGAGAGCTGGAGAAGCTGGAGAGACCTTATTGTCATTCTCAAATTCCTTTATCAATCCCAAAGCTGTGTGGCCCAGGCTTGGGTGCATGCAACAAAGTGGAGTCACCCCAGTGCCTCCCTAGGCAGAAATCCAAATCCTCTGACCTACAGGCTGTTTGTGGAGCTGCTGTCTCAACGTGGCATTGAAAATCCCCTGGACATCTTTATGCACCATGTAGGTCTATTATACAGCATTTTTCAGTATGTCTCAAGGAGTCCATGTTGTTATTGTTCCATATCAGTCTATATTTCACATCCATTATCTGTTTGTTTCAAAAAGTCATAAATACAGAGCAAATATTAAGTGCAAGTTTTTCAGTGGTATAGTTTAAATTGGTTATCTTATACAAAAGGTTTTCACCTTTAGTGAGACATGTCTCCTTTAAACATGATGATTTAAATTTAATTTTTTTCTATTTCACTTTATGTTGAAATGTGGGGAAAGTCTAGAAGATAGTTTCATATAAGTTAATGCCTTTTCAGTAGTCTCAAATTAAGTCAGTTTGCTGTGAAACCGTTTTTCTCATAAAAATTTCTTCCTTGTCCACCTTTTTCAAACTTAAGCAAATTAAATGGAGAAATCATACACAGATCAAAGAGAATGCTAAAGAGTAACTTTCCTGACTTACTTTCTCTTTTACGATCAGTAACTTTTCATCTCAGATGTAGTGTCTTGATTAGCTTTTTTCTTGCCTCTATGCCGTGCCGTATTTCTATTAAAATTTCCTTGCAGCTTCATAACTCCCCAATACAGCAAGGAGCAGAAGCCTCTGTGCTGTAGAAGCAAAGCTTTGCTTGGAGTACGTGATTAAAAAGAGCAGATGAGTACGGGAAAGCAAGATAATCACAAGGGCATATTGAGCTTCAGATATTGATCCATGCTTTGGACACGTCTTAAGGCATCCTTTACAGCTGTTGGATTCTATAGGAAAAGGGTAACCAGTTTGTATTTTTGGACCAACTTCCAAGACATCCCAGTATTCTCACACCTGATATTTTTCTGGCTCACGCTCAGCCACAACAGGGTAGATAATCTGTGTTAGAGTGCGGCTGTAGATAAATTTGGGATTCAGAGCTTGCAGTTCTTGAGGGTCAGGGCTTTGAGTATCCTGTGAGGCAGAGTGTGAGCAGAACACAGAGCTGGAAAGTGGCCTGTGCATGCTCAGCTTGCCTGGCAGTGGGCTGCTGGGACGCTGTAATGCCCAGTTGCTTTGAGGCATCCGTGCTCACTGCCATGCTCAGCACTCCAGCTACTCCCTCTCTCAAACAGCATGCCCCAATTATATTTCTATTTTTTATCACCTCTGCTGTGTCTTTCAACTGAAAGAAATGATGGCCTGCATTTTTTAAGCTGTACTTAGACATGTATTTTTTCCTTTGATGCCAAACAATGGATTCTTTCTTGTGAGTTCCAGTTTATGAAAACTGTAAACCAGATTTTGACTCCCGTTTGACCTGTGCCAGCTCGGTGTCATGCAATGCTCAGCTCAGCTGTCTGGCCTGGGGTCCTCCCAGGGTCAGACACCAACCCCCAGCAGCACTGGGGAGAAGGCTTTGGTCTCCCTTCCCTGTGGGAGGCACTGGGTAAAGAACAGGACAAAGGAGAGGGAGCTCCACCCATGCACCACAGACCTGTGCCGCTCTCCCAGTAGGATATTTTGGGAGCCACGTTGCTATTGCCACTTGCAATGAGCTTGAGTGTCTCACGTCATAATGATGAGAAGACTGCAGTGTTCAAAAGCTCCTCTTGCTGCTGTGCCCCAGCTACAAAAGCAGACCAAGGCCCTTGTGATACCTTGGCTGGAGGAGAAAAAAAGCTGGTGTAAAATGACTTTTCCCTCCTTGGCTTAGAAAACCACTAAGCAAAAATTATTTTAATAATTTCTTAGAGGTACCTTTTCTAAAAACCCGTCCTTTCTGTAATTCAGATGTGCTTTTTATCTCATCAGCACTTCAGTACAAAGACCATCAGTGTTTTAAATTGGCTCGTTTTATGTTTATGAAGGCTTTCTATATTTTAGAAAAGTCAATTAGAAAGCTCACTGGTATATACTGATACTTCAAAAGGAGTAGAGAAAGATGTATGTTTTAGATGGTCAAGACTCCTGGCGTGAGTTGGGTTTAATATTTTGACAGAGAATTTTCGTTAAATCTATATAATTATCACGGAAAAAAGGTTTTTCTTCTTTATTAAAAAGCTTAACATTTTATCACATTCAACATGAAGGTGGATTTTTTTTTCTGATGACATCTATGTTATATTTAGACTATTGAATATGTAGTCCTTGACATACTCTGCTGTATAGTGTGCACCCTCCATTTATCAGAGAGAACCTTGTTTTCCACAATCTCAGTTCACTTGCCTCACTTTGCTGCTGGGATTTCATGATTATAATTTGTACTTTTCAGCTCATTATATAATTTTAAGGGCATTATAATGTGAAAAATCATCATTAAAAGTCACCTGATATTGGTTTTTTTTAAATGCTAGCTTATGAAAATTGAAATTAATTAAAATAGATTCACAGATCTGTCTGGACATTTGTAAAAATGAGCAGCACCAGCTGACCTTGATGTACATTCCAAATGCCACATAGCCTGTTTTCATGCCAGTGATGCAGTCCATTGATGTGGAAAACATGGAACTGCAATAATATGTGCTCAGCTGGCTCCTAGTTCATGGGCAGAGTAATGTTGGCTCTACTTCTGGCTGCCACAAAGCTCCTGCAAATTAACCAGTCAGGGTGGGAAGAGCTTGGCCCTTTGGAATGATTTAAGATAAAGAAAAGTAGAAAGGCGACTTTAAGCCCCAAGCAATTTAGAATCTGATTTTAGAAGAATATGATACACAGGATAAGAGTAAAATTGTAAGATAGGGTGTGATACTGACAGCATTTAGAGCACTACTGTCAATCTCAGTGAAATGTAGGTTATATGGAGGGATTTGAAGGCAGAAAATGAGAGTGCTTTGCTGACAAGGGAGAAGGATGTTTTTTTAAGTAAAAGAACTTTGCTTTGACGAGGACAGCAAGTTTAGAAGAGGAATAGACAGAAAAAAGGAAGATGTATGAATGGTGGTATTATGATGATGCTAATATCTGTAATGTTTAAGCAATAATGAGCTTAATGGCATATTTGAAAATTCTTTTGAAAAGTATTGCAGGGAAACCTAACAATATGTTTTTAATGTTTAGCAGTTGCTCAATCCTACTCTCTGCCTCAGAGTTCCCTTTAATGGGTTACAGAATCAGCTATTGCCCTGAATATATTTGGAGTTTAAATAATATTTGTTAATTATTTTCCCTTTTTAAAAAGGGAATGACTAAGGAAAAAAGTCAAGGCATTTTGGAAATTATTTTATATTTGTATTTTCAAAGTAGTTAAACACAGGACTGCATAAAAGTGCCATGTGCTTACTCATCTACTTCATCAAATAAATATATTTGCTTTTTTTAGTGATTAAATTTATCTTCTCTCAGGGTGGACTCCTAAACTGAGTGATATGAGAAAGAAATCTACATTTGGATTATATTTTTGTATGAGAACACTGAGCAGTTCTTTGCTTGCTTCCTTATTTAAAAAGGCCCTTCTTCAGCTGCACTCACTTGTTGCCAGCAAAGATGCAGAAAACAGAAATATGGTGAGCTAGAAGTGTTTTTAAGCTGGTTAAGTTGGACAGGGAACCCTGAGGAGTGAGAGAAGAGTGGGATTCTGGAGAATCAGCTTTAGAAGCTGCAGTCAGTCCTAGGCAGCTGCACAGACACTTTGTCTCGTTGTACCTTTGTAGTACACGATGCCTGGCCCTGCCTCCATTTGTTCAGAGAGAAACTTATTTTCTCTGATGCTTTGTCTCCTCCAGCTCAAGTTTTATGCATTTGGGTACGGATTCATGCTATAAAACCCTAATGAAATGTTTTCAGCTGGGAGGCACCTCAGAAAGCCAAGAGTGAGTTAAGAGGGAACAGCAAACACATGTGACCTGTGGGAGTTTAGGATTCAAAATCACGTTGAGGATTTCTGATTGTGCACCAGAGCTGTCCCTGCAAACCTGCTCGGGTCTTTCTGGTAGACTGGTGTAATGAAAAGAGCAGCAAAGCTTTGGCTTCACCAGTGAAATATGTGCTGAAGTTCTGTGCTGGTGAGACAGGCATCATGTCTTAATGGCACATAACAGCCAGAGCTATTGTCACTTGTCCAGCTGGTCCTGGTCAGGGTTAGAAGACTGCACAGTGAGCCCAGGCAGTAGGAAACCTCTTAGGAATACAAATAACTTAATCAAGGCTGCTTCCTGCCTGACAAGTGTAGTGGCCAGCGTGTGCTTGTTTACATTTCTATCTTGCCTAGAGTTTCCATACTCTCAGCATCTTTTGCTAGGTACTCATCTTTATATGGCTTTCTTATTTCATTGACCCCAACATTAATCAAGGCTGCTTCCTGCCTGACAAGTGTAGTGGCCAGCGTGGAACAAACGGCTGGCACAAAACCCCTCAATTCCGCCCAGGCAGTTGCTCCTGTAGGGGAAAATAGGGTGTAAACATGGGACAAAGAGAGGATCCTGTTAATTTTGTAGGGATACAAAAGTTCCCCTGTCAAAATACTGTCAGGCCAAAAAGGAGGAGCTCAGCTGGTTTTGAAGACCCAAATTTCATAGAGTTGAAAGCAAAAAGCACATTGCACCTTTATTACAGTGATTTCTGTGAATGTGTCTCACTGATTGCTCTGATTTAATAGCAGCCTGGTGCTCAGTGCTTCAATCCACCTGTGCTCAGGTGTGCAAACACTGAGTTTTTACTCTGTCTTCTGCTGTTGTTTCTTATTTAGTTCTCCTTGTGACTTGATACTGAAAAGATCAGTCTGCTTCATTCATTTCTGCATTTCAGAAGATCTCTATTTCTGAGCACAGGTATTTTAGATATGGGTGAAGTTTTATATAGGAATAAGCTTGAAGAGCAGTAAAAAGCTTTTAAGCAGGAGTATTCTCTTGCCTCCTAGACTGAGAGAGTGTAATAACACGGCAAAGGAAAAAGGTTTCTGTGTAAAACTTCCCCCTTTTTCTGATGTTTTTAAAAGGGAACAAGACAATTAATCTAGATCAACAATTTTGTAATGCAGGTTGGGCAATTGAACTACTTGACCAAACACTTTGAAAACGTTTTATGGAAACACACAGAAATTTTTTAATAGTTAGTATTTTGTTACTTTTGAGTGACTTTTTTTTGAGTGGGTTGTTGTTCTTTTCTAATCCTAAATGGCTTTAAATGTGTTATCATAGTTTTGCCTCTGTGAGGGAAAATCTACTCTGACCTTGAAACCAGGAAAAGCATTGGCTTCAATAATGTATTTTTATTCCAATGTATCCGTTATTTGTTTTTATAAATATGCATATAATGCCTTCCTTTCTGTTGCCTTTCTAATCTGTAAATATTCCCTTTTCTTTCTCTTCTTTTGATTCAAATTAATTTTATTTTTCTGAGACTAAGTGCTCCTCTTGGAGAATGCTGACTGACTTTGTATTTATTAGGAGTTCCCTCCTGATAAATTTGCCTTGCTACCTAAGTAGTCTTCACTTTCTCTGCCAGGGACGTTATGTCCCAGCAATTACTCTAATTTCCAACATTTCATTTTACTCACAGAGAAAATGAGGGCTAAACCAAACAAATAACTGATATACCTGAGAATTAAGCATATTCTCTCCTCAACTCTGAGTTTATGATCTAGAACTATGCTGTGGGTGCCCAGATAGGTGCACAGGCAGGGTTGCCTTCTTTCAAGTAAGGTGTACAGAGCCAGCTGTGCATTTTATAGCCACTTAAAATCGTCATGCTGGACATCCAGCTGCCTCTTACTAGCAAATGGAAACCTCAGAAGATGTGATCAGCCCTTCTATGACACATGGAGCAAAAGTGATGATGTGAATGCAAACCACCAACTCCCCTTTCCTAAAACCTTTAGTTTACAGCTCTGGACTAAGGCTGCACAATAACAGGCATCTACTGGAGGAGGTGGAGGGTATCACTTCCTATTATCTAGTAATTTAGAATGTATTGTCATCCTCTGCCTGAGGGAATGAAAATGTATGCTTACCCTTTACCTGAATGCTGTCATACTAGCAATTCTCCTTTTCTAATTCCTTTTCACACATCTCCAAAATCCTTTAGGACCAGGAAAAAAACTAAAAGCTTTGTCACTCTGTGAGAAAATGTTTTCTGGAAGTGGAAGAACTGAGGCTTGTGGTCAGCAGCTGTTTGCTCTTTGATGTGTATCATATGATGTGTAGAACTCTTCTGAGAAAATATTGAGAAACATAAATTATCCATCATCTTCCTCTCCCTCTACTACAAAGTACAGATGGGCTTCCCATGGAATGCACATTTGAATTCATCCCTGAACTCATAGGACAGAAAACTTCATTGTCAGGTTCTGTGCCTGAGCTATTATTCCCCTGATGAGGGAGTTTTAGAACTTTTTGCCAGGTACCGTGAAGAATGGCACTTTCAGTCTTCTTTAGCTTGCAGATAGTTGTTTATTAAGTCTTATCAGAGAATTATAATGCTAGCATAGGACACTACAGAGCAGAGAATGCCAAGAATGGCTGCCTGATCTTGATTACAGGCTCTTTTAAAGGTAAATTGTCCAATTAAAACTTAAAACGAAAGATATTTTCTTTTTTCTACCAATGCTCAATAATTCACTTTGCCACATTCACCGGAATTGCAGATTTTTTCATCCAATCATTCCAAATTATTTTTACTGCATTATATGGAGGACTAGAAGAAGAAGAAGAAGGTCTAAAAGACAACTATTATCCTCCATTTTGAAGTTTTTTGCTTTTATCTATTTACTATATTAACTAACCCAAAAAGCCGAGATTTTATACCATGCAACCACCTTACACAGTATCTCATCACCCAGTTTACACCCACGCAGATTCTAACTCCTCTTTCAGGGTATGCAGTTTTCTCCACGGTCAAGGGCCAGAAATGTTGGTGTACAGGGGGGTTTTATTCTTTAAAACAGGCAGAGCAATATTCTCTGCATTCTAGACTCCAACACTTCATTTGTAACTTCTTCCCCTTGACTCCAAGTATTGTGTTCCAACTGGTGTCTTAGATTCAGCAAACTCCTAGCCAAGAGATTAGGGCACTAGGGCACTTTTTAAGGAAAAAAATGGACTTATTTTGGAAGGAAGGTGTGGAACCATTTAAATGTTTTAACCACTGGCCTAATGCCTCTCTACTTCTCTCTCTCCCCCTCTTTATTTAGTAAAGAAAATGGAAACTAACGTTTTAGATGATTTCTCAAGGCTGAATTTCATGCCTAGAGCCTAGCGTTAGATTTTTTTTTTTTTTTTTTTTTAATGCTCAATTGGCTCATCAGGGCTTTCTCTTTCCTGGTAATTAGTTTATATGCATGTTTATATTTCATGCTTTGAAAGATATATCTGACCTCAAATTATTTTTTTCTGCCCTATAAAGATTGTTCCTCAGCGTAACACAACCTTTTGTTTTTGTTGTTCTTGAGGCTTCATATATTCATGATGTTTTGAGGACGGCATTTTAAGTGCACAAAAGACCTATAGTAAGCCAGGTGTGAAGTCTTAATAAAAATTGTTCCCTTTTAAGCTTCTTTTTGAAGTTTGGCTAGTTTTATTTTGTAGGAGTGAAAGGAAGAGCAGGGATTTATTGAGTAAATGTGCTGTTAAGCTCCTACAGCTTAAGAATATATCTGATGTTTACTGTGTTGACCAATTTGTTCTGGCAGCTCTAATTCCCCGGTCATAAGGTATTTTGGCTTTACCCTTTGGAGAAAAAGCTAGGGCAGAAAGGCTTACTACTTGTGTATGGTCAGTAAATATCAATTAAAATTATTCTTGAAGATTTTTGGCATTTGCTTTACACTCTTGACAAAGAGATTGACATGAAAGACTATAATAGCTCCTGAGCAGCTGTTAAATTCCATTGCACTGATGATCTGTGAACTAAACAGAAGTTGACTGATAGACTGTAGCTCGCTTTGAAGAAGCCATCATGGGCCATTGGGTCAAAAATATTCTGTTTAGAAGGAGCCTAAATATAAATTCACAACTCCTTGAAAGGGAAATTAAACTGCCTCTGGCCCATTTGGATAATGTTTCAAAATTTTAAATGTGTTCAGAGTGTAAACACTAAGAAATGCTGTCTGTAAAGCACCAAGCACATCTACAGTGAACAATTATCATCCACCCTGGTGGTGTATGAGTGTTCACACTGCATCTACAGCTCTAAGAGGCACTAGTCCCTCACCCCAGGGTTGTGTGGTATCCCCTATTTCATGTCCAGACTGCATGAGCAGATTAGCCAAATCTCTACTTGGGTGGTCCTTGGACCTGGGATTCCTCTGGGTCCCCAAGACTGCTTTGCTACAAAATAGTTTGTGTGCCTTTCTCAGTTTGAAACATCTCCTATCACCTCCAAGATTTTGTAGCAGTCTGGAAAAATTATTTTCTTTGTCATGAAACTTCTCAGGATAAAATAACTGTGTAGAGAAAAGAATCCAAGTCCTGTGGAATGTCATCTTTATCACCTCTGCAGTGACCTCCATCCCTGGATGTACTTGGGCAGCATGATGGACGTGTATAGTTGAAATACCCAAACGAGCTAGGAAAGAGCCAGCCTGGATGATCAGGGTCCTCTGCCCAAACTTGTTTCCTGGTCCTTTTTTAGGGAATGACAGAGCCACAGCTGTGTGTCTTTGTGCCACCCCCCTGCCTGCACAGTAACAGCAATAAAGTTCTATTCAGAAGTCTGCATTACCACAGAATTTTTGTTTCTCTGCATTACTGAGTAAAGCACTTAGTGAGAGTCTGCTGTCATACACTCTCCACACCTGGCCTGTTGCATTTGGAGCCAGCTAATGAAATCCCCATTCAGGGCTCTCTTGGGAAGGTGTAGGAAGGAAACAGCTGGCTGTGACAGATAGTGCTTTGTGTGCTTCTGAAAGGTGCTAAGCATCACAGAAGAGCAAGGCTTGTATGGGGAAAAAAAAAATAATCACAAATCGGATGCAAGAGTTTTGCTAAATGAAGATGGCAAAAGGAATTTTGCCTTTGGCTGTTGCAATATTCCTTTAGATACATAAACCAAGCCAGTGGTAAGCCTCTTGGAAAACTGGCAGCAGGGCTCTGTAGCAGTCACTGTCATAACACCAGGAACCCCATGCCTGTGCAGCTGTTGCAGACCTAAAGAAAGAAGGATAGTATAGTGTACTTATGGTTCAGATTATTCCTTACCCCAACAAAATTAGGAAATTCCTCTTTCTACCTTGTTGCCTGTCATTTTTGTCTAGCCTGGGGTCAGGCAAGTGTGGATGTGAGGGCAGTGAGGAGGTTCTACTGACCTGTGGCAGGTGCAGTTTAAATAACTTGTCTTTGCACATTCTCGAATTAGGTTCTTTTTTCCTCTGCTACATGTGTTTTGCAGTGGCTGTGGAGAATACTCTTTCCATGCTTAACTGTCCTTTTGAAAAGGAATGACTTATTCAAGGCTGGAAGAATTGTCCAAAAGATTTGACTTATTTATTCCCAAGTAAATTGCTGTGAATTAGTAGGAAAAAAAAGTCAGTAAGATTAATAGTCTTAATTACCCACTCTAATTAATAACCACAGGGAAGTTTTCCCTAGCTACTTGCACAAAATTTGCTTTCAAAGTACAGAAGATCTCCCCATAATGCTAATTGGTTATGAGTTTACGCATCTAGAGTTGCTCATCCTTGGACCTATAATGAGGTTGCATCTGTGTTTTGAAAAGTGGAGCAAGCACTTCCTTTTTTTAGTAGAACCACATAAAACTGATGAATGGTGAGTGATTTGCTTATGAAAAATATCCTGAAGTATGACAACTGACAAACAAAACTTTCTCTTCTCAAGTCCTGTGGAGAAATCTGAGAAGCAATGAATGCATGCTTTTGTTTATGACAATGCATTAAAAAAGGAAGCTGCTGAATACCAAGAACAATTTTCTTCTGAAGATATACAGAGAAAGCTGACAAATGCCAAATGGATTCTTCTGTTATAATGAGATGAGGAGAAAGCTAACAGCTACAGCATAGATGGTTTGCCCTACGCTTATTAAAATTTATAGAGGAGAAACTAATTGTTCACTTGCAGAGACTCAGTCAATGGGCCAAAGATATTTGCATGATTATGAATATTCTTGAGCATGTGGTGTTAGTATACACTCCTTGGTTAGGCTAAGGATCTTGCCTGGCTGTTTGTTTGCCAAAAGAAGGAATGCAACTGTTTTTGCTCTTGGTTATGCAGAGATATTCCAGGAGCACCTCACAAATAAAGCCTTTTTACTCACAGATACTACTTGCTGCTTGGCTGAATTAGAGCAGTATGAAAGCACAATAATGGTAAAGAGTTACAAGCCTGAATTAGAGCAAAACAGCTGATTTATACTGGATTTATGCAGCTTTGTTTAACCAATATTGTTAAGATAGTTTGATGAGTGTGAAGGGGGATGGAAAGAGATTTTCCAGAAATGGTTAGAATTGTTCATTGCTGTGGGTTTGACAATGAAAAATCCTCCATGAATCTCTGGTATTAAAGTCACTGCAGTCTATAGCACAGAGGTGTCAGATGAAAAACAAGGATTCCTGAAGATGAAAGGGCAAGAAAGGAAGTTGAGTCCTGCCTGTAGTGCCCCTTCATCCCTTGGAGCAGGGTCATCCCTTGTGCTTTGGTCCACAGTAGATCTGTGACTTCAGGGAAGGCTTTAAGTGATTTCAGAGTTCAGGCTTATCTCTTTCTGGGTAGCATTTACTTCTTTACTCTGGGTTTTCTGCTAGAAGTCTTTTATTTTTTGGATGCTTGCGACTTATTTGGGGCTCTGAGAGAGGATATTGTTTTTACTTTGCTCGCTCTTTATTTTGTACTCTGGGAAAGAGGCTCATTGTTACCAGTGTGGATTTTGGAGGGAGGGTGCTGGTTTCACTGCAATGAGCAGCAGATGGACCATGGAGGGGGTAGAGCAAGAGGTGGCCAGAGGAAGAAAGCAGAATAAAGACAAGGATATTGCTTAGGGGAGCAGAAGCAGAGTTGTGCCAGCGGCCCAGCCCAAGAGGACATAAGGTGCAGGAGAAGTCAAAAATGAAATTTTTTGCTAACCAGTCTCTCACTGGCAGATCTGAGCTGTTAGAGGTAGTGCTTGCTCTGATAAAACATTCTGTTAGCACTTGTTAAGGAGAAGATTTCATACTTCAGAACTGTTAAGTGAGGATAGCAGCATTGCAGCATTTAAACTCTTTCATGCAGAGAAAAGACACTTTTTTTTCCTTAATTTATCTCTTGACACATTTATGATGCTATATTAATTTTTGTTTGAGTTAAAGCAAATAGAGAGCACTTGGAGCACTCCATAGTTCAGCTACATTTTCCAGGTCATTTCCAAATTATTCAAGACATGCTTAAGACTTTAGGAGTGAAAAAGAGAATAGGAAATGCTGTAAAATTTTCTTCTAAAAGCAAAGGTGAGTTTTGTCTCTTGGTCCCCATTCTTGGCTTGTTAACTCAGAATCATGTTGTTCCAGAATAAAGGATCTTCACCACTATCTTTGATGCAGGGCCCATACCCTTCTTGTTTCAGATAGCCACTCATGCTGTGCAGCCAGGAAAGGGATGTGTCCTGTGTGGCTCAGCTGTCTGATGATACAACAGTGTCTACTATTCAGTTGTAAAATCTGCAAGAACAATGGTTGTAATGGTGTTTGATCACAATTTGGTCATAAAATATGGATTGCATAACTAAAACAAGTAGATCACAACTCTTCTTTTTAGACTGAGACTCAGCTGCTCTTAAATGTGCAGTGGCTTGAAATAAGTATCTGCATTTCTTTTTTTTTTTCTTGCTAAAAATGAGATTATTTTCGTAAGTCACAGCCCATCCCTTCCTCCATCATTATAGTGCCAACTTTTAAGTCCCCCTAATATGGATTCTGGGAAGGTCATGCAATGTGACTGTGCCTTCTCCAGTCACCAGTCTGCCCTCCTAATGACATGCTTTGGCTGTGCCATAGGGAGGGAGGACTCATTGGTGGAGCCAGCCCGCTCTGATGCTCTGAGTTTGGGAGGAGAGGGATTTGTGTCCTTCACTGGGACAGGAAGATGCCTGAGGTGATGATGGCCTGGTGTCACTGCACTGCCCTGGCCTGTTTAGAGACCCTATAGCCCCTGGAGGCTCCAAGGTCGTGTTTGCCATGTGCAAGAGCCGTATTCATACAGACATTTCTCCCAGCACGTTCTGAACTGTACTTTCAGCCTTTTCTGTCCTACCACGTTTCAGCTGCAGCATGACTGCCCTGAGTCACGAGCCTAAGAATGTACACTAGGGTGACTTCCTGTAAGAAGAAAATGAGCATGCAGCCTCCCATCCTGCAAAATCCTGTGCCTTCCTAACAGTCCCCAGGGGCATCATCTTTTCTTAAAAGTATCCCTTTCACTTCTTGTTTGTCTTTCATAGATGCTGAAGAGGGTATTTCTGTGCAGAGTTCTTATGCATAATTCAATTTCCAGCGTTGGTTTAGAAACCGCCTTTAAATCTGAAGGCAAAAGGGTTACTTTTTCTTTGCCCCACCTACAAGGAGAATTTAAATTTCCTCTAGAAGAAACTGCATCCACTGGTCTGGGGTCACTCCTGCCTTATTATTCTCCCATCCGTGTCTCTGCAAAGCACATAAGGAGAGCTGCATGAGGAGAAGCCTGTAATCCAAGTCCCATCACAGAAATCTTCAGCGAGTCAGTCTCATTCTAGGCAGCTCCTGTTATTTGGCCATTTATTTCCTTTATTCTTCCTCCTGAAATAACATATAATGGATGCACCCGTCCAGTCATGCAGAGAAAATGAGGACACTGCTTGTAAGTTAAGTAATGATTCTCTCACCCTAAATGTTTCCCCCAGTGCTTTGGTCCCCAGCAAATAGTGGTACATTTTTATTTTTTTTTGTCTCTCTCTTTTAAAGCAAGACTCAATTTAATTCTCTCCAAAGTGTCAACTGCTGTGATTGCTTTATTACACAATCCTATGCCACTCACATCTTATCAGATTTTAAATTACCATATAAATCTACATAGTTTGACAATACAAGAAACATCTAATCTCATTTTCAAAGTTAGATAAGAAACAATAAGCACTTTAGAATGAAAGCGATACCCTTAAGCTAGAAAACGGCAACCTAACAAAATTATCTACACTAATCATCATTAACTATAATAATACTTGCAAAACAAAAAGCACTGGTATAATTAATTGCAACACCTAGCGGGTGAAAAGGACCAGACAAAACCCAAAATCCTTGGATTACATGTTGTTTGCTGATTCTACAACATGGTAATATGAGAGTTTCCTAATTACATATGTTAATGTTGCTTAATTTTTAGCAGAATATTTGTAGTGTACTGCACGTATTGTAATGTAGTAGGCACAGCACAACCTCTGTGAATTTGAACTCCCTAAGTGGAGGAAAAAAAAACTAAGCTAGCAACAAGGCTTGGTTGAAAATCTCTCTACAATTACCTCGTGGTCAGCGAAAAGCAAGCCTGCTGCAAGACCTGGGAGTAATGTTTAATTAATATGTGGGAGGAAAATGGTTTGGAAGAAACTTTTGCCTGCCTTGGGAGGGGAGCTTTGGCAGAAGCTGAAGAGGGAATACTGTACCAAAGACACAAATCAGGAAGCCTTGTTTTGAATTTTATTAGTTGTTTGAAAGCAAGCTCTCAAAAGCCCCATTACTGAGACAGGAATCGGTCTGAATGCTTAGGCGAGAAAGGGAACAGAGATAAACAGGCCTGAGGCAAGAGCAGCCAAGATGTCATACAGTAAACACGGCTTGGGCCGTGTAGACTTGGCTCTTAGAAGCGGGGTCTCTGAGGACTAGGAGGTACATAGACCAAAGAAGTGGTTGCCTAGTGAAGCTTGACCTCCTGTGATCCCAGCAGCGCTCCACAGGTGCAGCTTCTGCTGCACCACCTGCCCAATGGCATCGGTTTCCCTCTGCTTTAAGCGCTCGCTCGTAGCTGTGGTGCTTGGGGAGCATTTCTAGCTGCTTTTCTATTAACTCCTGTTCCGAACACACAGCGAGGAGATTGCTGTGCTTCCTCAGTTGCTTTCAGGGGTTTGCCCAGTTTGGTTCTGAGTCTTAAATATTCAGCGCGAGTCCTGGCCTGCAAACCTTCCTTCTGTTAAAAGGACTGCTCATCTATGTGAATATGAATTGACATGGGTGATTGAAGCTTAAAATAATGTGGCTTGGCCTAATACATATGAAATGAAATATGAGTAGGCTGAAAGGAATGGGACTTCTGAGGAGAGCTGGTATTGCTGCCCATCAATGGGACCGATGGCTTTGTGCTAGAAAAGCCTCTCTCCACCTGCATATAACTTCTGGTTTTGGGAGTCATACGAAAGGTGTCTGAGACCTGCATCTGCTTTAGCATGATTAATGTGTGTGACCGCATTCAAAACTTTCAGATGTTGTATATTTTGCCAAAAAAGGAAAAACATGGCATTTTTCTCTACCTAAGTTAAATGTGACAGCCTGTCTGAGAAGCTGCAAAGCCCTATGATAAAAGGAATAAACCTGCTGGGTTTACTCAGGGGAAATTTCTGAATTCCGTGGCTGATGCTCTTAGACAAGATCAGCTTATGGTCAGACGTCTGCCTCTTGAGCCCTGGGAGCTGAAGCTGCTGCAGGTTGCACTGGGGCTGATTGCTCCCAGTTAACTGCATGGGAGGGGAGCTGGAAGTGGGAATGCCAGGTACTCCTGCTTCAGGCTTGGGTGATTAGAGTGACTGTGCTACACAAAATCAACTTGATCTTTCCCTCTTCTCCCACCTCTGCCTGCTGTAGCTGCACATGGGGCATGAAACACCAGACAGCCACTGGCCACAGAAGGGAGAGGGAGGGAAGGAAAGGAATGGGCAGTCATGCCTGAGAGAAGCTGTCAGCCCTCGCCTCTCTGCTCTCCTCCACTGGCACCTGCAAAGCCTGTGGGCAAACACTGCTCCCTGCCCTGCCGGCTGCTGTCAGGGAGGGCGGGAGAGATCCCTCTGCCATCCCCACCTGCCAAAGCCTGTGTGGGGCTGGGGGTTTTGCCAGGCCCTGGTACGGCCTCTGCCTGAACAAAAACATCGCCAACCAGTTCTGGAAAAGTATTCATAGGGGTGGCATGGTCGAACCTCCAAAGGTAATTGGGGAAAAAACACATCTTTTCCTGATTGTCACAGCATGAGACAAAGTCCCCAGCGGCTCTAAACTCATTTGGCTCTATTACTTTGTTGGAGATGTGCTGGTTCATCCTGGCAGATGAACTCATCCAGATGTAGATTGTGTCCAGGTTTCAAATTACCAGGCTTGTAAACAACTGGAAAGCACAGGTACTTACAGTAGGGACCACTCAAAATCATTTTAATTGCAAGAACTTAGAACCTATGGTCTGCATTTTGGACATTTGTTCTGTCTGTGGTTTCCCAGCACTTCTAAATTGGTTTTCTTTTGATAGGATTAATTTCATAAAGACAAGCATAGTTAAAAAAAAATAAAAAAAAAAAAATCCCTAAAATCTCATAGAGATGAATTCTAAGAAATCTTGTGCTGTACTTTTTCTTTTTTTTTTTTTCAAAAATTAAAACCCTCTTCTTTTTGCCCCCCTACTATCCCCTTGTTTTTCCCCCCCTCTCTCCTTATAATGGAAATTCTGTGTATAATTTACTGTTTTACAAAAGTAATTCTGGCTGACTCCATCCATTTTTTCACTTATGATTATGCACTGTGTTTGAAAATGCAAACCTACTACAAAGTGAACAGGAAGCTGGGCACTTTTTACTTTGATGCTAGTTCTGCTTTTTGGAAAACTTGCAGAACATGAACTCATTCTGTCTAGCATGCAAAATACAGTGTGATAGATGTATAAATTTGTATAACATTTCTACTGAAACCTAGTAGATCTTATGAACTGCAAACTGGTCAGCCCAGTCTTACCTCTAAATATCAATGTTGGTTAAACATTCTGAGATGAAAAGTAAAAGGCACGTATAGAGGGATGTCTAATAGAAATAATAAGTCATTAAAGTGGTGGTTTCAACAGAACGAAGTAGGAGAAGGTTTTATTTTGAAATAAGTATGTGGCATGTCTACTATTTGGCGTCTGATGAATGTTTCATTCGCATCTTGTTCACCATCTCTCTGGCCATCATGAATCATCAGATTTTTTTTGTTGTTATTCTTGGGTTGTTGGTTTTTTGTCCCCCTTTCTGACTAGTTCAGATGACCAGCCTTGGAATTCAAGAGAGGAAGAAAATCAAGGATATGTATTGCTCTAGTATCTTCTGTTCTGTATTGTGACAGATTTTCTTTCTGATATTCATTTTCTTTCTGACACCTTATGAGATTACTGCAACTTATTTTTAGCCTGAGAAATTGAATGAAAAGTTGAGGCTACTGTATGAAGTAGCCCTGCTTTCTCGCTGATAGTAGGTGGAAGAGGCACTTGCTATGATGTAAATAATGTAAGTTGCCTCTACTGCACAGCCACTTTTTAGCTGGTCGGTCCCCAGGCTTAGCTGCTGACTGGAGTTATTCTCTTCCAGGTGCACAAGTTTCCTTATGTCCTTGCTAAACTTCCTGAGCTTTCCTGCCGGCCAGTCCCCCTGTTACCCAGCTCATGAGTGAGGAGATTTGACACTATCACCTTAGAAGTCAGCAAAGATCAGAGTATGGCAGAAGGGTCCTTGCAAGCTGGCTCTGAAATAAAGCCTGTGAAGAACCTTTCTGGAAAAAAAACTGCTCAGAGACTGGTAATACTTGAGCAAAGAAACTCTCCCATTACTTGAGTCTATTTTACTGCTTCTGCAGGGAACTTGTTGTGTCTTGTATGAAGCACACACAACTTAAAACCCCAAAGCAATCAAGCCCCAATTTCAACAAGCTTTTTCTCCTTAAGTCTCTTCCTGACCTTCATGGGCATGAATGAGTAATTCTTTAATAATTTTTTTTCCCCAGTATTCCTGCTATACCTTCCCTCCTTCTTCTTTTTTTTTTTTTGGTGTTGTTTTTGCTTTTTGGTTTTGTTTGAGATCAGTGCATGAAGTACGTTGTTCTGTGTTGCTCAGGTGAAATGGGACCAAAGTAGTTTTATATCAGCATTAATCTGCATCCCCAGCAGGGAAGATGACTGGGTGGCTCTGTTAATGTGTTCTTGCTGTTCTCAGTCACCAAAGAATCTGCTAGGGGTCACCAACATTTTGGGCACAAAGTAGGGCTGTGTCCAACAACTCTCAATAAGGGAGGCAGAGCAAATTAAAGTAGTATCTCAGGTCAGGCTGATAAAGAGATGCTCATCACTCTCTTGGTGGTTTTTATTTCCCCTTATTAGTTCATTCTGTTCTAGAAAGACCTCTTGTTCCTAAAATAAGTGTAACTGTGACATAATTCCTACTCAACTTAGGCAATAACAAAAAAAACCAGTGTAAGTTTTGGTATTTTTGGTTTCTCTGAGGACCTTTTTCTTAGTTTTTGTTTTTTGCTGGATGTTTTGGTTTGCATTTTTTCCTTTTTTTTTTTTTCCTCCAGGATGTATGACTTCATTTCATCTTTTTTAAACCTAAAAATGTAACTTTTGGAATCATAACAATACACTTAATTGCAGACTGTTTTCCACAAACTGGGGTTACCAACCTGAATTGTAATTACAAGAGTAGTGAAACTACTCTTGTATCTGTGCAACCAAGAATAAATTTCAAACTACAAAAGAATTTTTTCCACCTTGCCTTAGAAATTTCTATTTGGAGTTGGGTTTGGGTATTTTTCATTATAGTGTGTAACATAATATAGTATGGAAAAATATATTTTGATAGGTTTATTTTTTTGGTGGAATTATGGGTTAAGGAAATCTTGTTTCTAGGCTTTTCATCCAGATGAAATTAGTACCAGGTACAATGTTATTTTTTTTTCCTGCAGTATATATTGCTTTAGCTATAATTCATTTCCAGATTGACTTTTCTTGTACAGGTTTTTCTAATTGTGCTGAGATGTTTCAGATTAGTGTGTGCATGCTCGCATTAAACCAACTTCTGACTATCTCCAATGTGGTCAAAGCAGGTGGGATTTTGCTTGTGGAATTCTGTGCCTGATTTCATTACAAGTTTTGCAGAAAGCAATGCAAATAACCCTACTGCTGTTCCATAGGTTTGCCTCTTTTATTTTTTTTTTCCTCTCTCAGAGGAAATTCTGATTATTGATATTTACACTGTTAAAATAGAAACAATTTCATTTTAATGTTTGGCATTATGAAAAAACTTGTTCTGTTTTCTTTGCAGTCAGTTTTTGTTTTCTTTATAAACAGTTAGAAATGTGGTTGGTCTTTCAGCCCATCTCTTTTCTCTCTGACTTCATGGAATCATAGAAGGTCTTGGGTTGGAAGGGAGCTCCAAGCAAAGTGCCAGCGATGGGGGTCTTGCATTGACTCCAGCCAACTGTGACTTATTGATTGCTTTTAAAGATTATATGCCATGGCTGTGCAAAAAGCAAAAGTGTTTTTATGCTTCTACCCTAACAACTGTTTCTAGAGGTTGAGGGACAAATCCTTGCTATCGTTAGCTTGGCTGCATGATTGGGTTTGGCTTGTTGTTCTGAGGACAGAATGGAAATGGCGAAGTGGTCTTATTCCTCCACGAAAGAAAATGCCTGACTAACATTTTGCAGCTTGTAGGTCTTTCAGGTGAGACACTGCCAGGCTCTTCTGTCAGTGTTAATGCAATTGGAGTGTTCTCTCCCAGCACGGAAAGGTGAATGGAAATTCAAGCATATATTTCTACTGATTACAAAGGGGAGATTCTGCGTGCTGAACGTACCAATTTTCCTCCTTTTGCCTGGCGAGATGACAACTGCCGTGTTTGCTCTTGGAGCTGATTTTGAATAATAAGACTTCATGCCTCTTTTACCTGAAGGTTAAAGGTTAATGTGCTCTGTATGGGACTGTACCTTGAAGCCATTTGTAAGCTGACTACAAGCTCCAAACCTGTTGCTTATGCATCACTCTGCCCACATCTAAAGACTTATCAAGAATTACGTCAGCTGTTTTGATGTTAAGGTTTCAGCTAAGCCTCTAAGGCTTGACTTAATGCAATTTTTGGCCTCCCTTTGTATTAAAAGTCACAGAAAAGAGGAAGATCTCAATGGACCTGTGACATGACAAAAAATATCAGTTTTTCCAGAGTGATTATCATTTCTCATGTCACTGCAAACAAATAAGGAGCCTTTAATCCAAGGACAAACATCATGTAACACTTTTATCTGTCATCTCAATATACATTTTCATATTTAAAAGTATCACTCAGCATTAGAGAGCTATTGTACTGCATACTAAAAATATTGTCAAAAAGTCATCAGGGCATACATTAACTGGCTGTGAAGATTCATTGCTTTAAGTTTAGTTAATATTTCTAATTGCAGTTGATTGTTGATTTCTCTTTTTTTTTTGTTTTAAGGGAGGTCTACCTGTACAGGTGACTTTAACAGTATATGTTATGTTAATATAGCTGATAACAAACTTCTTCAAGACAAAATACCATGAAGTTGAGACAGAAATCTTAATCATGGGTTGAACAAATGAGGAAAAAAGAGTGAACTTTTTAGCAGAGATAAAACTTGCTACTGCATTTCCCATTTGTTTTCCCTTATCGTGCAAACAAGCATAAGAAAATTGTTTACTGTTTTCAAAATGAGGCAAAAATGCGTGTTCGATAATTTCTTTAGTTCCTTTTGGCATCTCAGTAACGACCTCAGATTCATAGCTTGTTGAGAGATATAGTGTTTCTTTATACTAAATAATAGCCTGGGTCAAGAAATCAAAGAACATATCTGTCCATCTTGGCTCGAGAGAGCAGCAATGGAATTGATCTTGATGTTGAGCAAAAATAGCTGCGTTTTAGGGGTAGCCTGAAATAGTGTATGACTAAGAAGGTCCAGGAGTCACCGTGATCCAGAAAAATTCTCTGAATCATTGCTCATCCTGCTTGTTTGGAGGGGGCAAGAATTTACTGCTACCATAGTGAAATAAATTGCAAATTTTTTCCCAACTTTTGTTTACTCGGCTGCTTTCATCAGTGAGTTGGAGGAGGGATGCAAAGGGGACAGTCAGCAAGTACTCTTTTCTCTTCTAAAACATGCTGATAAGCCAGGTTAGCTTGAGGTTGATTTCCCTTGTGTGACTGTACAACCCGAGACAGAATTGAGTCTGACTAAAGCTGTTCTTGAGAACAAAATTTATTTACTCTGCTTTTTCCAAAAAAAAAAAAAAAAAAAAAAAAGCAGAGCTGAGAATGCACAGCGGATAATCTTTTTCCTGCTGATTTTGTTTGTTGGGTTCTGGGGTTGTTTTCCTCGATTAAAGAGAAAATTCCCTCCTGCATCTACACACTGCTGCTTAGCCTCTAGGAAACGGAGTATAAAGATATCTATCATAGTACTTTCAACATTTTCAAGTCACTGCTTCAACCATGTAAATTCCTATCCATTGCATGATTGCAGCTGGGGAGCTGGCGTTTCTGTTCTTGGACCTTAGTGTGCAGATAACATCTACTGTCACACAAACTACTTTGTATCAGTGGAGTCATTTTTCAGCCTAAATGCTCATAGTTGGTAAAAAGGAAAGTAAAAAGAGTCCTGGACACAGGTGCACTCCACCAGTTTATTTTTCACTATCTGCTTTTAAAAAAGGTATCTCTTCTCCCTTCTGAGTTTTACTTTCTTTTGTGTTGTGGTGTTTAGTTTGCTCCCACTCAGTCTCCCAAACGTTGTCTTTTTCCCCCAGTAATAATTTTGTTAAAACCAGAAAAAATGGGGTGGAGTAAGGAGAAGTCTTTGACACTCTGAAACAATTTCGTGACCTGCTGGCATTCCTCATTTTCTTCTTCCAAGTCTCACCCATTTTTCTTCAAAAGCCTTATTCTCACCCATGTTTTCCCCTTATTCTCACTCAGTTTATCCTTTGCTCTTTATCTCACAAGTCTCGGTGCTCTTTCCACTCGCTGTCCTTCCCCTTCCGTCAATCTCTTTTTCGCCTTTTCTTTCCCTCGGGATTTTCCTCTGGCTCATTGCAGACTTGCTCCCCCTGTTCCCACGTGGATGACGACCCGAGGTGTGGTTCTGCAGGCACCAGCTCCCACAAGGAGTTGTGTGAGTGCTCAGAGGTGAAGGGAGAGAGGGAACAGAGACCTGCAGGCAGGGCTCTCTGCAGCTCCCTCACATCTCTTGGGTGTAGCACCACTTCACTAGCTAAAGTGGGAAGAGTTGCTTGGTTCATCCCACAGCTTCTATTTCCCTCCCTTACTCCCTCTGTTCTCTTCCCAGACAGCAGGAGTAGGTATTCATGTCCCTGAAGCAGAAAAAGGTGTGTGGGCAGAGGAAAGAATGTTTTTCCTCAACTTGACTCCCTGTTGTTATATTTAGCTCTTAATATATTTTTCTGTAATAATCAGTGTGAAATTCCTGGGCAGAGGGAGAAGACCTGTGAAAATACTATTTTTTACTTCCATGGGGTGGGGTTTGTCTTCTATTGGTCCTATAAAGTAACATGAATATATGATGCGACATGGGAAGTAACACTTCAAAAAAACGCAATAATTATTTCCTTTTGTTATAATCTTGGCTGAGAATTGGCTGGCTGAGGAGAATGAGCCACTCTTTCACTTATAAGTGGGTGCCTCCAGCTGCACAGGAAAGGAACCTGTGCTATATTAATTCTGTGGAGAGATAAAGGGCCTCACTCTTCAAGAGCCTTTATGATTGCTTAAAAGTGGTTTGGCATTCTGAAAAAAAAAAAAAGGGCAACAAAAAAGAAGCTCAACCCCCAAAACAACAAAAGATTAAACACATTTGAAGGGAATGATAGAACATAAAATGAAGGAAAATAGGAGCTAAGTTTTCCTTGTTGCCAAATTGTGCAGTATGTAGATAGTGTAAGTACCTGTAACATGGAGTTTTGTGTTCCCTGCTCTCCCTACCCCTGGAGAAGTAGAGTGTTACTCACTACTAAAAGGTAAAGTAAAAGTTAAACTAAATGCCAATTCTAATTAACCTCTGAGAGTTTTGCAGTTGACTTTCATGGTAGCAGAATGTCACTCCATGTGCTTCATCACAGGAGCAGACCTTCCAGAGCTCTGGGTAGAAGTAGAGGGCAGAGAGATTTTATAGAAGAGAGAAAGAAGAGAGAAGAAGACCACATAGTTTCTAGTCAAACTCAGGAACCATGCTTAGGGGTGTTACCTAGCCCAGAGTGGCACCCAGATGTTCCCAGCTCCATCATTGTGGGAAATTCCCTACATAGGAATAGAATCAGGAGGATTTAGTCTCTTCCAGGTGATTTTTTTTCAGCATCCCCATAGGTGTAAGAGTAGCATCCCTATGCTAGGCAAGGCAGACTAAGAGTTCTCACAAAAACCAAGATTTCCTTGGGAGTGTTTTGCCAAGGGAGGTGTTTGCAGAAACAGTGATGAGTTGGGTCATGATGGTGGGGAGGTCAGGCATCTCACCTGGGACCAAGATCCTCTGTGTGAGACAACGAGAGGTGATGGATCTGGACCTGTTCTTGCTGATTTCTGAGTGGGGTTGCTTTAAACTGAAAATCCATGAAACAAAAAGTATAATTTGCCATAGCTGTATACACTGCTTTGAGCACTGCGCAGTGAAAGAGAGACAACAGCAGAGCCAAGCACCATATCTGCTAAAAGCCAGCCTGCTGCAGAAATCTGTGCCCCGTGGTTGACTCAGACTGCACTCCAATAAATCAAATCTGGCACTTTTTTGTAAGAGTTGATTTTGCTTTGGGAAGGATGAGTTTTTTACCTCTTAAAACATTTTGTAGTCGGTGATTCTCTGAGGAAAGGAGGAGGGAGAGTCAGGGCATCATGCAAACCTCAGTCCTGAGGCTGAGAGTAATGACATTGAATAAATCCTAGACTCCTTAAAACGATAAATGGATATAAGAATGCTTGGTCTGAAATTACATGCCTAAATGTATGATCCCACCTCTGTGAAAATGGAGGTAGCTAGCTGAATGAAATGTCCTGTTTCATACCATTTATTTTTCCTGCCTCAAAAATATACCGCAATAGAAGAACCACACAGATGGTGTCCATTTCTTTTGTTTCTGTGACAAAAGGCCTGATGAAATACAGAAAGAAACAAGATGAAGCAGAGATGAGCATGGTCTCTGTGTTCCGCAAATTGCATCTCTCCTGAACCTCTTCTGTTCAAGAGCTGGACCTAGAACCATCTGCTTTCTGCATTTGAGCAGTTTTAGTATTTTTAGTCACACTCAGTAACAAAAATGTGAAATAAAGAAACCCACTGAAGGCTGAGTAAGCCAAACCCTGTTCTCATCACCTCGAAAAACAGAAGTACTCACCAAGGTTTTTCTTGAATTATGTGGAGCAAACTTCACGTACAACCTTGTGAATTTTCTATTTCTGTTTCCAGAGTTTCCATCTTCAAGTTCTCAAAATTGTCCTAGGAAATGTTTGCCCTTGTATGAACTTAGCATAGAATACTTCTAAACCCTGGAAAGAAATGCTTTCAGAAAGCACCCTCTTGCCTTTCATTTTTAGTTTTTCCTTTGTGTTTCGTGGGCACGGGTCAAAGCCCTTGCTGAATGAAAAAGTGCTGCAATTTGAATAGATCCCACTAGCACCTGTGAAGACTGCTGGCTTCAGAAGCACGAGCACAAAGCTCTGAATGAACTCTTCTCACTGTTAGCTCCTGACTTGTCAACAACTGGCAAAGTGAGAGAGAAATAACATTTACATTTTCCCTCTAATTTAAAGAGAAATGAGAAGACAAGAAGAGGGAGAGCTTGGTTAATTTTCCATTCAGCATTGACTTCAGTGATTTTACAAGGACAGGCTAAGAAAGGCAGGGAGCTGTAGAAGGTAATAAATCTAGAGCTGCTTGGGTAGCTGGGAGAGGATTCTGTGGTACTGAGTTCTGGGGATATAATCCCATAATTCAGTGGCTCCAGCCCAGTGAGTCCCATACTGCTTTCCACAAAGCTCATTTATGATCCCAAACAGCTCCTTGCTGTCAGTTCCTATTTGCATCTTCTCCTCACCTCTTTTCTTCCTTTCTCTGCTATCTTCCCTGTCACATTTCATCTTAATTCTGATTTCTTGTCATCTTTCCTTGAGCAATTTCAACTTATTTTTTTCTTTTCTGCTATCACCCACCATTTCCATCATAGAGGGGCTAACGAAGCAAACCACCTCTAGCACCAGCACATCCCCAGCTCAGAGCTTTTCTCATTTCCTCTGTCTCAAAACAAGCACAGGTTCTTTTTGTACTTGCTATCTCTGATATGCCTAATTTTTGCAGCTGAACCAGAATCAAAGCTTCCTTCTCACATCAAGCTTCCAGCAGGAGATTCTCACTGATGGAAATGGTATGAGTCAATGGACCCCCATGGCCAGTAAATGTTCTGGCACAACTGGTAGTGGTTTGTACTAAAGATGGATGTAGGCTATTTCAGCCTGATATTTCTTGATCTCCCTTTTCTGTTTAATACTTTTACATTCTTAAAGCAGTCAGATTAATCTTCATCTCTTTCTCGTTGTGTGCACTTTCTTGAGACTAGAAACTCATTGCACACTGATTTTAATCTGAGCGTCTCTGGATTATTATTTGGCTTCATCTTCTATATAAACAAGTAATAAATTGTTGGTTGGTGTTTTTCTGAGCCTGCAACTTGAACAGGTGTGTGCCATTGCTGTCTTCCATAACTTCCTGCTAGTTTTACACTGTTCCTCATGAGCAAATTCCATTCCCATCCCCACATTTGTCATGTGTAATCTTATAACCGTGAAACTTTCCCTTTGTTTGCTTTGTGACCCAGCCATCTAATTCTGCTTGGCAATCCCGTCACTCACTGTTTCAACAAGCACACCCTTTCAGCTAATATATAATTCTGTCAAAATTTTCCAGTGTTTTTCCACCACGTCTCACTCAGTGGTTTCCTGAATTTTCACATTATCGCATCGCAGTCCAGCTGTCAGCACCCTTGCAGTCCTGCTGATCTTTCATGTCTTTGCATTCCAGCAAATGTTCTGTGCCATGAGAAACAAAAAGGTGCAGCAATGACAGAAGAATGGAGTTTTTTGAGGTTTTTTTGATAGAGACATCCCCAGTACAGTTCTTCTGTGGGAGTTGACAAGCAGGAGGCACAGTCTGTGAATCCTGATGGTCCTCTTGCCCTGGTAGGAATGACCAGCTGAAGAATTAGTTACAAGGAGTGGAGAATCTTGAGAGCACCATTCTCTCTTTGTTACAGTTAAATGGGATTTTTATTTTTGGGTTTTGTTCAAGTGTTTCTGAAGGTTTCGGAATGATATTGCCTAAAGTAAACTTAGTGCATATATTAGTACAATATGTTTTAAGGAATGTTGTGTATTTGTAGGCAAACTGTGGTAAAAAAAGGGTCACCTTGCTTATAAGATCTATGGAAGGAGGTACTTGGAAAGAGTTTCATGCTGATGTTAGATTGTATATTCTCTTCACCTTCTAAGAAAGCATGTGAGAAGTTTGCTCCAAACCTTTAAATTCAGGGAGTCTTTAAAAGCATTTAGATGGTATCTGCTCTTGTATGAAAGTTACTCATTCTTGCACAGAGAGCCACTTCTTTAGCTTTTCGTCTTTCGTATTAAAAATATTTTGGACATATTCCTTTGAGATGTTTATCAAGTGTGTATTGAGACAACCTCCCGGGGACAGTGGAGGAAACTTGGAATTTTCAGAAGCTGTGAATGCAGCATTTCAAACAAGGAAATGCGGTGAGTGATACAGGAGACTGGTTAGCACGATCCGTGTTCTTTTTTCCCCTGTTTCTTGTAAATTTGATTTAGTTTTGTTTGCCGGATCTTTTGATAGCCAGTAGTGGTATGCTCTGGGTGACCCTGTCTTAGGATTCTGCATATTAATAACTTTAAAAAAACCAACCAAACAAAATCAAAACCAAACAGTTAAGTGATAGGAAAGAGAAAATATACTCCTGTTTCTGCAATATCTCACGGACTGTGTGAAATATTCAGGACTGTGTGGTGAATCACACAGAAGATTTTAATCAATTAAATAAGAAGAAAAATAAAAAATTTTGTTGATTAGAAGCTACTTCCTGCAGCAGAGAACTTTGATTTTTTTGTCTTTGTAAGAAACAAAATTCATTCTGGGGCCATTATGGTCAATGTTTGAAAAATGTTACTTTCTTTTTAATTTTTTTTTAATTAGTATTATTTTTTATGAAGTTTTTTTTTCTCAACTAGTAAATGTCACAGTAGAAGTGTAAAGTCTCGTCACAAACAGACCATGACCCAAACCACTTCAGCAAATCCTCTCTTATTCATATCTGACAATCATATTAATTAGAGTAGTTACCAAAAATATAACCTTTTAAAAAGTATTTCCATCACATTTTTTCAGGGTAGCAAAAGGAAATATTGTGACTTAGTAAATTCTTTGAATAGGCAGGGAACTGACTTCAAATCATAGATTATAGGGTTTAAAGGGATTTCAGAATGCCCTGAGGGAAGACACTGCAGAAAATGACAAGACAAAGTTTGTCTGCATTTCCTGAAAAATGCTTCTGTTGCCTGTTCTTAAAAAATTCTGGTGATGGAAAGTGGATTTCCCTGGCTGCAGCTTCAACCTGTTGCTTTGTTTTTTTTCCTTCATGGCCAGGGAGGATAAATTATTCCTTCTTTCTCTGCAAAAGCCTTTAATTTACTTGAAGAATTTTTCAGTTAGCAACCCCAATTTGTTCAGGCTTTCTTTGTAGGTTATGAGTCTTAGACCTCTGATCCTCAGGAATCTCTGCCAGAAACCCACATGTGTTTGTTGGGCGATACCCAAAGCTGAACCCATTGCTCCAGCAAAATTTGTGAAAGCTGGGGAAGACAGAAGTGGTGCAGTTTATGGTGCTGTCTCTAATCCTGTTTCTATGTCCACTTCTTTTTGCTAGAGAATGATGTTGTTGATTCATGTTCCTTCTGTGATCCACTGTAATACCGCTTGTTTGTCTGGGTTTTAGCAGGTTGCTCTCCAGGCTGAGTTTGTGCAATCTTTTTATTTTGTTTTGTTTTGAACTGCAGCTGTGTGTGTAGAAAGCAATTCCCAAGGGGGGAAATAGGCCCGCACATATATATGCAAAACTGGTGTTTCCTGTGACTTCCCCAAAAGCAGCACAGAGTCAGTGCATGGCTTACCAGTCTCCCTGCCACAGAAAAGTTCAAAAGACCAGTGTTATATCACCAGATAAAGATATTGGATAGATTTGGTAAGAATTGTTCTTCATGGTCTCTTGTCCTTGTTTCCTTGAAAGATCTTAAAAGTTGTTTGATTGTACTGATAGGTTTTCAGATAGTAGGTTAAGGCGACTGATGTGTAATTTCTACCATTTTCCTTTTCCATCTCAGAAATACATTTTATATTTGATCTCTTCTAGCTTTCTAGAGTCGTGCCATTTGCCAGAGATCCTGAAAGAACAGCCATTAATGGGAAAGTTCTTCCAGCTTTCAGATGTTTTAAATTCCCCAAAATGAAGTTTATCAGGCTCATGAAATCTGCAAACAAATCATAAGTCTCTCTGAGCTGTTTATTGCCTTCTCTGGCTTTTTGCTGCAAATTTCAATTGTGCATCATTTTTCTAGTGGAGGCTGACAGCCAAGAAGGCATGCAGTACTTCAGTTCTGTGGGCATCCTCTCACTATGAAGAGGTCAATATTTTTATTTTTTGTAACTTCCCGTTAGCGTACTTCTAGGATGATTTCTTGTTACTTTTTACATTCTTTGCTAGTAAGCTGTGCTTCACATTCCCCCTATATGTTAAAGCTCTTCTTTTATTACCATCTATAATAATCTTGTGTAGCTTCCTCTAAGATGAAGTCAATGAAGAACTTTTGATTTACACAACACGGGTCTAATTAAATTCTCCGTCCCTCCTTTATATTGGGTTAGTTTGTTTTTGTGCCTTTGTTATAATTTCTTTAAGGAGTTGTTAGCTCTCCAGAATTTCTTGAGGCTTATCTTATCCCTGTGAGTGTATGATCTACCCGTTCTGAGTATTTTAGCCTTCTTTGTCAAATTTACTATGCTAATTTTGTTGTCCTTCTCAATATTTTTGTTTCTAAGAACAGTTAACTTTTCAATTTTCAGTCTCAAATTACTCTCTATTTATCTGGGATTTTTTTTTCTTGCTGGATAGAGTTGTATTTCAATCACTCAACTTTTCTCTATATTCTGTGAGGAAAATCAAGAATTCTCAAAAGTAACATTAAGGAATGTACTGATCTCCCTCAATGCTCAGCAGCTCACAGGATCCAGTGTCAAGCTGCTTATACAGTTTCTGCAGGCTTTGATAAATTCCTTGTGAAGAATACCAAAGACCTGAAGCAAAATATGGTCTGTGGCCTTAAGGGTTTGACATTATGTTGCCAAGCAGAGATCCTATGAGATACTTTAAACAATTATATCTTTTTTTTTTCTTTTTTTTCATTCTAGCACAGCCATCTAATATGCTGTTCTTATTTCTCCTCTGTGCATTTTTTCATATCATGGAATCCCAGGATGGTTTGGGTTTGAAGGGGCCCTAAAGGTTATCTAGTTCCAAACCCCCTGCCGTGGGCAGAGACACCTCCCACTAGAGCCAACCTGGCCTTGGAACACTTCCAGGGTTGGGGCATCCACAGCTTATCTGGGAAAACTGTCCCAGTGCCTCACCACCTTTATAGGAAAGAATTTTTTCCAACTATGTAATCTAAATCTACCCTCTTTCAGTTTAAGGCCATCCCCCCCTTGTCCAATCCCTACCTGCCCTTGGGAAGAGTTCCTCTCCAGCTTTGTTGTAAACCCTCTTTAGGCACTGGAAGGCTGCAATAAGGTCTCCAGGGAGCCTTCTCTTCTCCAGGCTGTCCAGCCCCAACTCCCTCAGCCTGTTTTCATAGCAGAGGTGCTCCAGCCCTGAGATCACCTTCATGTCCCTCTGGACTCACTCTGTCAGCTCCATGTCTTTCCCGTGGGGAGGACTCCAGAGCTGGATGCAGCATGGCAGGTGAGGACTCCTGGAAGAGCAGAGGGGCACAATCCCCTCCCTCCCCTGCTGGCCACACTGCTCTGGATGCAGCGCAGGATGTCTTTGTCTTTCTGGGCTATGAGCACACACTGCCAGCTCATGGTAGGTCCTCATCAGCCAACACCCTCAGTCAGGGCTGCTCCCAATCCATTCTCCTCCCAGCCTGTTTGGAAAAACTTAGTATCAGTGACGAATTTAAAAAAGAGTACGTAACACAGTAAGATCTCTAAATCTGTGCAGTCCCAAACACCATTTCCAGATGCATTTCCCACATACACTTTTCCAAGACAAGATCTTTTAAATTTCTTGATTTTTCTCATGTACACACATATACCATCATATGCAGTCTTCAGTAGAATCGGGTCAGTGATGAGGACAGAAGTAATAAATCTCTTTATCTCTGGGTTTTATGGAAGCAACACCTTTTAAAATACTTTTTTTCTCTTGACTTCTTTCATGCTACGTTACTGACTGATTTAGGCAATGGAGCACTGTGGTCAATTGAATCTCCCAAAATCTAATATTAAAAGATGGAAGGGAAGGACCTTTGTGTCAGCAGAATAAACTGAGAAGTGTTCAGGAAGCACCAGTAACCGTCTCTCAGAAAAGAAGAAAAATGTATTTGTATTTTGCTATTTTCTTCCTTTGCTTGTTACTGACTTTGATTCATTAATGATATAGCTTTTTTTTCTAATGAAGATGGTGTCTAATTTACTCTAGATACTTTTGATTTGAATGGTAGAAATGTTTACTACAGCCACATTTCTGTATTGATAAAGATATTCTATTTAAGAATATTATTTTACCTCGAACAAAGAGAAACAGAATATAACATTTCTTAAATGAAAGTAAGTTTGAGACATGAATGACAATAATAAACAGTTCTGTAGCAACTAGAGAAATTTCTTATTTTTTTATATATATTATTAATATTTATTCACAGTTTCAACTCATTACTGAAGTTTTCCCACAGTGCCTTCCTTCTAAATGCACTGATAGTGTAATGCAGTTACAAGGGTCTGGTGTGCTCCTCACATTTTGTAGGTAGAATTTTTGTTGTTACACTTTTCAGATGAATCTGTTAGAGCCAGCAGAGATATTAGAACATATCATAGAATCATAGGAAATGTTGAGTTGGAAGAGACCCATCAGGATCATCGAGTCCAACTCCTGGCCCTGCACAGGACACCCCAAGAGTCCCACCATGTGCCTGAGAGCGTTGTCCAAACATTTCTTGAACTCTTTCAGGCTTGGTGCTGTGATTATTGCCCTGGGAAGCCTGTTCCGTGCTCAACCACCTCTGAGTGCCAGTCTTGTCTGATACTCAATTTTGTCATTGAGAGAGCTTCTAATTTTAATATTGAATTTATAAAGGTGTGCTTCTATGCAGACAAATCCAAGAAACTCAGCACACAAAAGCCTCAAATTTCTCTGATTAGCCTTGCATCAAAAGCAGTGTTTCGGCTCCATTTATCCGTCTCAGGCTGAAGAGTCTATCATATACACTTCCTCTTGTACCATTGTGCATGGATAAGTGTCCACATTTCCATGTTTACTGTAAAGATATTAGCAGGACAGCTTGGTGCACTTTTGTATTTTTCACAGAATTTGCTCACAGGACTACTGCAAAGCCATTATATGGCTTTTGTTTTGTTTTTTGGGGGTTTGTTGGTTGGTTGGTTTTGGGTTGTGGTTTTTGTGTTTGTTTGTTTTTAGGGTTGTGGGTTTGTTTTCTTTTTTTTGGCCATACTGTCTTTAGGGTTAGTCATGTCAACACATAAATTGTTATTGTGGAATGGATGGCTTCATTTGTCTCTGACTTTCTTGCAAAGCAGAGTCCGGGTTTGGTTCTTATTACACATTTACTTTAGTGTTGATGCTTAAAATGTGGTACTATTTTAAAATAGTAGCAATGATTGCTGTGCTTCTTCTTTGATGAAAAGAGAGATGTAATAAGCTAGGATATGTATTTCCTGCAGGCACTGGAGCACATATTTTCTGATACATCAGGGTTGCAGCGTAAAGAAGCTCCATGCTAACAAAAAGTTTGCAGCAGATATTTTCTCCCTGTGACCCTGGTACTGAGTGCAGGCACATTCTGTGCCACTGATTTCAAATCTATGTACATCAGCTGGGAATAAGGGAGCGTTTGATGACTTTCATGGAGACTCCCTCCTGATGGAGTCAATTTTCCAGTTTATAAGCCTGATATATTGGATGAGTTTTTATGTAGGCCATTCTAAGCCCTTTAAATCAGGGTGCCATACCAGAAGGATGGGGTTTACATCTTTCCAATCCTAAAAACAAGAAAGCATTGTATTTGGTGTATGAGTACTCTTGGTCCCTGCAGTCAGTAACTGCTGACTGAAAGCACGAATGAGAAGTAGCCCTTTCCAAACAAATACGAACACAAGGTTTATTTTAATTCTTTGTGTGCTGATTGTCTGTATCTCCTGTAGGTGGGCAAAGACATCCTACTTATGCAAATCTGTGCAGTGGCAACAAGGAATGCCTGGCCATGGGCAGGCATTCCTTGGAGAGATTGTGTCTTGGGGAAGACTAATTCTCATACCAAACTTCTCTGAGACATCCCCTGGCAGGGTGAGGCTTCACAGTGTCTCACAAACAGTTAATTCTGGGTGACCCTGGGCTGTGAAAGGAAGGTGCCTTTCTGTATATTCCTCAGCAGAGCCCTACTTCCCTTTTAGGTAGTTGACCTTGCTCTGGGAAGGGATAGGTGGCAGCTTCCAGGGCTTTGCTGCTGCACTTCTGTGAGTGCAGAGCCTGCAGTCGTGGCTCCTTTGCAGGAAGGGAATGCACCAGGGGTTGGTGCCTCTCCCAGCTCCTCTGCCTCCCTTCACCTGGGCTCCAGGACATTCACTTGATGGCCACTCCTGCTCTGGGCCCCAGGATTCGCTTCCAGCACTGTGCTCTGAGCACAGAGGTGCTGTATTTGTGCATGCCAAGGAATTACAATTATGCATTACAGCAGATGTTTTATGGTAGTTCTGTAATTAGCACTCTGCACTATTATGCCAGAGGCACAGATTTGATCTCTTGCTCTCTGAGCTGGCAGGGGATGGGAGCACTGCTTGGGCAGTGTGCAAAACCCCAGAAGGGCAGGGAAAAGGAATATTTTTCCATTGCTCTGCAGTGGCCCTTATAGTTAATGATGATGGTATTTTGTGCTCTTATGCCTTTCATTTAAGGATCTCCGAGTGCTCTGCAAGCATTAAGCAAGACATTCTGTTCCCCAGTGGAACACCCAGTGTGGGGAAGAGGGGGATCTCTCCATCAATTACCTCTGGGCCATCACACAGCAGCTGTCCAGCAGGGCACAGCAGAATTAGTCAATATTTTAGGACGGACAGCAAGCAATAAAGCTTCCAATTAAAACCACAAGGAAAATTGAGGTAGGAAGAACACACTTAGGAACTTGCACTTAGCCAGAGCATTTGGGCCAGTGTTTCTATTTTGAGGGGAAATTGCTGGGTTTCTTAATCCAAACACGTCTTGCATCAGCAGCAGCCCCTCCCAGCCCCTGACAGGATGATGGGTCTTTGGCTTAGTGATTTAGGGAGAAAAATACCATTCCCTGCCTGATCAGAGGCCCACAGACTGGCAGTGGGAATTTCCAAAGAGCCAGATGAATGATCTGACTCCACCACTCTGAATTCAAGACTTGCATCAGCAAATGTGGATTAAGGCCCTTGTGCTGCAGCCATCGCATTGAGCTTCCAGCTCCATTTAGCAGCTCCTCACAGGACACAGTTTGCACTTCACTGAATTTTTGTTGGCTTCCTCTACTGCTTCCTTCACACTATTTAGGCCCATAATACACTTAGAAGTGTTTTCATCTCAGATGTTCAGCAGCATTTCCTTGCTAAATTCATAAAACTCAAAGATGTTCATTAAATTTGCTGAGCTAAAAGATCTGTGTAAGGGTTTTTGATTTACCCTTTCTTTCATTTATAACCTTCTTCTCTCATCTATTACGTGTCTGTCTTCATTTCTCTCCTTAGTTCTCTTTCTTTTTCTTGCATAGATTATTTTATTGTGATTAGTTACACTCCTATGTTTTAGCCACAGGTCAAATATAATTATCTTACTCTTTGTTTTCATCTGGGATCAATGCAGAGACATACATTTTATGCCTGTCACGTTTTTTTCTCCTATGTTACAGATTTTGTGGCTGTGTTGATGTAACCATTTATGCTGAACTGTTTCTTGATTCAGGATTTTTAGGCTATTTTTTTATTTCTGCAGGATTTTTTTTTTTTAATGTAACACTTGGATGTACATCTTCACTTTTATGTTGTTACTGTGTGCCACAAGTGCCAGTGTTGATTCTTTGTTGATCTCTGCTGTTCAACAAGTGCAGCAGCTGCAAGCAGGTTGGTATTTCCATCTCAAATGCTTGAAATCCAATATAAACTGTAGATTGAAAAGCCACTGTATTATCATTTATTTAGCTAAGTTGTTGACTACTTCTCCAGAAACAATCAGCAATCAGAGGACATTGCAGAATTGGAGTCTGGGAACTCTGAATGCTAAATGACAAATGTAGCCATTCAGCACAGCACATCAGAATCGTATTACCACTGGCTACCACCAAATTTTCCTCCTGCGTGCATAAAGCCTGGAGAGGTGATCCAAATTGTCCACGCTTGATTTGTTTTGATTATAATATGAACTAATACCAGGCTTGTTGTCTTCTGAAATAGCCTTGTTGTCTTCAATGCAAAGTGATGATGCTGTAGCAGTTCCTTTCTTTGGCTCGCTTGCTAGCACTGTGGTCTGGTGAAAACAGAACACAGATGCTTTCTTTGCACATGGATGATTTGGGAATAACTCCATTGGAACCTCATGTCAGTTGTAGATCAGCAATTGTACCAACAGCAAAAGTACCTCTGCCAGGTTCTTCTGAAAAAAAAAAAAAAAGCCACTGTGATATTTTAACCTTTCCTTTCTGTAGGTTTCCAGTCATCTGGTGAAATCAGAGATATTACTGTGTCTCTTTCCACCTTTTCTGCATGTTGTCATGAATGTATTTCTCAGTCAGGGAACATGACATTGTAAAATCACAATACCAATATATTTTTACTCTGTAGCTCTGCCCTTAGCAATATTGGTACAATTACCTGGCAAAATTTTCCTGCCATACTTTCAAGAAAATGTCTATACACCCCTCTGAATGCAGCCAGCTTTCATTCCCTTGTCTACATTTTCATGTTATTTTTCCTGCAAAGCAGTAAAAGCGCAGCAGGATCCGAAAATGCTGCTGGAGATACTGAGGCTACCCCATTAATTCTTTCTGCTATTTCCAATTGAAAAGCAACAATCCAATAAATGCAAAATCTGCGCCTTTATCCATCGATCCTACCGTGTAGGACAAACTCTGCTCTGGGTGCACAGTAGTTGCTCTTCTCTCCCGTGTTCAGTTCACGACGTTCCCTGTGCAATGGAAATGAAGTGACTGTACTTGGAGCACCTCTCTCCTTCCTTCCTTCATTGCCACACATCGTGGCTAGCTGGCTGCACAGATCGGTACTTAAGTCCTGCATCTAACTGCCTTGTGTTGTTATGCACCCCACCAATACCTGTGCACAGAGACACCTAGGCAAGTTTAAATCTCGTCTTGTTTCCATGGATGGTGGATCATTTCCAAGAGAATGCTCGTTGCTGCAGTTGGAGCTTCACCAAGCCAAAAAAATTACTGACATTTTCTTTGGTGGCTCTGTTAAAAGGGATAAGAACAGTAACTTTTGGGAGAAAGATGTCCCCTATTGTGCTGTGCTGTAAGGGCCTGATCCAGCTTTGCAGGGTCCTGGCACTGAGGCACAGCATTTGTAGAGGCTGATGGGCTGGGCTTGGTGAGCAGCAGCTCATCAGCCACCCACAGGGACCTGTCCTGCAGGTGGGCTGGCACCTTGCTCTCATTCTTGTCCTAGAGATTAAGGAGTCATTTTGGGTTTCTGGATGCTATATATAGGTATCAAAGGCTGCCAACAGTTCCTGGCAAGCACAAATGATTCGATTTCTTGTCAATACTTTGAGAATTTCAATATACTGATCTATATAGCTCGTGGCCCTCATGGGCTCCGCTGTGTGAAAGTGGGCCGTGCCCCACAGGGAGAAACTGAGCTGTTTTGTTAAAGAGTGTGATTACTATATAAATATATATGTGTCTAATGCTCCATTGGTTCTACCTTTGACAGGCTGCAAAAAGGCAGCATGAAAATTGCAAATATTGCTGACTTGTAAAAAAATAACTTATTTAGGCAGCATCAAGAGCAAGATGAGTAAGAGTTAAACAGCATAAATATATTTTTATCTCTTCTTTCAAGTTACCCATGTATTTGATTTCTTTAATGTTATTCCTGCATTTCCTTCCGTGATTATTTATAACTGGCTTAGAAGGCAGAGCTTCAGTGTTCTGGGCATTGCACAAATACAGAACAAAGGCAGAGCCCCTGTGACAGAGGCTTTGCTTTTTTTCTTCTGTTTGTTGTAGCCTCTCATGGAAAGGCTGCCTTCTGACAACTAAAGACAAAGTATGTGTGCACCTGTAAATTAAATGGAAACTTACATTCTTCCCACCCCCTATTTCAGCCTCACCAGAATAATTTGCTTTAACTTTGGCTATAAAGAGAAGAAACTTTCTTGGCATTTTCCAAATTCAATTACACAAGATATTTCATTCTCTTGTTTGCTTTTAGAAGGAAATAATTAGCAGCCATTTCTGTTTTCCACATGGATCTTAGTATTCTGCAAAGAAGATGACATTATACCTAGGTAAACAGCAAAGTGATTATCCAAACAAAGTCAAATAAAACAAAGGAGACTTTCCCTTTCTTTCAGAAACTCTTGGTAGTCTGCAGCAGCATTTCATGTGTAACTGAATCTTTTCTTCTGAGATTAATTTCAGTTATTGTACATGTGGCTAAATATAGAAAAATCAAAGTAGTTTTAGGAGTAGTAATTTATTTACAACAATTTTATTTGCCTTAATTCCCTTGTGATTGCATTGGGTTTAATTTGTGCTAGAGCAGCCTGCATGCAGAAAAATAGCTTTAATGATTTTTCATTATGGAGCTTTATTTTACAGTATGCTTTGTTCTCTGGAATTTGGCAACGACCGTTCCTCCTCTTCCTAAGGTCAGAGTGATTTGAGCTTCAACTAGTTATTTAGAGAGATCTGATAAAGGAATTTCATCTCTGTGGGTGCTGGCCAGTGATGAACAGAACCCTGGGTTTCAATAGAGACTAATCTTAACTCGGGAGGGGAAAAGCAATCTGCTCTTCGGTGACAGATCGCTGACAATTTGCTTCCACTAGCCACCTCTCTCTTCCTGCCTAAACTGTCAGAGTGCCATGGAAGAAAAAGCCCTTTGTGCCTGTCTGCAGAAAGTGACTGTCATCACCATTATGAATGGTATTTTACATAGGGCTTGTAAAGATCAGCAATTACTTCATCCTTCCTGCCTCCTCTTTGTGCCAGTTTCTCTTCGTGCTGCACCCAGCCGAGGTTTGGTCCAAAGCACATCTGCTTCCCTGCTGAGCAAGTACCTCTAAGAGTTTGCCTTGTACTCCAGCTTCTTCTTTCTACTCATCTTCCCAAATCTGCAGGGGAAAACAGCTTTCCCTTCTCTCCCAGTGGGCTGGGACCAAGATTTGTAGTTCTGTTTTTGTCTTGGAGCCCTAACTCAGGCTGAGGTACGGCTGCAGTTGCTGCCTGTGGCTGCTTCAACCCCCAGGAATTCTAGCTGGGATGGGTGAGATGATGGGTGGGAGAAGTGACAACAGGTGTATTTGGGGAGGACAGAGGGGTGGAAAAGGATGGGTGTGTTAAGGGGTGTTGTGAATGACAGTAAGGGCATAAAGGTTGGATGGTACCCAAGATGATGTGAAGGAGCTTGAAAATCATGATTTAAAAATTGTGGTTTTTTCCTGGATTGAGAGGAAAATAAAATTATTTCTAGAATGGAAAATTTGTAGGCTTGATGTTACATTGCCTGTGTGGGACCAGCATCTTATTAAAACTAAAAATCAGCTCCTTGTCTACTTTGGTTCAGATTTGGGCTCAAACTACATCCTCTCTCAGGCACTGCAGTCTTATGAGTCAGACAGAGTGTTTAAGAGTTTAATTGGAGGGGCCGCTGTGGTGTGTAAATGTAGCTGGAGCTCAAAAAGGTGCCTATGAGGAAAACGTGAGCTCCAGATGGAGCAAATTTCTCTGGTGAGGTGTCATGGCAGCTCTGGGAAACAGAATATTGGTGAATCCAGTCCAAAATGAAGCATGGTTTGGTTTAAAAACACAACAGTGTTTTGTTTCAGATCAAAATTGTCTCCAAAGTCTTCCTTTCTTCCTTCCATCCTGAAATAGAAAACATAAAACATTGACATAATAAAGATTTTCCTGTATAAAGCATCTGGGTTAGGCAAGACGCTTTGATTTCCATTGAATAGCTTTGTCACAGTAAAATTCCCAGTCCCTGCTAGTCAGTGAGTCAGACAAGTTAGGGGAATAGGGGTGAAGGGTTTTATGACACAGCACTGAGTGAAGATTGATGTGACGAAGGTACCTCTGGTGTGGGTGAAATGGGTGTTGAAATGACTTTGCGTAGACAAAGCTTGTTATGAGAGGGATGTGTGTCCAAGGGACTCCAGGAATGGATTTTTCCATAAGAAAGGACAGTTCGTGTGAGCAGCCAGTAAATATTTTGGCTGCTCACATGTTTTAGTGACTCCTTCCCACACTTAATTTAAACCTCATGAATTTTAAGTTAATGGCTTTTCTTGATTTCAAGAAGTCATTTAATTTGTGGGTGATTTTTTAAATTAAAAAAAATCCATTAGCCAGTATATTTACAGTTAGTTGATGGAGAACCTCTTAGTTACATGAACAAATTTTTTCCCAGGTTCTGTGTATTACAAAGAGAAAGTGTTAAAAGCTCAGATTATCATATGAATTTAATAAAAATCTTACAAATTAGAAAGCAGCACATTACAAAGCCAGAGGATAGGAAATACTTTGCACCTTTGGGTGCAATTCCTACAGATAAGAAAAGTGGGATCTTATCAGTCAGGCTATTTACCTATGAGAATCAGGGTTTCACTGATGCTTCATGTTTTTCTGCTATTATGGTAAATAGATTTTGCATTATGTTTCCCTTATTTAAATTTCATCTCTTTATGCTTTCTGTATTCTATCCAGTGTATGATATTTATCTCATTTCCTTTTTAATTATTTGAACAATTGTCCTTCTAAATATTCTTGTTGTTATTGTTTTTAATTTCTTTGGAGCTGTTTGATGTTGGTGTCCATGGCCTTTACTGGTCATTTCCAAGGTGATAATTAGTTTCAGTCTCCCGCAAATTTTCTGGATTTTTCTTACTAATTTGTAATACAAACATAATTATTTTTAAAGTGTTTCATGAGACTAATTATTTTTTTTAATTTGCAAAATAAATTACTGTTCGCATTTGTAAAGTACCTTGACAACCTCTCTGAAGTAAGGGGGAATATATTGTGGAATCTGGAGGAGGAAAGAGGTCATCTTAAATGCTCTCAGGACTGGCAAATTTGTTTGCTGGAGAGCAGCATCAAAACAAATTTCACTGTGTAGTATTTTAAATAAAAGGGCTTTAGAGCAGCAAAAAATATGTTTTGTATGTACTTAGCATGTGAGGAAACTGTGGTGACACTCCGGCCTAAAGTAAGATTTTATTTTCTGTTCAATGGTGCACAAGCCCTGGCTGTAATTCAGGTGCTGCTGAGATAAATGTTCATGTCCTCTGAGACACGAGCCTGAGGTCACACAAGTCCTTGTGTCCTGTCACAAGTGGCTTCTTTCTGCACAAGCAAACTCCAAAGTGCCAGGGGGTGGGATTGCTGTGTGTCCTGCCCATGCCCAGAGGCAGAGCAGCTCTGTCCCCTGCGCACAGTGCCTGGGGCAATAATCGATGGCCACTGTGCCCAGCCTGGCTTGTGCCATCTGGGGTTACTGCCACCAGCAGGTGACAACTCCAAGGTCTTCACAGCACACCTTTCTGGGGGGTGTTCACAGGAGAAGCGTGTGAAGGTCCTTCAGAACTCAGTCTCTGCTAGAAAGGATTTCATCCCTTGCCATTTCTCAATGTTTGGTATTTTCAGTACCTGCAGTTGCTTCCTAAAGCAAGTAACACAGAGTTTCCTCAGGGAATATCGACTCCAGGTCTAAAGCAAGGTGCAGCATTTTCACTCCCACTCAGCAGGTGATAAACCTAAAGATCTTTAATTCCATGCGGGGTTTGGGTTTCTTTGTTTGTTTGTTGGGGTTTTTTTTAATTGACTCCATGATTTTGGGCAAAGCAGTGAGCTCACTATCCTGAGGTTTTAAGCCTGCAAAAATTAAAGGAGTAATAATACACTTCCTAAAGCTTGGGGGATTCTTCTTTTTGAGGAAAGTATGACTACTATTTTATGTTGTCATAGTTTATACTGTCTTATAAGTTCTTACTGCTTATTGCAGTAACACCAGGTTTCATGATATTTCATGCTCCTTTTTCTCTTAATATCGCAGACACATGGCTGTATAAAAATTTCAACTTCAGCTGAAATAAGCTTCTAGCTCTTCTGACTCCCACGAAAGAAAAACCTTGATAAAATCTCTCCCTCAAGACTAAAAGAAAGACTAGGATAGAAATGAAGAGGACCCAAACTCTGTTCCTTCTTGAAATTAGTAATTTGCTGGGAGTCTAAGCTGTAGGGTGTGTGTGTATGTGTCAGGTCTGGCAGCATTACAAACATGAACAGCAAGGTGGGACTGTAAATGTTAAGTATGTGCAGCCAAGCTGATAATTAGAGAGTTCTCAGCAATTTGTCTTCAATTCAGAGGAAACATTTCTTGATCAGAGAGTGTAACTGAACAAAGTTCCAGGAAAGGGAAGCCACATAAAGGATGCTTTTTCCCCCCTCCTCTTCCTCTGCCTCTCTATCCCCTTGGCATATTGTATCAGAGGTGTTAAGTGCAACATTTTCTCTTCTTTTTTATTGCAACTTTTCATTCTTACTAGCAACTAGAAATTAATAAGCTTAGTTTGCCTTCAGTATTTAAATTTTTTGATATGCTGAGCATTATTTTAAAAGTGCATGTGTGTGTGACCTTGGCAACCTCTCAAATAGGAAAATACAGTGTACCTTCACTTTACTGTGGGTGCCAAACAAGTAGCTGGAGTAATGTTGGTTTCATAGCATTGCTTTTTTCTTTCCTTTTTTTCCCCCAACCCTCTGTCTGGGCTATATATCTCACATGTTTTAGATAATAATGCACAAAAATACCTCTCTCCTTGTATGTCCACTGGTATTTTCATGGCCATAGTGTCAACATAATTGGAAAAATGGAGCAAGTAATGTCCTGATATTTAACAAAATAATGTTAAAAAATAATAATCTCCTGCATACATCATTAAAAAGAAAAGGAGTATAAATGACTTTGCAACATTGCCTTTAAAACATATTAAATTAAAGGGACAAATCCCTGTGTGGAATAAATTGAACATGTACCCATTGAAATCAATGGAGCTACACAGATTTAAAGCAATTTGGTATCTGGCCCTCTATTGGAAATGCTAGATTAAGTTGGAAAGACATGTACTTGAAAAAGCACACCCTTCACTTGGGAATCTATAATGATGCTAAAAAGGCTGAAATACTCCCCAAAATGTGATTTGCACAAACTCCAACCAACTCTGCTTTATATCTTTGCACTGCTTTTACCTGGGAAGATATACTTCCAGCAGTTCTCAAAATGACTGAAGCAAATCTGACAATTTATCATAATTGAAAGTGTCTTAGGAAAATGTCTTGGAGGCTCAATTTCCTGCTGAGAAAGGGAATGTCACTGTTGTCACTGACCTGTGGCTGGAAGAGGCACATGATCAAGACTTATTAATTACAACATTAAATGCCAAATATATGAGATACCACAGACATTTTATTGGATGTGGGAACTAATCAACTTGCTACTGAAGTAATTCAATTCTGTGCAGGTTTATTATTCAAGCACTTTAAAGCTCAAGGAATGACAGCTGATATATATAGAGGAAAACTAAGAGAGACAGCAATAGCTCCTTTTAATTGTATTTATTGTATTGGATAAAAGTGATATACAGCTTTCCTTTCTGGTCTTAAAGTGATTTGTCTCATGTCTAATTATCACTTAACTATCAATGACCAGGATGGAGAAAGAACAGCCATGCTGAAAACCACAGTGTTCAGAGTGAGTGGGCTGCAAGGCGCAGGTGCCCTGCCAGCTTTAGGTTACCCAGCTCCAGCACCTACAGTTTTCCAGGGCTCAGCAGAGCAAGGAAGCAGCTGAGGTGAGGTGTCCCCTCAGTGCCATTACAGGCAGCAGCTGCCCATCCCCAGGCTGGGCTCTCCAGACAGGAGCTGAGCACTAAAGGCTTAATTTAGCTCCGGGCACTTTGGAAAAAGCAGGTGCGTGCTTTTGCCTCCTCGCACACAGAGAAATTTCTGCAGCCAAACCTGCATTTGGCTGTCCGGGGATCAATGCTGTGTGCTGATGGGACCAGCCAGCCTGGCAAGCTGGAGCCCCCTTGTCAGCTGAAACTGTGTTTTCCACAGTCTTTGTTTGCTTGTGAAGCATGTGGGATTTGGTTAGGTGCACAAAAGACAAACCTGCTGAATTGTGTACCTCTGCAAGTACAAAGATCTCCTGTTTGTGGAGCACAGACGACCACCTCAGTCGGATGGGATTCTTGGTGGCAGATTTTCACCTTTTTTTGCCCCCATGGAAATGTATTATGTGGTGTGAGAAACCGTGCAACTTAGTGAAAATGGAAAGATGCTCATGTTCTGGAAGGGTGAACTGGATGGTGTCCTCACAGATGATGCATCTCCTTCAAATGGGAATAAGATGGCTTTATAATAGACTAAACCAGACAAATTGATTCTTCCCCAGTCCTCAGGGACTGGATGGTTATGATTTGAATTCATTAAAACATTTCTTATTTGTACTTTAAGTTTGAAAGCAAGATATGTCCTTGGCTCGGGAATGAAACTTAGCAGGAGAACATGCATTTACTTAGCCTCTGAGGCTGAAATTTTATGCAAAATTTGTTTTATCTTTTGATTTTGATTTTGAAATGCAGACTTCATTTCTGTTTACCCTAGGTTCAGTCATTCATGATCATATTGATACAAGTATTAAAGCTATGGTAACAGAGTCAGTTTGGGGTCTTTTCTAACGTAACTTGAAAACCCCCTATTGTTTTTTTTTATCTAGCATGGTAGTAGAAGGACTGAAGTTTTGTTTAAGGGTTTTTTGGGTTGGTTTTTTTGTTGGCTGGTTGGCTGGGGGATTTTTTGTTTTGTGGGTTTGTTGTTTGGTTTGTTTTTTTCTTTGTAAAGCAGTAGCAAGTCCAGAGACACCAATAAAATATTTTTTCCCCTTGTATTGTGGCTGCTCAGCTCTATTAGTATAGAATACCCATTTGTTTGCTGTCCAAAGACTTTTCTAAAACAAAATAATTATGGTATTCATAGATTTATTTTTCATTCTTTTCATACTGATTTGAATATAAAACCTCTTTGAAAAATTTATAATGCTCTTTGTGTTTACAATGGGTTACCAAATTATTCCTCGTGTTAGTACCTGAAGCCTTACCTGTAGATCAGGTAGGAGATGGGAAAGAAGATGAATATTCACAGCAGCATTTAAGGCTGCATAAAATCCTTGTGGCAGTTAAGTCATATGCTTGCACAGACTAACAGTGTTAAAAATAAACCAGAGAATGATAAGCAAATTATTTTTAACTACTTTTTTACCAGTGATTTAACCACAGGAAACAAGGAGGAAGTGCTAGCATAATTAGATAAGCATTTCACTTGTAGTTAACAGAGATAAACACTGTGATATCAGCTAAATTTTGAGCTGGAATTTTAGGCAGCGTGCTAGCAAGGGGAAGCGTGCCCACAGGGATGTTTCTGTTACTCATTCCTAATGGAGCTTGGCTAAGGCAAGGCAGTGGATGTCATCTTCGTGCAGTGCCTCCTGGCCAGAACCAGCAATAAAAATACACAACAGATTTAATGCAGCTTTGCTGTCCTGTGACCAGCAAACTGGCCATAGGCAGGGGCAAAAAGCACATTGAGCTTCTTCAGCCTTGCTCTTAAGGCTGTTCTTACCATAGTCTTACACTGTGGACATAAACTGGGCTGAAAATGACCCACAGAACATAAGAAAATGCAGAATAGAATAATGAAACCATAAACACTACCAGAAATGTAAGCAATCTTGCACTGAAATAGAAATCAAAAATGCATTTGTTAATTTAATACATTGTCCCTAAGGATATGATTATCTACTCCCCCAGTGTTTTCTATTTGACAGTGTCACATGTTGTTGCTCTTTTTCAAGAGAGCTGGAAGAGACCTGGAAGGCAAAAAGTTCTGGCCCCACTCTGAGGTATTTAACCAAGGCAGGGCTCTTGATGATATTAGCATGGAGCAGTGTTGCTGTAGCCATGAATGGGTGAAGCTGATTACAGGAAAATTTAATTGCTAAAGAAATCTAGCAATAAATTCTTTAGATTCCAACCATCAGCATCTAATGGGTAAATTACAAATGAATTTAAATGAAAAAGACAGACTTTAGTCACCCATCCAAAGAGTACAATCCAAAATCCCTCTTTAACACCAAAATCAGAACAGCCATGCAGACCTCTCTTTCATGCAGTGTTAGTTTCTTTTTAAATGGAAATGAGATTATTTCTGATTTATGTTGGTGATGTCTTGAGCAGGTTTGTGCCCATTTGCTCACCTGGTTTACAAGAGGTGTATTTTTCCTCTGGGCCAAATGCTGTAAAACAAAGGTTATGGCACTAACACAAGCTATTTCCTTGAGGCCAAATTCTACCCACAGTTTCTTGAATGCAAATCACTGGCATTACACATGGGTAACTGAAAATCTGAATTTACCCTTGAGTGTTCAGTTCAGTCAAAATTATTTTACAGCTTCCGTGCTGATGGCTAAGAAATCATCCCACCCCAGTAGTACAGCTACCTTTTATTCAGCATTCCCTTCACAAATATAGCATAAGGGTTGCTTATAAATATACATGCTTTTGTTGAAAATTGCTGTTGAAATTCACTGCTTTGCACACTACAGGTAGAGTGAAAGAAATCTCTGAAAGCTCATAATTAACCATTCCTTTTGTTCAGACAATGCAAAGTGAGCTAAGTTCTCAGACATTATATCCAAGATGCTATGTCCAAATTGTTTTCAGCTATTCTTCGCACGATTTTGATTGGTTTAGGGTAGAGCTGTGCTAGTTAACATTCCTGATCATCCTCATCACTGCCAATGCATTGTCGTGTGCTTCTGATCAAATCCTGCCTTGCTCTGAGCACAAATAATTCAACTCCCCACTGTAAATCTTTTCTAATTAGGTTATTTTTGTCTTTTAATCTCTTACTCTGAGAGCCATTAATGATTTTGAACTGAGACGTGTATAATCTGTAACAATTTAGCTTATCTGGCTTTTTAAGACCATTTATTTTGCTTTTAATCTTTAACAACCCTGTTTGGATTTAAGACTATGTGCACTAAATTACAAAAGTAGAAGCAGTTTAGGCATCATTATGCAATTCTTAACCTGGTGCTGAGGCCTGCAGCTGCAAAGTTTATGATGCCATCCTTGAATGAATTTAAAAAAAAATTAAAAATCAAGACAAGAAAAAAGGTTGAGAGATTGGATGATAAAGGTAGTAGTGTGACATATGTTCATTACTTGCTCTTCTGCTGTATGAAATATCAAACTTGGTGGTTTTTTCTTGCCTATTTGAATTGGTAGCTTCAGCCCAATTTTCTGTGAGGAAGCGATGTGGATTATTAGAATTTCTTTGAATCTAACCTTTCAGAGATCCTTATGGAGTGCAGGCTAAATCAAACAAACTGCTGTTAGTGGACCTTGTTTGAGTAGCTATGCAGAAACTTGTTTTAGTGGAAAACAACAGTGAGTTACCTCAGTCACATGAGAATATGATCACTACCTTGGGCAGTTATTGGAAATCAGAGTGAAAAGACCAAGGGTTTAATTAATTTTCAAGATCCTACCACATTAGGTTGCTAGATGCTCCTCTACAATATGAAATACGGATATGGCAGTCAAATAGAGTTTAAAAGCCCCGGACATATGTCATATATTTGAAAGGGATGGGTAGAATTATTTTGGGATAGGTTGTATGTCACCCTCTAGTGCATGTCTGGGATGTTACCGTGCTACAAAGAGTTTTGGCTAACCAATCATTCCTGCTAAGATGGGATGTTTAGCAAAGCTGGATAAATACCTCAAGTATGGAGGGTCCTTTACTAAAATGGGCTACAGAAGGATTTTCACAGCTGTGTCAGAATCGGTCAGCCAGTGATTGTTTTTTTATGAAAGGCTTGATTGCATCTAAGTGGAGGCGTTTTTTGTTGCAGTGAAATGCAACAAAGGAAGTTTCAGATGTGTTGGTTTATCTAACCTTCCTACCACTTCTGCTCTGCACAGTCAGACAAATGTATGCCCAAGAAACTTTGAGAGCCATGAAGGGTGTCAGTTCACATGAAACAGCACTTAGACATGTTTTCAATCCCACTGAATTTCAAGTCAAGCATGTACTAAAAGAGCATTAATTTGAGAAGGATGAGCATTTTCCTGTTGCAGTTGCCCCGACTTCCTGGAAAGGAAAATTTCACACACTGGTCAAATAGAATGGATGAATCTAGAGCAACTTGAGAAAAAGCAATATAAGATATGATGTAATGAGTTACTTATGGTTATCTTTGGGGAATTCTATTGATTTCTGACTGATCTAATTATCTTTGAAAATCTCAACTAAGTAGGAAAAAAATACTTTAAGTAAACACATGCATGTTTAGATATTTACACTATGTGCAAAACCAGAATTACCTGTAAAAGGAAAGAGATTTTCCTGAAAAAAAGCAATTTCTTTTTCTTTTGCTGCTGTAAGTCTGTTAAGAATTAACATGGAGTAAGTTCCTGTTGTTGGTAATTTCACAACGGCTTTGAACCAATGTGGGATTGAGTAGTGCAGGGAGTGTGACAAGGTCAGGCACGTGGGGGTGTGGTGTGCTCCTTCCCTCACCAGCCCTGTCCTACAGCTCCTGACAAGGCAATCTGAAGTGCCACTGACCAGGGACTGGGAAACTATGTTAAAATTACTTTCTGGGCTGGGGAAGACTTGGGGAAAATGTGTTTGTGGGGAAATAAATGTATCTGTCCATTACCCTGCTGCTTTGTTCTCAGCGATTATGACAAAACATAAATTGCCTCTCATCCCAAATCCATGTTATTGCAGGCTTTCACTGGATTTATTCCTTCAATCTGTTGGAGTTGTTGGGTGAGAGAAGTAGGAAAAAGAAAAGGCAGGAAGGTTTTTTGGGTTTTGTTAAGGTTTTGTTTTTGTTTGGTTTTGGGTTTTTTTTTTTTATCAACAGGTAAGCCTGATGATAATTCTGGTTCATTGGGATGCGAAGGCAGAGCACATGTGGACATAACCCCTCCTGAGCACACCAGCACTGGAGAACTGCCTTGAACTTTGAGGAAGACAAGGATATGTTCTTCATGCTTGACAGTTTAGAGAAACTGAACTGTGCTGGTGACAACAACTGATTTTCAGCCCTTTCAGCACCTCTGCAGGCTCCAGCAGGGCATGGTGCTTCCACTGTCACCACACAGGCTAGGCTTCCTCTTTCCCTCTCCATCCAAATTTATTTGCCTTTGTGGCAGAGACTTTTCTGAGGACTGAAGCCGTCTTATAAATGGCAGCTTCTACCCTGCTTGAAATCTAAGAAGCAGCTTAACTCCTGCCTTCTGTGCTCAGTCTCTTAACAAAGAAAACAAGTCTCATTCTGAAAATCTCCCTTTTTTGCTAGAAGGTTTGCACACGTTAAAATCCTCTGATTTAATAATATCTTTGGTCAGAGCTTAGTGTCTAAATTTGCTGGAAATAAGCAGAAAGACCCTTCTTTAAAATGGGAAGAAAGGTGGCTTAAGAAGTAGACCTTAATATTCTAGAGTCCTTTTTTATTAACTTCACATTTGAGGAAAAAAAATCTTATGACTTATGTCAGGATCTTTTGTTCACTTAATGAATTTTTCAAGGTATTAAAAATAATTTGTGCAATGTGATGACTATTAAGCTAGTAGGTGAGGATGGGAGTAGAATAAAATTTCAATTAATATCCCATCTGAAATAAAAAGAACATTCTTAAAGATTTTTTTAAAAAGGGAAACCTTTACTGATGCAGAAAAGAGCCTCATCTTTGTTGGAAACTAAGACACACGACACGGCAATAACAGCTCCACAGGAAGAGTGGGAAGCGTGTTGAAGATCAGTCTTTACATTTAACACTTCAAAAAATGAACCTCAGTGAAGACACCAGGCAGCCATGCTCCTTGTGCACACTCATAATATATGTGTGAGGATGTATATATATATATATATATCTATATACACACCTCACTCCTCCTCATCCTGCTAATTTCTGTGGGTGTTATGATTACAGACCAGGAGGAGATTAAACCCCAGAGCACAGCCACACGGCGGCCCTAAGCAAGTTTACTTTGGAAGTGTTAAATGGGTGAAGTGATCTCCAATGTATGCAAATTAAAAGCTTCTGGGAGTACTGTGCATGCAATGAAAAGAAAATATAGCCTTCTGCAGATGGAAAAAGCTATCTTATTAGGAATTAATAACTGTCTCAGTCCTAGGGAAATAAGAGAAAATGGTGCATGTATTTCTCACTGCAGCAAAATGTAATTAACATGAAGGTCAGAGGGCAAGGACATAGCATGCAATTAAGTCTTCCTCAATCTTGCACTACACAGGTAAACACAATATAAGTTTAATAATGAACAAATCCTCTGGTATCTAGCACACATTTTGAGAGCTCTCATTTACATGAACTCCATGGGGAATCTTGTTTCTTGATATAGCATTTTTTGCAGCTCTACATAGAAAATTTAGGAGTACTCTAAGGACATTTTCCTCACATCCTTCTCGAGGATCCCCCTACCACTGAAGCATTGCTGTAGCTCATTTTCCTGCATGTTACTTGAGATTTTGTGCTACTGCAGATAAGGCAAAGCTGTAAGAAGATTGCTGCTAACATGTGAAAGCTGTGCTTTGAAGTGATAGTGTAACGAATACCTCTGTTAGTTACTGCTGGATGCATCCTTTACCTTGCAGCTGTCAAGCTACTTTAGGAGGTGACACCTGATTTTTTAATTTACATTTTTCTTGTACCAGGGCACTTGGTTGAGGATATGGTGTTCATTATCTGTCTGTCCACAAATGCAGGGTGGGAATGGATTCAGCTCTGACAGTGCTTTGAGCTGGAGGTTGGAGCAGATGACCTCCCAAGGTCACTTCCAAACTGAATTAGTCTATAAGCCTAAGATTTGCATGCAGATCTCTGTTAGTTTTTTATGGTTCTTTTAGGGAAGAAAAATATTTCTGCTAAATATTGGATTTCACCTGCAGTGTATTCAAGTTCTCAGAAGTGGTCTGTTTTTTATTCATGCCTCTCTGCCACTGCTTTACTTTCTCTTGTCTCATTTTCCGCCAAGAGCTTCCAGACTTGCCCTTGATTTCTGCCTCATAGCAAATCTGACTAAGACCTGCTTTCCTTTTGCTTTCCAAACTCTCTTTTCCCTGTGGCTCTGAGCCCAGGGAGTAATGTATGAAATGCTGCAAACCATAACAGGGAGACACAGCCCCTCGCAGGCACGGAAATGAGATGCAGAGTTATGAAATAGCACCAGCAGAAGGGACTGCAATATAGTGAGCTTACCTTTCTGGGCAGCATCAGATAAGATTTATGCAAAGGGGCTCTCTGGACTTGGAAACATCAAGAAACAAATCAAGAGGGCAAATAAATACACTAAATCATCCCCTAACCCCTCATGTCAGACCTCCCAACCTTATGCTGTGTATAATCGTGAATGGCAAGGTAGAACCTAATCTGAAAACTCTGTAGTCAGATTAAGTCTGAGTGCAAAACTGACCTGGTTCATCTTTTCTGTCATCACTGGAGAAGGCCCTTGCCCTAAATGCTACAGGATTTTTTTTCCCATGGACAGGATTCCTTGGGAGCAGTCAGGAGACTACAGTAAAGGGTCAATGCCCTTCTCCCAGACAATCTATGAAAATCACTACCTGAAAAAGAAAAGGGGGGGGGAATAAAAAAATTAAAGGGGGACAAGGAAAATTAATGCAGATAATACAATTTTTCTCAAAATAGCTCTGGTTTCTGAGCTCTCAACTTGTAACCTTGGAGTAACAGCAGGTGATCATTTTGAAAATTGGGGGAATTCCTGTTCAGTATAAATCCTCCTGAGATGAGAATAAAAGCCTCTGTAGAAAACAATTTTGGTCTCAATTAAGATGGAAACATAGGGCGAAGAAGAAGAAAGACATTTTTGTTTCTTTTGAAAAAGACAAGCCTGAAATTCAGGTAGTAGGTCCTATTTGGCCAGGTGAATGGGATGTGAGGCAGCAGAAGAATGAGTGCCAGTGTGTGATATGAGCTTACCCCCTTCACTCTCCCTTTTTCCAAATGATCAGATATGAACTGAATTTCATGCACTTAGCTGCTAAAAAAGGTGGGGTTTTCTTTCCCAGGCAGTCATAATTTTTGCTGCTTCAAAGCAAGAAGAAATGAAGAGCCAATGTAGCAGCCAGCAAGGAGTAGTGCAGAGGGTGAGCTGGCGGTTACCTTTTGAGAAAAGGCCACAGCCACCCCGTGTGACACATCCACCTCTACCCTGGCCCCATCCTCACAGCCTTGCCCCTGCTGTGCTGCCTTGGATCTTGGGGTGGCCCTTGTCTTCTGCTTTGTTGGCTGCCAGAGGGGGCCACTGCTGGAGGCCACCTCCCCTCTTGTGCAGGGTGTGCCCTGGCTGACTCCTTTCACTGGCAAGGCTGCAGGAGCTGCCAGAAGGGCACAACAGCTCAAAGAATACAGCCCTAAGTCAGTCAACAGCTCTGCAAAACCTTCCTTTCTTCTTTAACTTTCAAACTCATTTACTCTTTCCATATATGTCAAAACATGTCAGATATTTCGAGCGGGATCTCTGGAGAACATGTTAATTCATGACTCCCTTAATATTCCAGGTCTTTTTATTGAATGATTGTGCTATATTTTACCCTCATCTTTTGCTCACTTGCTTTCTCTGGTATAAGTTGAGGTTATGTTTGTTTTCAGGGGTACGACTATATTTTGTCTGACAGAAAATAGGTGGTTAGTTTGAAATATCTGTTATTCTGCACATCCCCCCTTTTCTCCTAGAGAAAAATAGGGAGGTAGAAGATGATTGTACTGCAGTGCTTTCATTAGCAGGGGCAATAGTACAGGTGCTCTTGGTTTACTGAATACTACATATGAAAAGGATAAAAAAAACCCAAAAGAATCATAAGTAATTTAAAAACAGAATCAGAGTAAAATTATAACCAACTTGAGCAATCCTGAAGAAGGTAGCACAGATGGATTCAGTATTTTAAATTTAATGTGAGAAAATGTTTTCTTGAACTTGTGGATTTGGTGGTGAGACTGAGATGCTTTAATATCAATAATCTGCACATAGCTGCGTAGAACAAATGGTGATAGGGGAAATAACATTACCTATACTTGGTAGTGCATATAATGAGACTGATATTTACAGTTCTTTAGACCTATATTAATTTTACAGAGGAAATCTTGTCCTCTTTTTTCCTTCTGTGTTGGTATTTGCAATTTAATATGATCACTAAGAGCAAAATGAGACTCCTGCACATATGATTTTCTTGTGGATCTCTTAGCTGAAGAATGATGGTGATAACCTGACCAAGTTTTTAATTTTTGCGTGCAATCAAAGCTCAGTTTCAGTCATTTTACTTATAAAATGAACACTGATATTAGGGAACGTATTTTCTTCATTATGGTTCAGACATCATTCTGAGATAGCTGTACAGAAGTGTACTGCACTTCTTATCTGGATGTGGTGACTCAGAAAAGACATTAATAATAACTGAGCAGTTTTCTTCTTATACTGGCTGAGGGACTTGTGCCTGCTTGTTTTATCAGAAAGAAAAAGACCTGCATCTGACTGGTAGGAATTTTGCCTGAAAAAAACCTGCAGGTTGCAGTCCAAATGAGATTATTTCTTTCAGTGCAGATTGGTTTCATTTTCTAAAGTTTCTATGTTTTGAGAGCATGTATGGGAGTGAATTTAATTTGAGGCTTAAAATTACTGCTTTAGGAGACCAAGCTGCTGCAGTGATCATTGAGCTCTCATGCATTTGTTAAAGCTCTGCTCTGTTACCTACCTGAGATCTTGGAAGCTGTTAGTGTTTATCTGAAGTCCTGGTGAATAGCTGGGAGGATTTTATGCAACGGAGAGGAGGAAAAAAGTAGCAGCTGCATTCATAGAAACTTTTGCTTCACGTAAGGGCATTCACCCATGACAGCCATCCTCCACCCTGGCAAGCGACAAAGGTCTTGCTAATGATGCTCCTATCCAGTGCACTGAAGGCTTTGGGTACACTGCACAACTGCAGGTTGGCAAGGACATGACACGATTAACCAAAGCTGTCTCTCACATCTCAACTGACCTCAATTCCAAAGTGGAACTCGCAGAGAGTCCTTGCTCCCTTCAGGTGCTACTCAGCTCTCTTTAAGTGTGTGGGAATGCAGGGTTTCTTGTAGCACAATTCACAAAATGTATTGCCCAATATGTAGAAATTGGAGAAAACTGCAAAGAATGCTATATTTAAGACAAAGAAGTGCTTCATCACTTAAGAATTAAGTATTTCCTTTTAATCTGTATGTTTTTAAATATGTGCAGTAATAGATCTTTCTATGTATAGATGTTTCTGGCAGATATCTATAGGTACAGCTAGTTCATGCAAATCTCTGCAAAATATATTAAAAATGGCTGTTTATAAATATAAATAGCTGAAGCAGGTATTTGCTTTACCATTACTCCACCTACTGGTATTGTGCTAAACTGACTGGGGTCTCAGAGCTTACTCAATAAAATGAAGGAAATACAAGTATCCCCAGAGCATGGGCACTGAGTGATTAATTAAACAGCAATTTTGGGCAAGGATGGTTTTAAGGGATAACTCATGATTTATTTTGGATGGGTGGAGGTTGCACTACACCTTTCTGTCTATAAATACATATCAGTAGTTTCCTTACCATTAAAAATACCTAAAACTTAACTTGAGAGTAGTCAAATTAAGTTTTAGGTATTTTTACCTAAAACATGTATCTAACTATATATTTATAACAGAAATGTGCGCACATATGTTATTTGACTAATGGTGTAGAATTACCTTAGAACATTAAAATATCAATTAAAATAACATCTTCCAAAAGCTACAGCAGTGTGAGTAAATAGAGTATGACAGTGTCTGAAAAATTACAGCAGGGAAAACAAACACTGTCACAAATGGACTATGAGGAGCTACTGGGGGCTGAAGTTTACAAGAGATGATTTCTTATCACAGTGTAATTGCTGGAGGAGCCTGAGCTCCAAGATTTGTTTCAGACAGCCCATGGAAGCTGCCAGTTCTGCGTGTCACATGGCCTCTGTTCAAGGGCAGTGGCTGCTTGTGACGTCTAAATGAAATCAGGTAAATCAAACACAACTGGAGGGCCACCCTGGGCTCTGCAGCAGAAGAGAAAATGCAGCAGCAGTGTTTTGCTTTCAGAGGGTCTGTAGCTCCAAGGTAGCCTTGTGGTTGCCCAGTTTTTGATTCTTTCCACCCCTCCTGCACTACAGATCCTTTGCTGGAGCTATCATAAAGAGCCCACCATGCAGCGAGAGACCTGTAGGAGCCTCCTTTATCAGCAAATTTTCTAGACAAATTTATCTGCTTTTTGATGTTAAAAAAACCCAAAAAAACCTTAGTCCACTGTTGTCTGGCAATCCTGCCTGTATTATATGTGCCCATCACAAAATGGATGTCATAGATGTGCTCATGGCTACTGCCCTCATTTGCTTCTTGTTGGTTGCCATCTTAATAGTCATATTTTCTTAATAGGTGTCCTAAAGAAGGACAAATCGCTTTTTGTTGGTGAAAAGCAAATTCGAGTTTATTGTCAACAAAAAGCCAGAAACCGAAAATCCACAAAAATAAGAATTTAAAAGAAAACAAAGTCCGGGCGCGGGAATTGACTCCCAAGGCGGCCGCACGACCGCCCAGAGCGGGGGTCCGTACAGCACCGAGGAGAGCCCAGTAAGAACAAGGCTCACAGAAGCAACTTATAAGAGCTCTCTATAAGAGAGTAAAAAGGCCAGCTGCTCGGCACTGGGCTTCTCAACCACTGACTTGCTCGGGAGCAAGGGGCAAAAAGCAAGGCACCTCCCACTGCAGGTGCTTTTATAGTGTGATAGCTCCTCCCCTGCCCGCCCCTGTCCTGCCTCCATGCCCCTGCGGGATTGGTGGTACTGTCCCGTGAGGTAATCTTCCCCAGCCTATCATCTAGCTTGTCTAGGGGATGATGTAATCTGTGGCTCGAAGGCGGGAAAGTACCTCATTAAAATTCTAGTTGGCATGGAGCCAAGTTACAGGGCTGGCAGAGTGGAGCTATTTTTAGCAAGTAGCAGTTAAGAAGCCCAGTGGGGGCAGCCTTAGAGTTTAATCTTGACAACTTAAATCATTAAATAAAACATATATTAAACAATTTATATATGACTTTTCCTCACTTAGAACATCACATACATATAAGAACATACACCTTCCAACATTTATAAACCTTTAAAACTGCGTGAACCATCTGCAACTCTTTAAAAATACAAAACATCTTATAAATGGGGAGAATGGCCACTCCAAAGGGGTGCTCGGGGTCAGCTCAGGGCAGTGTGGAGTGGCCTGGGAGAGGAACCGGTCACTCCAAGGGGATGCTCGGGGTCAGCTTATGGCAGTGTGGAGTGACCGTCAACTTTTAACCAACATTAAACAACACAACAGCTTTAACCATAATAATTCAACTTAACTAGGCAACTTTAGGTACTTGGGTTAGAGCCTGGATGGACAAGAGACGCAAAAGTTAGTTTTATATATGTCATATATGACAATAGGTGACAAGATATTTGCTTCTTTTAGCAAATTTTATAGCAGTGTAACTATGCAAAACAGAAGTTCTTCATTTCTGTGGCATTGTTTCCTGCAAAGGCCTGGTAGTGAACCTTTTCCTCTGTTTTTGCAGTTGAAAGTGTGACAAGGGCACAATCAACTTTTACTCTGCTGTACCTCCTGACACCAACTGTAAAAAGAATCTTTTTAGAGTTGGTTTAAGGACTATATATTTTCCTTTTCTGCAGAGGACTGCATGCATGCAAGGGCAAAGCAAAACCTGATCCCTCCACCAAAGGGACCTGGAATCCATGATGGATTTCCACTGCTAGGTGTAGCCAGGTAACTCATTAAAGCCAGACTTCTTAGCTAAGCCTAAATCAAAGGTGAAGAGGACATTCTCCCTGTTGTGGGTCTGTGTGCATTGGTCGTCTGAATACTGATTAACAGTAGAGAAATGCAGGTATCTGGAGCAAATGGCGAGCACACTGTGCTCTGTTCAGGTTCTCACCCATACGACAAATCCCAGGACCCTGGAATATGTGGTGATGCTGTATTCTCCTCTTCTTCCCAGCCGCTCATGCATTTCCTTCAGTTAACATGTCTGGAGGCTTGGGACAGGAACTGGCGCTCAATTACCCTGGAAAGCTGCCCAGGGGAGGGGGTTAGGAAGAGAGACACCTGAGGAGAGGAAGTGTGCAAAGACTCCTCTGGAGCAGAAAAATGTACCTCCCTTACCCCTGGGAGGAAGACTGCAGGCTGAGCCTCAAGGAGGGAGCAGTGCTTTGGGAGATGTCGTTCCAGGAGGAAGCAGGGAGGGCTAATTAGGTGAGTTTGCTCCTGCTCCATGCTGCAGTGCTGAATGCAGCGCTGACTCTTAGCGCTACAAAGGTTAAGAGGCACAGGTCTGAGTGGTCATCCAAGGGATACACAATCAATGCCAAGCAAAGCCAGAGCCAGAGAGCTCTCACCTGTGGATTCCTGATGGAAAAACCCTCTTGGCTGAGCATGGTCTAAAGTGAGATCTTTTTCTGGGGAGCATAGAAGCACTGTGCACTGAATACAAGAGGATCAACGCAGCTGGTTGCTAGCAGCTTGATTAGGGATGGATGAACTAGTTTGGATAAAACAACAACTGGTCTGACTGCGCACAGACCTCCAGCTGAGTTTGAATTTGGAAGGGTCAAAGCAATACAAAGCTCATATTATTATTTTCATTCTTGCACATTGCCATTTTCCTGTAGTTCCTGGCTGCAGCAAAACAGCTGAAAAACAGTGGAAGGATGGCACATTTCTTGGCTGACCAAAAAGAAAGAGGTCACTTGGTCTCCCTGTCACCAGACATGTTTCTAGAAAACAGATGTTTTTCTCTGAACTCAAGCACACATCAAAAAATGTGAACATTTGTCACTTTCCATTGTATTCAATATATAAAAGTGAAGAGAAAAGTGTCAATAACATTCCTACCCCCCAATAGATCTTTTTGAGGTGTCTGTGAAGAGGAGGTTTGTCAGGGCTGGAGCACTGAAAATTTCCATGTGGGCCCTTGCCAGTGCGTTCTCAACATGCTCAGAATGCACAAGGCACTTTGCATGTCACAGCCAAGGGGAGGTGGAACTTCTTGCTCGATCATGTAAGTGACATCTTGGCGATGCTCAGCTCTGTGGCTTTGTGGGAGCGCTGCAGAAGCGTTTGGATTCTGATTTAAAGTGAACAGCCACCTGGCAGTTGTGCTGGAACATGTGTTTTCTGAAAGTGCATCTCAGTATTTTGCACAATGAAATATTAACTTTGTCCAAAAGATCCCTTAAAATACAGTCATAAATAAAGTTGGGTATTCTTATTGAATATATACATGTAGGCCTTTTTTCAGAGTCTTTTTTAATTTCGTGAAGCTAGAACATAGGAAATCCTCTTCTGTAGCCTTTCATTTAAACCATGGCTAATCTTTGGAGAACTATATTTTACAGTGAAAGCTGCTATTTAACATACATAATAAGTTGGGGTTTTTTCCCTTTAATTGCACAGAAGGGATTGTTTCCAGTAAATTAAAATTTCTTTGACACCAATTATTTGGCAATATGAAGATGTAGTATTTTACTTTCATTTAATTTCCTCTAAATTAATCTAATGATGATTAGATTTTAATAATAAAAATAATGACATGCTTCCCTCTCTAAATTACTTCTTTGTCATGTGTGTTTCCCTTTGTATTGAACTTGGTGACTTATTTGCTTTTAGTAGTTCTGAAATATTCTGACACTAATTACATTTTGAAATATAACCTTCCAACTATGTTGCTTCTGTTTTTCACTCATTTCAGATTGGTTTAGAAGCATTGACTTGTTATTTTATTGCTGAATATTGAAGCTGAGAGCCACATTACATATATCAGTGTGCTTTCTTTTCCATCTTTAGCTTTGTTAATTAAATTCTCTATTCTCTATATTGCTCATGATTTGTAATGTTTGTTGCTAAATCCCAGGCAGAGCAATGTGAAATCTATTCAATATAAATATTTTATTTGTCCAAATGTTTTTTCAAACTAGTTCAGCCGTAATCTCTAGCATTTTCTTTCCTTGCAGTGTACTAAACAACCATTACACTATCTAGAAAATCAAAGGGAAATATTCTGACTACTCCATGCCAAAATGAAAGATTAAGCATATACTTCTCCTGCTGTTAGTAAAAACATAGGGAGTTGTGTTATTAGGGTTTCTGGGCTATATATGACAAAAATATAGCAGAATACATAGCGAAAAACAGCCCAACAGATGAGCCCAGTGTTCCTTCTGGCTGAGCATTGGATATGGGACAGACTCCAGGACTAAGAGTGGTACGGAGTTACAAATAACATTTTATTCTTCACTTGTAATACACTTAATACACAAGGGGAAATATTAATATGTTTCAGGATCCATGCCTTGTAGCCTAAAACCATAAACATGTGAAGACAATCACAGTGGGTCAGACCAAAAGTTCATCCGATGCTGTTTTCTGACCCTGTAGGAGCCTGTAGGTGAATGTTTAGGGAACAGTAAAAGCAGAGTAAAGATGAGGGGCATTTCCATTCAGTATTTCTACTGGTCTCCAACTGTTTTCAGTCAGGGAAATCTATATGCAAGTCTACTTCCTTCTGCTTAGTAGCTGTCAGTGGATTTCTCTTCTATGGTCTGCCTCCTCTTGAACCCAGACTTTGCATTCCACAGCATGTGTGAGGTGTCCTGCTACCTTAATTTCATGCCCCTAGTTCTGATTCTATTACAAAAAAAATAATCAGTTCATTCCTAGCCACTCTTTTCTTACCAGCAATGATGCTGTAATTTTTTCTTGTGTCCTCCATCAGTCACTTAACTTCCATGGTAGAGATTCTTAGCTTAATTGGGCCCCATACAAAAGCTGTCCTACACCTTTGATTTTCCAATGATTTTTTTTTTTCTCCACATATTTCATATTACTTTATTTGTTCTGAGGTTAAGGAATAGCCAACATTCAAGATACGGGTGTACCATGGGTTTATACAATGGAATAACAGAGTTCTCAGTTTCATTCTCTCTTCATTTTGAAATAGTTTCTAACTATGATTTGTCTTTTTCGACTACTATTGAGCACTGAGCAGCCATTTTCAGGGCATTGCCTATCACAATTGAAAGATCATACTCTGAAGCTGCAACGCTCAGCTCTGTAGCCATCACTTTAAATGTGGAGTTGAGATTATTTTTCTTCTGTCTGACTAACTGTACTTTTACCTATATTGAACGGCATCTGACATTTTATTGCTCAGCCTCCTCTCAGCTCAGTCTCATAATATCCTTCTGCAATTTTTCATGAGTCTTGTCCTTCCTACTTTAATAACTCAGTATTGTCAGCAAACTTTGTGAGCTCGCCACTGGCCCCCTTTGGGAGGCTATATTTATGGCCATATAGAACAGCAGGGGTCCCAGGGAAATTCCGCTGATGATTTTCTTTCACTGCTTGAGACCCAGCCATATTACATCTTCTTCATCCCATCATTAAGCCAATTATCGAGCCAGGATTTTTTCCCTTGCATGTGTCCATCTAGTTCTCAAAAAACTTTTTTCAAAGACTTTGTTGAAAAATTTTTTGAAAGTCTAAATAGTTATATATGGTCTTTATCTAGATTTCTTCTGAAATCCGACAATAAGAACCCAAATAGGCTTTTAAGGCCTCTTTGAAAAGACACGTTGCCTTTTCCCAGGTAGCTCATGTTTACTCAAGTTTCTATTCATGCTGTCTTCTATTAAGGCTTTTACTAATTGGCCATGTGCAATATTTTCCGTTACTGCACTTTGTTTTATTTTCTAATGACACCCTAATTTTATTTTCACATATGTCCCAGTTTGAGAGACAACATATTAGCATAGTTTTATAAAACTTTATAACCCACTGTTTTTCTGCTTCATCCTCAAGTTCCCTTGAAACTCCTGGGTGGACACCATCTGGTCTGGGTGAGCCCCCACTGTTCACTTTGTCCATTTGTGTCATGACTTTTCCTGCAATGATTTCAATTTCTTATGGACCCTCTGACAAGTCTCACAGTCAAAAGGACTTCAGCATGGTGATCTAAAGTATTTTCCAGATTAACAGTGGTGTTAAAAATTAATTTGGCTTCTCTGCTATGTTTGCACCTTCATTGAGTGTTGCCTTATCATTAATTGGTCACACAGTCATTTTGTTCACTTCTTGTCCCTGCTGGAGGAAGGATTTATTATTGGGTTTTGTTGCATGTTTATATTGAGTCTGTCACTTTGATTTGTGTGAGTATATGTGTTTTCATCAGTAGGGCTCAGCCTGTTCGAAGGAAGTCTTATCTCAAACCCTACTGCCTTCCTCCTGCTCTTTTAGAGGTGTTTTTTTAAGAGGGTTTATATGTGTTCCAGAAAACTATGTGTATTTGCTGGGATGTTCAGTTTGCTTGACATGCAGTTGCCATGACTGTTGAGTAATCTGTGACAAAATCTGCACAAGCAGTTAATTTTTTCATCAGATATACAGAGCAGGTGATAAGAGGTATTTTTTCAAAATAATCCAATTGTAGTAAAGCTAGTGAGAAATATCTAGAATTCTAATCAGATGGTTTCTTGTTAATTTGAATCGGTATATAAACAAACTTTAAATGAAAAGGGATATGGAAATTATTCAGCAAGGGAGACCCACAGAGACTTCTATGATTGCTGTAAACATGAGGGATTCCAGATAGGGTCCCCCACAGGAGCTAATATATGGAAACCTGAACATTGTGCAGGTTCTGTAAGAATTCAGTAGACTGAAATGCTATTTTTTTTCCTTCTGTTGCTTACCCATCTCATTGCAACTTTAAAAATAATAAAAAAAAAAAGATAAAAAGAGGATAAGTATTGTCAAGGTTAAATTCCTGCCTTGTCACAACTGAAAAATTATTGAACGCCTCTGGCAGCTGCACACAATATCTTTTTTTCTAAAGTATGTGATGTGTAATGAGGCCATACTATGGGTGATCTTTCCCTCTGTTTTGAGAGGCTATTTTCAATTGGAATATCACATATTATATTGTCAGTTGCAGAAAGTATTCGTGATTTCTCGGGAAAGCAAAAGAGATTGTTTTGTGATTTTGATTCCAGGAGAGAGAATAGGGAAGAGGGATGGGAAGCAGTCCTGGAGTCCAAGGTTGTGGGAAAAAAGAATTGGGAAAGGCTCTTGTGTAGAGGATAGGCTAAGAGAAAAATGAACTGGAAAGGAAGACTGTGCTATCCCCTCTGAGGAAAGAGAGACGGAGAACTGAGCCAAGAGTCCTGAAAGCAGCACTGCTAATGAGGAAAGGAATGAGAAGATGTGGTAACAGCACCCACCCCATGTATCTTCAGCCATCTCTCAGAAAAGTACTTCAAAGAGGAGCTGGTTGTTCAGACTTCTTAGCCCTCAAATCAAATGAATGAGTTTTGCCTAATCTGAATAGATAAATCTGAAATCCAGAGGGTTGCTTTCAATCCAGATACAAATGCTTCCACAACCACAACCTGAGATTTGCTTAGTTTGTTCATTTACTCGACTTGTTCTCTTAAACAGAATAAAGATAATTTACGAGCCCATGAACAGAGGCGTCACTCAATGAGAAGTGAACGCCTAAACTTCTAGAGTGAACAATGGCATCAATTACCCATTTTTTGATACATTGATTACTGAGCACCCAAGTATGCAAAAATCTTGACAGTGTCATAAGGATGAGCAGGTCTGCCCTGTTAACAAAATGTCACCTTTAAAAATAGACATAATTGTCTTATTTTTTGGCCTGCAGTAAATTAGATTCCCATGTTGAATATTGTCAGTGGCTGTCATGTTCCCTCTGCAACACAGGAGAAGGCTAAAGATCATTAATGCAGCTCTCAGCTGAGGAATAGCTAATTGCCATGATGCTTCATTTTTGTCTCTGGTTTGATTTTGTGTTTTGTTTGTGTGTAGTTGATACCGTAAGTGTTACGAGTTTTTAAATGGAACTAAAGAGGCTTTAATTAGTCCTAACCACATCAAAATTAATTCCTATCAGGGCACTTCAAACCCTGTGTTTAGTTTTGGGCTCCTCACTGCAAAAAAGACACTGCGGTGCTGGAGCAAGTCCAGAGAAGGGAACTGAGGTGAGGAAGAATCTGGAGCACAAGTGTTACGAGAGGCTGAAGGTCCTGGAGGTGTTTAGTCTGGAGAAAAGGAGGCTCAGGGGGGACCTTATCATTGTCTATAACTCCCTGAAAGGAGGGTGTGGTGAAGTGGGGGTCAATCTCTTCTCCTGAATAACAAGGAAGGATGAGAGGAAGTGGCCTCAAATTGAACTAGGGAAGGTTTGTATTGGATATTAGGAAAAAAAATATTCACTGAAAAGGTGGTCAGGCATTGGAACAGGCTGCCCAAGTAAGTGGTTGAGTTACCAACCTGAAAGTGTTCAAGAAATGACTGGACATGGCACCTGGGGACATGGTTGAGTGGTGGACTTGGCAGGGATGGGTGAACAGTTGGACTTGATGATCCTAAAGGTTTTTTCCAATTGTAATAATTCTATGATTTTCTGAAAATTTAAATGAGGTAAAATGCAGAGGGAAGCAAGAGAAGCAGAGACAAGCAAAATCCTTCTCAAGGTAGTCAGTGAAGTGCCCATTAGTTACCTGCTAACATAGAACAAGATACAGCACTTCATTGATTTGATTTGATTTGATTTGATTTGATTGGTAAAAGGAAGCATCGTGTATGTGTGTAAACTACATTTCTCCAGGTTAATCTTAGGGACATGTATTTTTAAGACATATAATTAATGGGAGCATCTATCGACTGTGAAATCAGAAGAAATATAGATACTTCGTAGAGAATAATTCTCACTCCTGTGCTATTCAAGAGATAAGAGCTGAAATTCAGATTGGAGAGAGACCCAGGGGACTAACGTGCCTTGGAACTTTATGTACAGGAGCAAGAACAAGTCCCATTTCAATGGAAAGCTCTCTTGCAAGGTTATGTTAAAGAATGAGGTCATTCCACATTTATTCGAGTTAACAGAGCACTCCAAAAGCTTGTGAAGAATATGAAGTATAAGATTAATTAAAATACTAGGGAGAGGTGCTTCTGTCTGAAAGACAAATAGTGCAACTTATGCAGGGGCAGCAGCAGGCAGGCTGTCAGTTTTCTACTTGGAAAAGAGTTTTCTCTGGATTTTCCAACTTTCTTTATAAATAACGGAGGTAACTGCAAAAGTAGAACAGTGCAGGAGTGTCAACAGATGCCTGCCTACAATGCTATGTTTGCATACATTGAAGGCACCTACTTACCCTGTTGCTGGTAATGTGCTGATTTGTAGTTTAAGCTGGCATTAGACACCCATTAGATTTCATGCGTAGATAATGAGGAATTCAGAGAATTGGCAGCTCGCAGAGATAACACCACAGTTCCTCTGCAAAGGGCTCTCTGCTGGCACTGCAGCTTGGCAAGCAGCACTGCTTTGGTGGAGAAGGGCTGCACAGCTGAAGCATGGCCTCAGGTCTCTGGTTCCCATGCCTGGCAGGATGCACATGCTTTTGGGATGACCTGCAGTGATGAAAATCAAGTTCTGAGGCTTCACTGGCAGTGCTGGCTCAGTGCTCAAAAGTGGGCTCCTGCCCAGCCTCTTGATAGGCTTCACAGGAAGCTGCTTACTGACTCCTCCAGCAAAAAAGGCAAATTTCATGTTCATGCTAATCCAAATTTTTAGAGACATGGCAGAGGAAAAGGGGTGGGGGAGAGAGAAATTTCTCATGTCACCTTCACACAGACTGTTGATAAGGAAAGGCTGATAGACTAATCATAGCCAAGAAGCCTCACTGGTCTCTTCTGGAGGATGAGTTGATTAAAACCTTGTGAATTTATATTTCACCTCAAATTCTCTCCCTCTCTCTCTCTCTCTCTCTAATTTTTATATACATTTTCAGTGTCAAATTAGAATTAGAAAGTGCTCCTTTTCATACAGGATCAAAGCACTTGTTTGTCTTGTTTTGAGCTTTCCTGCATTAAATCTTACTGGGATTGGTGTACCTGGTATATGATGACTACTGCTACTCATAAAATACTAGAATCTTATTTTAAGAAACCTAAAGCCAAGGGATTCACTTGCTTCCAAATATTTGGTTTCCATTGAATAAAGGACTAAAAGTTGCTCTGTAGGTTCTTTGGTGACTTTCCCTTTCCCTTTTCTGTTTTTCTCTGCTTCTTTAAGATAAGTTTAATTTGTCCTCTTTGCATCTGTATATCATATTTTTTACTTGCCGTCCTCTTTCCCTTTCTAAAAGGATCAGTGGACAAGGTTGGATTAGCCCCAAAATGTTGTCATTCCTTTTCATGTGGAGATTACACACGCTATCTTTGAGTAATGATCTTCTAAGCTTCCTCTAAGTGAGGTGTGGATGAGAATCGCTGTGGTGACTGGAATATGATTAGAGAACACTGCGTTCCTTATCAGTCGCAAAGAGAAGGATAAAAGATTGGAGTGTCTAGACTTGAAATGAGGAAAAGACACTACATTTCTACGTGTCTAGAAAATCATCTTCAACCTAAAGGGCTCTTATAAAATGGAAGGAGAAGGACCTTTTATACAGGCAGATAGTGACAGGATAAGTGGGCATGGTTTTAAACTGACAGAAGGCAGGTTTAGATCAGATGTTGGGAAGAAATTCTTTACTCAGAGGGTGACGAGGCATTGGAACAGGTTGCAGAGAGAAGTTGTGGATGTTCCATCCCTGGAAGTGTTCAAGGCCAGGTGGGATGGGGCCCTGAGCAACCCAATCTAGTGGAAGGTGACCCTGCCTGTGGCAGGAGGATCAGAACAGGATGATCTTTGTTGTCCCTTCCAACCCAAACTGTTCTGTGATTCTGTGAGCATAGATCTAAAAAAATAGATTGGGGTATAGCAGTGCTTTTGCTCAGCACTGATTTCAGCTCATATCTCACACATTTGGCTGGAAAATGAATCCAAGAGACTTGTTTTGCTAATCTTAAAAACAGTATTTCAAACCACTGCTGTCATCTCTGAAAACAGGACATACATATTTATGACAGAAATAAGCACTGTCTGATTAATGGCATGCCTAACGCTGAAGGGGACTTGTCCATGACTTTCTGTGGGCTCCTCCTTCCAAAAAAGGTCCTTCTCTTCATGAACAAATAAATAAGTTCCCATCTGTGTAAATTGTATTATAAGGCAATTAATGATGTTGTACCACTGAGGTCATTCATCAGCCCATGGGCTTCTCAAAAATTTAACATATTGCTCCTTCTTTGTTCCATTTTCCTCTACATCCAATATCTTTTGCACAATTGCTAATTATTTATTTTGGTAAAAACACAAATGCTCCAGTGATCATTGCCAACAGTTCAGCACTAATGAGCATCTCTCTTGTAACTAACAAACACTGTGTGCATCCAATATGAGAAGTCAAATTGGTAAGGAAAGAGCTTTAAGCAATGTTGTGTTGTTGTAGATAATAGCGAGGAGTAAAATCTTATCTTTGCAATTATTAAAAAGTATCTATCATCCTGAGAACTGAAACTTAATGGACTATAAATATTATCACTACTGCTACTACTATTACTGTTATTGGGGCAGCAATCTTTTGTTCATGATGAAATAATAAAGGCTGTGGAGAAGCACTAACACTGCAGCAGGTACTTTCTGGCTGAACAGAGAATAAGGAAAGGTTTTATTTTATCCTGAAATGCAGTTCAAGATAACCTATAAATCCAACACATTTTTATCTCTATCGGATCTATCGGTCTTGTCAGAACTCTGTAGCAAATCCTTGAGGTGTGAGCAGAAATTTGGAAATTTCCAGAAAGTTAATTAATTTAGCAGAGGCCAGATTCTGATAGCAAATGGTTTATTCAGCTTCACCAGAACTTTCTTCTTTAGGGTCTGCACTAGAAGTCAAGAGCCCCTTTTATCACCTGCTCTGACCACCTGCATAGCCTTTGACTTCGATGTTTTAACAATTTATATGACAAGGGGGTCCTGAGAGATGAATTCTTATAAGCTGTTGTGGCTTGAACCCAGACTTGAGCCTTTCAGCAGGAACATCAGAAGGATTGCATTCCTGGCCTCCTTGTTTTCGTAGAAACTTTAAGAATTAATCTTTTTGTAATACATTAGCCAATTAATTTGAAAGGTTGTCACACGACCCACACATCTTCATATTGAGATCTCCAGCATTCCTATATCTGCCATGAAGTATGCACTGGAACTAGGTACATAAATTCCAACAGCTGTCTCATCCATGCTGGGACCACTCATCTTCTCCTGTCTCTAAGGACTTCATTAGGCCTTTTAACAGTAATACTCTGTTCACAGCTGATGAACAGGCAATCTCTGACCTCATCTTCAACTGACTCATTATTTTCATGGCTGTGATCCCCAATGTTTAAACTGCATCCTGCAATACACATGTCTGGGTATTACTCTGAATTTTTGGCTGACTTAAATGTACACTAATGGAAGACTATTGTTTAACCAAGAGCTACATTTCACTCTTTAATAGTCTGCTGCATCTCATTGTTACCCATTAATCCTTCTGTGCTCTGCAGATTCTAGTGTTTATGCCCTTGTCCAATAATTAGCATGAATGCTAATAATATTTTAAAACTTTAGTTGTTTAATTTCTTATTGTAACATAGGAATCTTGTATCCCTGTACACCATGTTATTTCTTCAAAGTGCTCAAAGTTGGGTGTAACAGAGAGCTTTAGAACACAGATGTGAAAGTGAGGTGAGTTCTCCCCCCAGAAGAGTTTCTACTTATTATTAATTCATATATTCCCTATGTTTGTGTTTTACAAGAATGTGGCTACTGAGATGCCCCCTCAGCCCCGTTCATCAATGAGATATGTCCTTTTTTTTTTTTTTTTGGGCAGCTTCATGCAATATTGAGATTTTTTCTCAGTGAATTTTTATGTATTCTATATTTCAAAAATATTTCTCTTACTGGATTTTCAATTATTTATTTTGCATTATTGTCTTCTCAAAAGAAATGTTAATTTCAGTTAAATTTGACTGTACCTTCCAAGACACTAGGCATTTCATTAGTACATAAGTCTTACAACATCCCAGCTTTGTTCAGAAGAATATCTTATTTCATTCAAACATGGTGAATGGCAATTCTGAATTTAGTCCCACTTTATATGAATATCATAATGTAAAAATCTTTTCCAGTTATGGTCTTTTCTTCAGCCTGGATGTTAGTGGATGTGTCTCGTAGTGATTTACGATGCTATAGTTGCTCTGCAGAAAGCTTCCTTCTTGCCTGCTGCCTCACCAGTGCCAGCAGCCAGTTTTGGTCCCTGGAAAGGTTGCATTGTGTTCAGATAAGCAACGTATCAGCCCCTTTGTGTGCAGTAGCTGCTGTGCTCAGAGCTTCCCTGCTTTCACTTATTAGCTGTGGTGTAATGGATGTGTTCACAGGGGCAACCCTCACCACTGCCTGCTCACAAACCCATAGGAGCAGCAACCATCTGTTTGGAGTGCAAATGCATTGCTGAAGGTATTAGTGGAGAAATCGGAAAGTTTTAAACTTTTAAAAAATAAAATGATTGCATGAAATCGTACAAAGCTTGGCAGATTTGTGCTGAGAGTGCACGGCTTCTTTGTTACAAGCAACATTTCCAGATATGATGCCGACAGACCTTTTAAATGAACTGATTTCCCTCCCCACTCCATACCACCAAAGAACCATTCCCCAATCTCTGTGGAAGCACTGGGTTTTACAGAGTTTAGGATAAAGGATACTTGTTTATTCTGCTGATTTACTGTGTGGCAGAAGTGACTCTCAGCATGATCCAGCCCCTTCCTGAATATCATCACAGCTGCAATACATGCTTTACCCACATAATCTCTCTGGGTCTTGGGCAGCACTGTGGTTCAGCTGGCACCCAGCCATGCTCATACCGTGAATGAAGGTGGAGAAATCAGAATGTTCCTTCTGAACAATGAATTATAATGGCTTGGGGTGGGTGCTGACCTTGTGATTTCTGTCTGCTGTTGTGACTTTCAAGGTGAGGATATATATTTACACAGTAGTGAGTGGATGTTGTAATTCAGATAGAAATGAAACTTAAGAATTATTTGGGAAAGGAGAGGTGGTTCTTACCCCATTTACATCCATACTCTTTAGAGAGATCACTGGGGAAGCTCCAACATGAAGAAGAACTCAGATCAGATTTTGGGCTCCTTTGCAAGTTCAACAATGTCAGATACCATAAACAACATGTTTAGGTATAACAAATAGTTTTTGTGATCCAAGTAGCCTTTTGTCCACACTCGTTCTGCACGACTTCTTGAATTTTCTAATATTTAATAGACTGTTAGGTTTTGTTAAATTAGTGTTTTAATAATTTAAATCGAATATAGTTTAATATCAGCTTGTTGAAGCTGTTGCTGTGGAGCAATTGGTATTGAAGAGGAATTCTTGCTCACCTTAGGCAAGGAGAAGGAATATAGGTCTTGGACCCAGCCCAAACCCATCAACTATTAATAGCTCAGATACAGACATTGGTATCTAGAACATATGTTGAAGTAAAAAAGCAGATTTAAAAGTTTTTAGATGAAGCAAAGAGACAAAAATCTTTCTCAGGTCCTTTGTCAGGCTTTTAGTCCACTGAGGCTTTTTAACCAAAACAGCTTCTATATTCTGTTAAGCTTCAGATTAAAATAACCCTGAAGTGAAAGCATTGTAAGGAAAAGATGTCCCTTTGTTAAAGACAGTTCCTGCTGAGGAGCAGTCTGACTCGCTTCCTCCAGTAACTTCTGTGGGCTCACAGGAATGGAAGCCTTCCCTCGAGTTTGAATGGGGTGGAAGAAAGCACAGCGGGGGGACAGCAGTGTTCACCTTCCCACCCTCCCCAGCCCCTCGCTCTCCACGTCCTTACCCACCCCCACAGATGGAAGCTCTCCCAGGGCTCATTTAACTGAGCAGATAAGAGGGTTGGTTCTCACTGATGAAGCCAAACACTAGTTTTTGTAGGGTTTTCATGCTCAGCCTCCTACCTTTACTGTAATATTTTCTGTCTTTTCAGAGTTGTAGGCATTATCGAGAAGCTTCTTTTTGTCTGTGCTGGGTCGGGGAGTGTGGAAGAACCTGCCTGGATGCAGGAACTTCCCTCGTGGCTCAGAAAGAGCCCTGTTGCACAGGCACGTTGTACAGTCTCTCCTCCATGCTGTGGAGGGAAGGCTGCCCCTGGGAACAGCTGTATCCATGTGGCACTTTCCCTGTTTTGCTGGTTGTTCTGCTGCTGTGGGCTGCAGCATCACCTCACTCTGCGGCTTCTCCCATGATGGCTCAGAACCACAGAGTCCTGGAACATCCTGAGCTGGAAGGCACCCATGGGGATCATCAAAGTGCAGCTCCAGGGATCCCTCTCAGGAGGATGGCTTTAGGTTGAGCTGCAGGAGACAGTGTGAACTCAGGACCTCAGTCTGAGGTGTAATGGGAGAGAGAGGGGATACCCCAGCAGGAAGTGTAAAGAAACGAGGTAGGAAGGAGAGAAGAAGGTGGCAAAGGTCTCCTGTTTGCCTTTTTGCAGATCTACACAGAGCTGGGGGTGAGCACTGCCTGTGATGGTGTAACTTGCTGCAGCCGGTGCTACTCGAGAAAAGAAAGCTGGGAAACCTCTTTCTGAGCTTTTTCTTCTTTGTGGAAGAATTTCAATTCTGTTTCAGCATGAACAAATTCAATTCTGTATTTCCCTTCTCCTTGAGGAGAGTCAATTACAGGCTGTTCTGGAAAAAAAAAAAATCACACTACACTCTTCATGGTGAGGCTGTTCCAATTTTCAGAAAAGACTGTAAGCATTCTTAGACCACGGAGAAAAAGAGAGTGACATGTACAGCCTATTTGTTAGGCATTCTGTGATAGAAAAGAGATAAAAGTTTTGGTCACTGCATTTCCAAGTACTGTAAAATAGATTAAGAAACAAATCTTCAGGATGAGTCAGTTACTTCTAGCTAAGATAATTGATCTTGAAATTCTGAACCCAATAGTGTACAGGGTTAATTGTTGATGTGTCAAGAGCTGCTGAGATTTCTTTTCATGCTGATATCTTGGGCTTGTCTTTAAGTTAGTAACACTTTAAGAGATATGGGGCTAGGGCAAAAGCACAAGAATTCTTTGAAAAATGTTTTCTGAGGAACTTCCTAAGGCTCAGCACTAGCAGTTCTCTGTTAGTTTTGCAGTATTTTTTGGATTTGAAATAGTTCTTTCTGTGATGCTTTTTTCTGTTTTCTTTCTAAAAAGATTATTTTTGCATTTTTTTTTCCTTTGGCTTGGATTATTTCCTCCCATAGAAATATTTGTCTGTGCTTGGCAGTGTATGAGCCTAACTTAGAAACTCTTTTAAGATGCATGACTTTTTCTATTGACTATGTAGGCAGCTTGGAGGGATTAGGGTTTCACCTCATCCAGTTGCAGATTTCTACAGTGTCTAGATCTGTGCTAGTTTGCTAGACCCCGTATTTCATCAGGGGAGAGAAATGTCAGTATAAGAAGTTATTTGGCTCATTCTAAGTGACAGAAACTGGATCAGAGGAGTCACTACCTGGAAGTAAATGTTTCTCTGTACTAAGTGTGAATATTCCATGTCCGTGTAGACCTGTGTCAGGGTGTACTCCATTGCCAAATAGCTGTGCTTCCAATCAGGGGAAAGGGGAGAGGGCATAATTACAAGTTTAATAAGAACCTCAGCCTTGAACAGGAGCACATGCCAGCTTTTATTAGGAAAGGCAACAGTTCCCCAGGTACAGGAACTCATCAGAAACCAGGACCCAGGAGGGGCTGCCTCTTGCAGAGTAAAATGCTGTTAATCACCGGCTCTCTGGGCAATCTCTTCACTGTGCCCAGAGGAGCTCAGGACGCCCCTAACTCTCATCTGCTTGTGTCTGTGTGAGACAACACCTCTGAGTTTCTGACCATGTTCCTCTCCTCCTCAAAATGCAGTGGTCCTGGAAAAGTTTAATACTTTCTGTTCGTTTTTTTCAAGTATGTACCCAGAGCTGCTATACCTGGTGTGTGTTGAACAAAGTGGAGACCTGCAAGAGTTGAAGCTGCAGGTGTTTTAGGTCCTGATCTGGCTTAAAGTCCTGCTGTGCTCTCAAGGGCAGACTGGGAGTTGGTTGTAAAGAGTTGAGTCCCTTCCGTGTCAAGGCTGAAGACACATAGAGTGTGTGTTTGTGGTTCTTTGGACATCTCAACAGCCTTGCACTGCACATCTGAGCAAGTTTTAAAACCATGAAAAGTTATTAATTAGGTTCCCAAAACCCAAGGAACTGTAACAGGCACTCTGACTAATGAACTTGTCCAGTTCCAATAGGATTTGTCATTTTCTTTCCAGTTGTAGGCCCTACAGCAGTCAGTGCCAGAGCAGCTGTGCTCCCCTACATGCTGCATGTGACCTTCCCATAGTAAGTGGCAAAGGGGAACAAGCCACAATAACTTCCAGGAGCATTCAAATGTTGCTTTCAAAGCTTCAGAAAGCACAGAATGTTGTGTAACCAGCCATGGCAGTTTTTATATAAGTATTTCCAGGTTGAAGTGTTGTTGCCAAAGTGCTGATTGTGAGAATGATTTTAGAAAATTACAAACAGGAAAGAAAGATGTGCCACAGCCTAAACTTATCTTCATTTGAGAGTAGTGTGGATGGTAGAGTAGCCTGAGAATCTGCACTCACACAGGGAAAGAGAGAAATGGAATCTTACTGAGTGGCAAATTTAAATGTATATCGAGAGGAGGGTAAAAAAATGGACTAAAGCCTCCCTAGAGACACATGCTATAAATCATAGAGTCCTTTTGATAGCATCAGTTCAATAACTACAACAACAGAGAAGATTATTTTTTAATAACTTGGCCTCCAACTAGGCCAGTACCTTGTAAAATCAAGAGAATGACTGACAGACACAAATATCTTGCAAAAGAGACAGAGCCCCTTTTTAATAATGCAAGTTTAAATTATAAATCATTTCATGGTCTTTGCCCAGAGAAATCCCATGCCAAAGGCCTCGCTGAGAGTAGCCTGTGGCTCAACACCTATGCTGCCAAAACAGCTGCTCAGATACAAGGTTTCCCTTTCTTTGTGTGTGCAATTGCCCCATCATTTTTTCCTCTGTCAGTTTAGTTGTTTGGAGACCTGATTCCAGATCAGATAGGCCTCGAGGAAAAATATAGAGAAGTGGTGCTATTGCTGCAAGGAAGGAAGTCATGGGAGCTTCTTGCAGGAATTATTCTTCATCTTTAGGATCCCTTTAAAAGTTTTTCAGATTGCCTTTGGGCGTTCTCTATATTCTTTGGGGGAAGTATGCACATGTGAAATTATGGCTAATCAGATACATTGTCCAAGTCAGGGGAGTCGCAACATCAGCTTGATTATGCTTCGTCCACCCTGTGTCCCATTGCCAAAAGACACTGGGATTGTTTATGCCCTTCAGGCATTCTCCATGGTCCTGGGGATAAGCAGGGTTTTCCCTCAGCCTGCCGTGGCTCTTCTGCACTTGTTTACTGTCCATGCCAAGAGTACAACCAGAGGAACCTCCTGCATCCTCTCTTCTTTCAGAAGAGCCGCTTCAGAGCAGCTCACATTTACCCTTCTTCCTTTTGGTTCCTCCTTAAAATGCTGTCTGAGATGCCCAGTATGGAGAAGGAAGGCATGCAGAGGCAGTCCTTCCTGCAAGCCTGCTGCATGATTTGAGGAAAACAAGGATAGGAGAGCGTTTCCTTGTGTACCATTGCTGGGAAGACAGCAACATCTGTCAGCTGTGATATGCTTGAACAAGGACATATGATCCTTCCTTGGCACATGACTGCCAGATGAAGGCTTGACAGTAAAAACAGCTGACAATAGGATTAGGCAGATAATAAATGAGCAATTTTACACACCCCAAACATTAACAAATCTTGAGGATATCATAAAACATGAGTGATACCTTAAAAATGATACTTTGACATTTGTTGGGTTTTTTTATCTTTGCTCTTTGTTTCTGAGTTGTTAGTTTACACAATAATCATGTTTTATTCTTGTTCTCAAAAACACGTAGGCTGGAAATTTGTTTTAAAGAGAAAAGAAGATAGCTGACATATTCATATGTTTTGATAATGCTGGCACTGAGGACTACTTGGAGGAATAAAACCAAAACCAGCTAAAAGGAACAGAACTATTAGGACTCCATGAGACAATCAAGATGCCAAGATTGTCAGTCTTGACTGAGTTCCCTCAGTTTACATTTCTGGAGCCTTTTGCTGTTTTAGTGAAAGTGCCCAGCAGTAAAAGAAAAATTACATTTTTTAGTTAGCAAGTGTTTGAAATAGCATGTCATTAACAAAATCTTTCTTACCACTCTCGGCCAGTCCCTTTTTCCCTGTTCTACTTAGTAAGCTTGAGACTTACATAAGTGTGCAGTCAGTTCCCTTTCATAAAATGGGGAATTAGATGAGTAGAAGCACATTTTCTGCAATGACAAACTTTGATCCAGATTTTGCTGTGCTACTGACATTAAATTGTCTATTTTCTGTCCTTAGTTGAGGACTGCAGTGGTTTGATTTCCTAACTGTGTTGGTTTATCCAGCAATATTTAAACCCTCTTCATGCATGTCTGCGTGAAAATGAGGATATTGTGTTATGCATCTAAAGGGCTTAAAAAAATTTAAAAACAAGAAACATATTGAATATATAAAAAGCACAGCTTGCTCTCCTGAGGGTGTCTTCAGTGTTTCTGCTTCTGTAAAATATAGTCCCCCCGGAAAACCAAAAAAAAATGAAATGCCACTTTGGAAATTTAGAGCGGTTGTCTGACTTGTATAGGAAAAAACAAGATATAGTGAGGTGCTGTATTCCCTCAGCCAGCACATGTTTCTGAGATGTTTCTAGTGGGTAATAGTTTGTTAGTGGGATGATGTATGTGCCCTTGTGGAGGCAACAACATACTGTCATTTCTGCAGTTTGTCCAGAGGATTTTTGCAACCGTACTATTTTCCTGAGCAGAGCATAGCCACCCATTCCACTCTGACAGGGCAGGATATGCTGATGCAAATCACACCGTGGTTCCTGAGCTCCGATGAATCTCATAAAATGAGAGGAGAGTCTGCTGTAATTAAATTGTGGAGCAGTCCCTATAGAAAAACATACTTCCCTTAAGGTATAATATGCTTTTAATAAAAAGGATAGATCTCAATGCAACATATTCCCTCCCAGCTGCCTGACAGTGTTTAGGTATTCAGGACGCTAAATCAAACCCTTGCAACGGCAAAATTGGAAGTCTGAGATGCCGTATTTCTTTTTGATGAGGAACTAATTGTACCATATCACTGACATGTTAAAAAAATGTTGCTGAAAGATCAAGTTCCAACATCAGTAAGCACTTTTAGAAGTCACACACTTTCAGCTGTGAGAAGAGGACCTGTTTGTGATCAGCCTGTTGTGTTAGGTAGTGATTTTCAAAATTACAGCCAAGAATCTATTGAAATACATTGGAAATACATTGGTCTTTTTAGGTCTGATTGTTTTGATTATTAAATTTTAATTTTAATATGCCATCTACAGAATCACTGCAAACAACTGATATAAAGTAGTTCTTATAAAGTGACCTGGCTAATTAAAAGCTGTAAAAATCCTACAAACAGCTCAGCCAATATCTATCACCATCAGAGGCCTGAAATTCATGAAAAGTAAGCCCTCCAGTGAAATTCCAGTGGTGGCTGGCTAAGTGGACTCTTTAATTTACTTGTCTCCTTTGGGAGTTTTAATAATGAATGCCACTCCAGCACCTGGAAATGCTCATTTGTGCACATGTGACTGCACACATATACTTGAGAAAGCTCCACACAGGGAAGGACCTGGCCTTTGCCACCTGGAAACAACACGTGGAACTATGCACCTAACCATGGCCCTTCTTTCTTGTATAAAGGCCAAAGCAGTACCCACATGTGCAGCTGGAAAGGAATTTTCCGTTTTGGCTGTTTAGAAGGTTGATTTTTTTTTATCAGTATTCTTTCCCAGCAGGGCAGAGTAAAAGGCTGATCGACTCTTATTTAGCTTCTCTGAATTGTAAACTGCATCAGGATGCTTCACTCTGGCTTCCTACGAGGTCATGCTTAAGGAACAGCTCTGACTCATCGGTTCTTTGGGTGGCTGGCCAGAGCGCCAATGCACCGTAAAATCATAAACCTCAGGGCAGGATGGGGGCTGCCTATTTCCAGTTTTGTAGCCACTTTCCCTTCCTTTCTCATGGATTGTACCTTCTGAGCATTAACAGTTGGAATAGGAAGGTGGGCAGCTGGAAAGAAAGAACAACCCTGTAGATCTCTCTCTATATATGTATATGCTCCTATATGATTGCTCTGGTGTCTGAGCAATTCCTATTCTCTACCACAGTTAACTTCACAAAACTTTAGTGTGGAACATCCCTGTCAACTGCCTTTTACTGGCAGGAGCTGAGAACCAGGTGGTGTCTGTGTGCAGATGGACAGACTTCTCTTAGGGCTGCCTTTTATGCAGAAGTGTTGTGTTTAGACCACTTATAGGGGAAATTCAGCCTGAAGAGACTGATTTTTCACCAATCTAGCTCTCCTGAGAGTGCCACAAAGGCAGCACTTGGGTAGTTAGGCTGAGACAGGAGCATAGACTTTGTTCTCCTGCAGCCGGTGACACGGGGTGCACCACAGAATGAAAGATTCAGGATTCTGGGGAAAGATATTAAGAAAACAGTAACCTGACATTACAACTCAGTGAGGACTGGTGTCTCCCAGAAGTCTGTTTGAGGGTGTTCTCTGTGCCCAAGGGACTACACCAGAATATCTCAGTTTGAGCATCACTGAGTGAAATGTATGAACTGGTCCTATTGCAGTGCTGAGGCAGGGAGAGCTCTGCTTGAATCTCTTTTAAATGAAGTTAAAAATAGGCCGACCAAAACCAAAACTGAATTGGGGGTGTGTTATGATGGACTGCCTTCCACTTAGTCTCCCATCAGGGTTACTTGAGGCAAGGGTTGAAGAAGTGGGTGCTTTTACTTCATCACTGCTGTTGGTTTGTTTCTGTGGTTTTAAACAGGAATCCACATAGCCTTAAAGACAGAGCTGTAGTGCCAATCAGTGAAGATCAAAAATACCTCAACCAGCAAAAGGACAAACCAAATTAGGTACTGAACCAAATCCAGAGGAATTCATTCTGGGCAATGGGTTGTGAAAATTCATCCTAGCTTTGCCCTTTCTTTCCCTGGTTTTCCAGTTGACTGTGAGGACTCTAGTCCTGCACTTCAGGGCCAGAGGGCCACTGAGCAATGCACTATTTATGCACTGTTATCCTAGGGCTGTTGTACCATCAGGACTCGTAATCTAAAGAACCAATTTTTTGGAAGGGAAAAAAGGGTGGGAGATGAGCTGTTGATGATTGATAAGCATAATTGTTTTGGGGGATTATTATTTCCTTTATAAAGACCAGAACCACAGAATGTGTCTCTTACCCAGATGCTGTCTCAGTTGAGAGAAAAAGCCATATTTCAATAAAGAAATATTGAGTTCAGTCTCATCCTGCTTCTCAAAATATAGTCATAGGCTAGCCACAATATTCTGTGTATTTGATTAGTTGCTTTCAATCTGCTTAATTTATTATGGGTTGTATTTTCTTTAATTGTGTGGGGACCTAAATCTGCAGACATGCTGATATGAATTCATAAACCTTGAGGAATAAATCCCTACTGATGCTGAGTCTCTGAAGTTGCAGCAGCCTTTATTCTTCTCCTGTATTGTTGTGCAGTGATCCCCTGCGCTGCTAAACCGCTTCCAAAACTCACGGCAGCCATGTCTGTGTTTTAATTGTAGGTGAAACGATCCTTGCCTGCAGTTTGTTAAACACTTTGACATCTTTTTAATTTAAAGGTGTTATAAAAATGTAAGATCATTATGTGGCTTTAGATTCCCAAACATCTCCTGTATGTATTTGAATATTGATAAACTCATGGCTTGAAAATGCTGTGATTGCAACTTCAGAAATTTCTTCTGTTCCAGTTTGTTTAACCAAAGCTTGTTTAACATTAAATATTTAGCAAATTTCTTTCTTCAGATCAGCATACTCATTAATAACTTAAAATATAAACTATCATACATCGAAGATGCAGATCAGACTTTCTATTCAGACTGGATCCTTAGTCTCCTACACATAGTTATGATAAATATCACCTTCTGCAGTGAGTCACAGCACTGCTCCTGCCAGAAATTACTCCCTGAGCAACAAGCAAGGCAGAGCAAGGCAGCAGTCTGGCTGTATCTATGGCCAGTGCTGACTGCCTGTCACAACACACCTTTAAACTTTTGCCCTCTGTTTCTCAGTTATCAGGCTCTGGGAATGTCCTATATTTAACTCACTTCAGGGTGTCTTTACATGGGGACAGTGATTTTTTTTTTTTAATTTTTTTTTTTTTTTTTTTTTTTGAAATGGGGGTTTTTTTGGCATCTTGACCTGTGAAACGTGTAGCAAACTATTGCTACAAAAGGGCAAAAGTGCTGTCCATTCTGGGAATTCTGGAAGTTGAGGAGCAGCCAGGCTGGTTCAAGCTATAGTTTTGTGAGAGGAAGTGATACTGGCATATGTAGCTGTCTGGGGGAAGTGGATATACTTCATGATGCTGGCAGAGTGCATATGGGTACATATAAGACAAACTGATAGCATACCTTAGTCGTTGCCACCGTAAGAGACCCTTGGGCCTTCAGAGAAGTACCAGCCTCACATGGCAATTGGAAAGGTCATGGTGAAATAGAATCAAAAACAAGCTACACAGAGTTTTTCCTCTGAATGGAGCATCTGTAATAGGTGTTTGAAAAGGGTTCCCAGAGGATTGTGAAGGATTGGTAAAAACTACAGGAGCTATTCAACCCTTGGGGGACTTAGACATTGATGAAAATAGGGATAGACACCGAATGGTGTTGACTTTGAAATAAGCTACTATTTTGTATAAATAAATTAGATCCTGTAAATAGTAAGTAATTCCATCCAAGCCTGTTAAACAAAAATTATTTAGTCTTTTTAGGGAAAAGGGAATTTCTAAGAGATGTTTAATACAGCCTGCCAATTCAACTTGTTTTGGGAAGGAGAGAAACTGAGGCAACGCAGTCGTTAAAGGAACAAGCTCCTGATCTCAGACTGAGGGCACTTGCTGTTTGTCTTGCTAAGCCCTATCAATATGCTGAGTTTTCTAATCATATCAATTCAGGATTTAACAAATGTGCTGCTCCTCTGACTTCAGCACAGCCTCTCTGCTTGCATGTATTGCCAGCAGGCCAATGGTGAGCACTCAAGGTCAACATTACACGGTTTAAAAAAGAAAAAAGTTAATTTCATACATAAACCATTTTTTTTAACATGAAACAATTATTCTTAAGGATGTTTTAGCAAGAATTGCCTTAAAATACTAGAATTACTTGAATATGTGGTTATTTCATTCCGAAAATTATGTGCTTTTTAATATTTTTTTTGATTGAGGCTCTGTTTTTTCACAGAATCCTTATTTGCAGGAAAGGATTCCATCAGCTTTAGCCAATGCTGAATCATACTCCTATTACATATCGTGTTTAAGTTTGTAGGGCCCAGGTTGTTAGACTAGGAGATGGAGGAGGATTCATACAAGGAAGGAACTTATTGGACATAAGTTCGATTCTACCCAGGATTTTAATTCAGATGTATTTTCTGGTAATTGACCATCTTATTTTGACTCTGGCATGATGTTCATGCCAGAGTCAAAATACTGGCAACTCTAAATACTGAAAACTCTGCAGTCTGCAACATGGTGGCTTAGTTTACATCTGAGCTCTTTGTTTTAAGCTATATGGGTCTCATTTGGTTATCCTCTTTTTCCTAGGTTTCCTACCAGTGTTATTTATTAAAACAGAAAGGATCTGAACACTGCCCTTCAGCTTTCAGAGCATTTGGCTAAATGGCTATCACACTGCAGGTTGCCTTTTCTTTCAAGCTATTTGTATTTCATCTGAGTATAGAAACTGTTTAGTGCACTACAGCCGTGTGAAAACTGTTGTTTTCCTTAATTCTTTATTTTCCTTTCATCCTAACTGATTACCACCTCCGTCAGAATTTATCAGCACTGCTCTGTGCACTGGACTGTGTGACCTAAATTTTATGACCTTGTGTCCAAATCTAATTCTCTGGTACAAACTCATATTTCTTTGTTGATCTTTTAAAGACACTTTGCTCATTAGCATGGCAAGAAAGCATGTGGAAGCCAAGCGAAACAATATGCAATTTTGCATTGCACTCAAATTCCTTGCTGCAGTGCACTCAACTAACCTTCTATTAAAATTGTATTTTACCCCCATATCCTTGCTTTCTCTTTTGCAAACAAATAATCTGTCAGTGCTAAGGAGTTATTTATTTTGTCCGTCTTTGATTATTCCTGTCATCTACCAGCCTTCAATTTGTCCATTTTTCTATGGTTACTCAGGTAATCACAGTGCCATCAAAGCCTTTCCAGGACTTGAAAAATCCCAGCAACTGCATTTCTACTGCAAGGGTGTCTTTATTTTGAATTACAATATTAACAGGAAATTATATGCAATAAGAAAATAAATCTAACTTTCAGTTGTGGAGAAATCAGATAAGTGATTGTAAGTAGCAGATTTTTTCCCTCCCCACAAGAATTCTTCAAGAATTAAGGTATTTTAGCAAATGTGAAATTAAGGACCTCTCCCAGGCATTTATATATCCATTCTTAGGCAAAAAAAATGTATTTATATGTAGGTGTCAATGCAATTTTATTTGACCATGTCACGTCCTAATAGACACACAAATGCTTATGGGTCACTTGCAAAGCTGTGTAACAAATATCCCTCCAGAAATAGCCAGGATCATCAGCTGACCAACTCAAGATAAAATGTAGGCCGTTCTGTCACAGTATCTTCTAAACCACATCCAGTCATGAAAAATAGGGTTTGTACTTCAATTTATGCAGAAAAATCACCCCAGTAAAATTTGGAAATAAACCAAAAAAGAAGAAAGGGCATCTAAAGGATTTTACTGTGATGCATGGTGTAAACTCAGGCTGATAGGATTTCATTTTTACTTGTTGGAGAATTTACTGGTTGTACTCAAAGCTGATGTTGGTGTCACACCACCTTCAAAACACTGAATTGGGAAAAAGGTGTTGCTTCCCAATCTTGTGTTCATCTCTAAGGTATTGTCTGGCCCTGGCATACAACACATGAGTGGATCCAATTTTTTTTTCCTGCTCACTATGCCACAACTTACAGGAACAGAACACAGGTGAGGTTTATGCTCTCATTCATATATGGAGACCACCCTACTTGTTCACTGGTACATACACCATATATCGATTAACTGGAAAAATTATTAGTATTAGAGCTATGTGGGGGAGAGGAACACACTAGTGGTGAAAATACTTGATGCTTACACATTTCCATGCTTTTTGTTACAAAGAATTGGCAAATCCTCAGGCTCTGTACAAGGTAATGCAGTTGTTTTCTAGACAGTACAAGTTAGAAAGTTAGAAAATCTTAAAGCACATCCCGCTTTCCCCCCTTTTGTTTGCTGCCATTAAAATATGTGCAGCTTTACTAGATTCAGAGAAACTTTTCACTGTTTATTCAGCACATGATAATGCACATGATTAGGTACTTAACCTCCTGTTAAATTCATTGACTCTTGCTGAGTTAAGGAGGGTTGACTCGTGTGCATGCCGAACCTGGATACCTTTGTTTTGTGTTTTGGTTGGTTTTACTAGCTGAGAAGTTCTGTATCCCAAGGTTTCCTGCTGTCACTCAGAAGTGACAAAAGCTCCTGCCATGTTCTTTGTCAAAAGTGAGGCCCCAGATCCCATCATCTTTCTCATCTAGAAATGACCCTCCAGCATCTTGCCAACGGGAACGTCCCAGGCAAGCTACATAACCCTGCAGTGGTCAAATGCAAGAACTGATTTAGCTGACACACACTGGGTTATGAATTCAAAGATCTACAGCATCGTTTTGGTCTCAAGAATACAAATACCTCAGTTTTTAAATAATTGCCTACAGAAGCCTTCAAAACATAAATAATAACGAGACAATGCACAATGTTTGCTATGGCAACATGAGTTCAAAAGCCAGCAGTACAGTAATGATGCCTCTGAAGAGAAAAATGTGGAATTGCTCTGGAAGGCAAGTGTCTCAGCACCGCTTAGAAGTTGATCCAGACCTCCCCTGGGTCCCACAGTTGCAGCTTAAACAAAAGTTATTTGTATGTGTGTGGCTTCTTGCCTAATTCAAAATGTCTGAAATATTGTTAAAGATTATAAATGAAGTTTTTTTGATCTTTTTCCTTAGCATGAGAGCCAAAGGTCTGCACTGCATGCTTTGGAACATGGCAGGAAAGATAGATTTTAGGATGCAGAGGATACTGTGGTATGGTATTGGAGGAATACACATGGTGAGGAGAACCAAAACAGCACGATCTTATCCACAATGAAATGTAGGTAACTGTCCCTGGAGTAAAATATTTCAAATAACTCAGTTTTGTTTTGGTGGAAACTGGTTGGTTGTCTTCAAGAACGTAGAATTGAACTGACTTGTGTAGAGTTTGGACAAAGAGAATACCAGGATTTAGGGCTGAACTGTGAAGCTGATCACAAAGAAGAAAAACTTTTTGTTGTGTTTGCTTCTCTGTTCAGTTGTCGAACGAAAGCATTTAGATACTTCTGTCTAAAATTCAGTCTGAGTGTTGCATTCCCAAGAGGAACCATTTGTAAATGTTTTTATAAGCCTGTGTAGAAATCAAAGGCCAAAAGCACATCAGAAGCTTCTGATGTATCTTTCATAACTTCTAGGGCCGCAGTGTCTTGAGTGACAATAAAAAATTATTTCAAACCCAGCTAACATCAGATCAGGACTTTGTGCTGCAAAAGAGAGTGTTGAACAAGTCAGATCATTCTGATAGCTGAATGATCACAACCTCACTCGTGTTGACTAGCGTGGCGTTTCAGCAAGATTTGAAAAAGTATTGTCAGAACCCATCTGCTTCCACAGACAGTGTGGTTCACGTGTTGACTGCAACTAAAGAAGCAGAGCTGTCCTCTCCTCTTAGATGCTTTAAATACTCTCAGTTCAGTCACTGAAAAGGGCCTAAATATGCACCAGGTGAACAGTGTTTGCATCATTTTTCTGAAACATCCACACAGCAAGAACTGCTGGAAAAAAAACAAAGCAGCTCCTGCTGGCTGTTTACCAATGTAAATTAATAACAGATGTTCTAACAAAGTTATGACATGTTATCTGGATAGTTGGAGCAACAATCAGCCATTAGTGCTGTCAAAACAGATCTGGAGAAACGGATAAGACCCCATGACTTCTTTGAAGGTGATTTGACAGCAGTTGAAAGTGTCACCTAGATCCTAGAGCCCACACAACCCATCATTACAGTTCTTTGTGACAAAGGAATGCCTAAAGTTCTGGGGATGTTATGGAAAGGTTGTTATGTCACTGAAAGTCTCCAGCAGCTCATTGGTAACAGCAGTGAACATTTCAGAGTGGCTAAACACCTAGATATTGTGTGGTTTAATTGTTTTGTTTCTCTGGGGACACACACACAGCGGGCGGTGGTGGAAGGAAAAGATGTTCATTTCTTGCAGGGAGCTGTGTGTTCGATTCCAGATGCAAGATCTGTTCCCATGAGGAAGCCCAGAAAATTAAGATTTATGGTAGATCCTGTAATTCTGGGTCTATAATATGGCAGGGACAGAGAGACACACAGGTAGGGGGTAGCAGCACTTCTGATAAACCTTTAGAAGGCAAATCTTTGCAATTTACCCCCCACCTGTGAAGTCCTCAAGTGCAAGGATTTGAAAATGTGTGCTTGAGAAGATATTAGTGGTGAGTGTTCTGGTATAAATCAGGAGGGTATTAAATATGCTGGTGTATGAGATTACCAGCTGAAAATTGAAGACAGTAAAATGTGATTCCCCCATGTGGTTGAAACCGTGCAAAACTAAGTATTCATTACTGTCAGCACCAGCAGAGGAATACCTTACAATACCCAGCGATTTCAAAAAGTGAAAGAATCTGCTCAGCTGCTTGTGATATTATCAGTGTTCAGAAGTCTGCCTCTCTGGGGAGGATGTCAATCAACTCATGATCATTAAAAAAAAGAAGTAGAGAGAAAAGTTTGAAATGCGGATTCTGCCACTCTGAATTTACTGTGTCTTTGACACTGTCTTTGTTCATTAAAAACAATTAATCTGCTTTTGTTGGAGCTGATTTAATTTTGAAACTGTTGCAAATATCTTGTTTTCTGTAGAGGCAGTAGGTGTAATATTTTTGGGGATGCTTTTTTCCATTCCTGTTGGTGAATTATCTTAAATAAACTGCAAAATTTACAACAGTTTAAGGAGACAGTGAATGTTTTAAAAATGGACCATCTGAAGCACAGTTAAGAGATGTGACCTTTGATCAAAAATATCATGGAGACGAGGAGGCTCATGATTACCAAAAGAAAGAAATCAGAATATGTGGTATACCCAAGTATATGTGTGTGTTTCATGAAAGCTTTGTTTGATAAACTCTCAAGAGGAGCTCTAAAACTCCAAGATTAGGATACTTCTAAATGTGATAGCTGCGATCAAAGGGAAAATCATAATGTTATATATACAAAAGCACTCCTATCTCTGGAATACATTACTCAGTCATGGTAAGCAACCCACTTTAGATTCCATGATTACTTGAAAAACACTTTGTGGCTTACACAGTGCAGACATAACACTTGAGATATGCTGTCATTTATATATTGTAGGAAACAAGCTAGGAATTGCATAAAAATCTTGCACCTATTGCATAGGAAATCAGCTAGGAGGCTTAACAGCAGAGATTGCATTAAGATGTCAAAGGCAGCTCTGTTCAAGGATACTTTAGAGTTTTACTTTAAACTTTACGAAATAGTGTTCTGAGACACAGAAGATGATGTGTGTTCTGCTGGGTTAGTGACCTTGGTCAGGGACAGGAGACATTACGAAGTCTTTAATTTACATTCCCAGAGCACTTGTTACAACAGCAGATAATCACAAGTACAGAGAGAGCTCCCATTTGTATCTTTCTCCATATGAAGAAATACTTAGAGAATTAAAAGCAATAAGAATGACTGGGAAAAAAACAGGTTGGTTTTTTTTCAGTGGCAATTGTAATAGGGAGTGTTTAGTGATTTAAACACACTAACCAGACATTTGAAGAGCATGTCCATGTAATCACCTGTGCAAGAGGAGAGAGTGGCAGCAAAAAACACCTTATTTTGTATAGTCAGTGTTTAGGCAAAGCTATGCACTGATGGAGAAACGTGTAGTGTCATTGGGAGAGCAACCAGACATCTATTCTTACCTTTTACATAGTGCTTTACAGGCTTAAATCATTAAATACTGAACAATCTGTATTAAAAGTGGCTTTAACTCTCCATGGGCCTTCTGGACAGTGTCAATACAAGTTATTGTTGTTGTTGTGTTTTGGTTTTTTTGAGGGTTTGGGGGTTTTTTTTACCTTGCAAGATTACAATCTCGTAACCAAGTATAATTATCTTGATCCATTTTACCAGAAGAAGCATTTTTCACTCATGTCTGATTAGTCATTTATAGAAACATTTTGACTGGTTCTTGTGGATGGAAAGTTCAGTTTGTCACTCTTTTTTTTGTCTTCTGGGTTCTACAAACAAACTTCTCTTATGGGTTCACATTTCTGTGGTAACTTGTGATGGATTTGGAGCTGCTTGGTGAGAAGGATGTGGTAGATTTGAAGCAAGATTTGGAGCTGTTCAGAAATAATGTATCAGTTCAGTGAGGAGAGTGGTACCTTTTCTGCTTGATAAGAAAGTGTAACACCAGCTTCTCTTCATAGGAGGCACTGCAGTGGCCCATGCCTCTGAAAATCCTTCCTGTATGGAACTGGCACATCCATTTTCAGTCTGGTGATTTCTTCTCTTGTCCTCAGCACCAAGAGGCTTTCTCACTGGAGCACAGAAATCAGTCTGCTATTTTACTGCATGCTCTTACTACTTTGTTATTTATTAAATTATGAGCATTCACTTGTATTTTTAAGACCAAAATCTGTCTGTGTAATTCTGTGTTTGCATTATGTGTCAATTTTAACCCCAGAGTGGCAAAATATAAGCTGTTATTCTCTTCATTTCTCTTTCTGGCAGACATACTCAGAGGTGCTCATAGTCATGCTAAGTGTGGCAGTTCTTTATTTCTTTTCGTTCTTTCCTTAAACTAGATTATTGTTGTCTCTTTCACCATTTGCTGGATCTTTTCTTTCTCTTTGTCTTTTATGTTTTTTCCTGTCCTTTTCTAACTTCTCGACGTAAAAATTGTATATGGAAATTCCTTTTCTCCTCTGTTTGCTCTCCTTCAGCATTACCTTGCTGGCAATATTTCTCATTCCTGTCCAGAAATGTGCCTTCTATATCTTAGTTCAGAGGCAAACAGTGAATCATGCCAGAATCTCTGCCAGTAAATCTTTGGTGTATTTGAATCTTAGTGACATCTCCAGGCATGGAAAATTCTATTCCATGAAGTCCATTGAGGAAAAGTTTGCAGAGGAGCAGAAGGTTTCTGGTCGTGTATACAATAGTGCTCCAGAAGATCGTGATTCTGTGCTGAATCACAGCCTTAAGAGCAGTGAACTCTTTACAGACCTGGTCAAAGGGTCAGGAAATCTAAGGCAAATATCTATGTAATGTTTTTTCTTCATATAGACTTCAACTGAATTAGTGGTACTGTACAGTATCAGTCCTGAGACTCTGCATCTCTGTTTTTAAGAAGTGCATGTGTGGATAGTTCTGCCTTATTTTCTACAGAGGGATGTTTTTATATGGTTTAAAGGTCTTGTGTACTTCTGAAAGGTGGCTATTTTTTTTTTTTTTTAAGTTGAAATCCCTTGGAAACTGCAAAGTAATCTATATGATGCAAAACAGCCCATTCCAGTGAAAGAGTTCCATTTTAGATTAAAAACACCCTTGTGTTTTTGCAGCCAAGGAAAAAAATATCCTGGAGGGGGTGTTCTCCCTAGTAGGGAGGGGGTGTTGGGGCTTTAAACCTATTTTGTCGTATTGCAATCTGAAGCCAACTATCATGCCTCAAACCATGAGTATATACCTTCATTCTGGCCTGGGGAATGGCACATTCCTTCAGTTTTGAACTATTTCCCCTGTTTCCAGTGCTGAGGTTGCATAGGCTGCTGATGTTTCAAATAGATTTTTATATGTGTGGCTAACTAGAGAAAAAAAGGATTCTATGGCAGGTATCTCATTAAAAACACGAGTGTTGCTGCAAAATGCACCAGTACTGAAACCCCAGGACTGTGGGTAGTGGAAGTTTATGTAATCAGTGTTTTGCAAGTTTGAAAGCTGCTGGGGTTTGCATGTTACAGAGAGAACTTTTCAAAGTCACTGAGCGCTGAGCTCGCTCAGCACCCTCAGCTGCTGAGAGGTCTTTTCCATTCACTTGAAGCAGTGCTCAGTCAATACTCAGCCTTTGAAAGCACCATCCATTCTAAATTTGCCACCCATTTCACAGCTCCAGAACATCTCCTTTCCCCATATTTTTTCTGGTGCGTTGTGGTGTGTATTTATCTTTTTTGTTGCCTTATTTAATAAAGATGTTCAGAGTTAGCACCTTATCTGATGATGACTGGAGTCAGTTTCTCCACACCTTAAGAATTTCTGGTCTGATTTGTTTTGCTTCCCTATATGCTTTGCTTTTGCTGGTTTGGTGGTTTTTTGAGGTGTTTTTTTTTTGGTTTTCTGTGGAGAGCGTTCAGTATTAATATACCATTGCAACTCTTTTTTTCTTGTCTCTGACTTTCTGGGTTTTATTGAACAGCAATCTCTAAAGACATAAACTCTTTTAAGGTTTGTGCAAAAACCTCTGGTGTCTCAGAATTCAAAATTTGACAAATACTTCCATATAATATTATATATATTTATGCATGTGCAATGATACAAAACCTTTTGTGGCAGATTGAGGATAACGAGATCTCGTATAAGTGTCTGCATGTAATATAGCAGCAAATTACTTTGATTTATTGCAGTCTAATTGTATAGAAAGGCAATGAATTGATATGTCATATGCTCAAAGTAATACAATTTAACTACCACAATTATGCACCTAAGTAGAATTAGAACTTGATTGCTAGTCTATAATAACCTCTCATAGCAGAAAAATCTTTTATTTATCCTTATTTTAGCAATAATGAAAGTTAAGATGATGTCTTTACACTTCAGGGAGGGAAGGCAGAAGAGGAAAAAATGAAAGGAAGATGGAGATTTGAACTCAACAAATCTATTTTTATCCAGTACTGTTTACTCTCTCTGTTTACATAAAACCAAATGTTAAAACCGAAACCAAATGATAAAACCAAAACCAAAACAAAACCACAAAAACAGCCCCCAAAACCAACCATAAACCCTCAAAAAACCCAAAAAACTCCCCAGAACAAAATCCAAAAATGAAGAAGTGGGGTTTTTTCACAATATTCTAGTGGAAGTCCAAGATGCAACCGAATCCCAACCTCATCCCTCCAAAAGCCTTGGCTGTCATCTGAGTGGATAATTGACCTTATGTGCCATTTTAATGCAAGGTTGTACTTTATAGGTACTGACTGTTCCCCTAACTCAGGCTGAAGAATCAAGTGTGTGGTGGTGTGAAAAAGGTACTGTGCAAAGCCTGTTACCACTTCACTTAAAACTACAGGTTATTGTTGCACTTTGCAGCAGAGGAAAAAAAGGCAAGACAACATGTTATACCACTGACAGACTTTTCCAAGGTTTATTGTCAAGTTTCAGTATCAATCAAGCTTGTTCTTGATTGGCAAGTCTGTGTTTTATGTGCTGACTTTTAAAGGAAGTGAACCTGGGGAAAAGCATCAGGGCTAGTGCAGGAGACTGATGGACAGGAGTCCATGAGGTCCTTTGTCTCACTGTGACATCAAATTCTTTATGACTTCTGTGACTACACCTCTGAAGCTAATTTCTGATTTGTGGTGTGCTGCTGTGTTGAGGGAAAACAGGTTGCAATTATTCACAGCTCCTTCACAAAATACTCATTTAACAGTTTTTGAAAGGTGTAGGGTCCCTGCTGATGTGTCACAGACATCCTACAGCATCAGTTTTTAGGCTGGTGCTGTGATTTATGCAGCCCCTCTGCAGGCCTTGATGCTGCAGGATCGAGGGGAGAAGGTGCTGGGTGTCATGCAATGGAATGCAGTGTCCTTGATTACACATCTTATGTTGCAAAGCAGTGTTTCACCCTCTCGCTCTGGTAGGATGGCAGGGAGGAAGGTTTTTTCTTCAGGCAGTGGAACAGAGAGGCATCCCTGCTATCACGTGCCACAGCCCACAGATGCAAGGGTCCAGCATCTTTCTCAATATCAGCAAAATGAACACAAGAGGTGCCTTTTGCCAACAGATTCCCACTGAGCCAGTGGAGTAGGAAGGAAGCAATTAACTGACATGTACTGCCAGTAACAGCTGCTCTAGGCAGCACATTAAGCAGTACATTAATTGATGTATTAATTGATTTATAAACACCAGCTTCCTGATTAGCTTGATTATTGCTATTGCACTGGGATGAGGAGGATGGTGGGGGTCTCAGTAAGCCTTAGTGGCAGTGTAATTAAACATTTCTTTTGTTACACTCTGTGACATTCGCTAAAACAGTGCAGGAATGATACATTTTTCTCTGCTTGAGTAATGAGCTGGATTCATTTCAGCAAACTTTACAATGCTCAGAGTTGCATGAGGGTTTTCTGAACTGTGACTCAGCTAAAAAAAGAAGGTATTTTAGTGAAATGAACAATGAAAAGATGCAGGGGTCTGGAAGGCAGAGAAGGGCTCAGAACCAGATGTTTAACTGTAATAAAGTGTGTAAGGAAAGTTGTTCTGATCACTGTCACACCTGGACTTCAGAAAACACCTCTCTGATGAGGGGCTTTCCAGATCCCTTTTTGGAGATGGACTTCAAGCTTCAGCTGGTTACAAGCAACTAAATTATGGCTTTCTGCAGGTAGATTCTGCTTTTGCTTACAGGGCAGGTGCTGCCTTTCCATGCTCTGGGTATTTCCACTGGCAATAGGCAAGGGAAAACCAAGAGAAACAGGTATCCCTGAGCAATCCCTTCCCTGATGCTGGGCTCAGGGACAACTGCAAGAGTGTAAGTTGCACCCTTCAAAGGCCTCAGGAGAGAGTGTGTGTGAGATGAGACAGGTATATATTTCTTCTCAACAGGGGTTATACCTAAAAGTTTGGTCTGAATTCTGCTCCTTCTTTGCAGCATCCTTTGCTCACCTTCCCTCTGCAGCCTCTTCCTCCTATCTGTCTCTGCAGCCTGCTCCTCTCTTCCCAGTGGATCAGCAGGAGCAGTGAGTCATTCCACATCTCATACTAAACTCAGAACAATATTTAATCCCTTGACATCCCCTCAAGTTGTTAATGGACTCTGTTCCTTCTCCTTTTGCCCTCTTATCACGGCAGGGGCAGAGAAGCATCTCTGGGGTCTGTCAACACTTTGCTCCCAGACAGTTGATTGGGCATTGCCTCGGTGTCAGCAGCAGGCATTAGCACAGAATCCAGAGCGTAGGGAGCATCCTGTTCCAGCTTTGAAGTGACGCAGTGTTGCAGTTTAAAACACAGATGCTGCCCAGTGTGTAGATGGGGTGTCATGGAATCACTGGTAAGTGGGTGACTTGGGAAATCAGGAAAAAAAATTGTATATGTGCATCCCTCTGCCGCCCGTACCATTTCAAACATCCCATTGATTGCTTTGAGGTGAAAGGGTTCGTCATTGCCTGAAACACAACGATGAAAAGAAGCTGCAGTGAAAACACAATAATAATAGTCATGTAAAAAGTCTTTATTCCAAGATTTTTCTTTGCTTACGATTTCATTTAGATGTCTTACACTAATTCTCAGCAGTTCAAGATATGGGTGAGCTTCGTGGAAATGAAGTTCAAGTGAACATGCCCTGTATTTTTATGAGCCAGGTGTATTGCCTGTACCAGGGAGGTTTCATTCTCATAGATATTGGCATATTCTTCCCCCATGTACAAATGCTTGAGGGCAGCTTAGTGTGCAGGGCATGAAACTGCTGCATCCGGACTTAATCTTTCCAAGTTTCCAGACTGTATTAATATTTGGGCAGCTTAGGAAACTACTAAGTTTAATTGTACACTGGGAAATGCTGCAGATATTTGTAATTGAGGTACAAAAACAGTGAAAATAATATCTTAGACTTAAGGAACAGAGTGAAAGGCAACTAGGAGCAAAAGTCCCATTCATTTCAGTGGATTTTGTGTTGCTGAAATCTCTTAGAAATTCTTGAAAATCCTTATCTATCTTGGCTAAAAATATTGGAATATGAAACATCAGATATGTTTCTATGCAGAATAACACTCCAGAGTCTATCTTTCCACGTTTATTGCAACTGACAATGAGTAGTCTTTTGTTGCTGGGGTCGTTGGCACTGTCTGAATAATCTGGGGCAAGAGGCAGAATAACTTCAGTAATGTTTATCTTTTATTTACTTTCATGGGATCTGTCCCCAGAGGACTGCAAATGATGTAAGAGTCTGTTTCTTCTGTTACAGCAGCACCATTAGGAGCCTGCTGGTGGAAGAGGAGTGCTGGATACAGAGGGAAGGGAAAGCAAGGTTCACAGGCTCATGCCAGGGTTCAGCTTGAAATGGAGGTACAGGGATGATTCTGTGCTCTGTTTGCCGTTTTGGTCACCTTCAAATCTGGGCTATTTTTCCTGCACGCTTCATATTTCTGTTTTCACATTAGTAAGAAAGCAATAGCTCAAGAGCAATACAATCACCTGGGCCCTCAGTAAATGCACCATGACCCCCTTATATTAAAAATGAATAAAACACAGGACAAACTGTGTGTGGCTCAATACCTTACACGAGGCATCTTGTCCCTAGACAGTTCATTTCTATCTCTGTTATTGTTCAGATAGTTCTTCTGGCTCATCCTTTTTTTACAAGAGTCCTCCCTTGTAACAAATGATAGCTGTCCTCTGACTGCTCACAAAGATTGCTGTTGAAAACAAGTTTATTCTTTAAAAAATGCCCAGAAGATAATATTAAGTTTAATCCTCTCATATTGTACCACCTGATTGTTTTTGTCCTAAATGCTCCAAAGGTACCGAATCCTGGCTTCTCAATCCAACTAGAATGGTTTATGTTGAATTAACACTAACCTGTTAGTACATTGTTTGACTGGCAGTGTCATCTTAGAGTGACAGCTTTCCTGGCTGTGGACATCTGACCTGCAGCTAGGGACAGGTGTGTGGATTAGCTGTTATTGTATGGATATCACATGGCTATAAAGCTATTGCTGAGCAATGTTCATCTATGTCTCTCTTAAATTTAATGATTTATGTATCCAGTCTGTATTCCTGTATTCTGTTACCTTAGGACTAACATGCCTGAAGTGGTGTCCTTTAATATGTTGGTTGCTTGTGTATTGCTGCTACTCTGCACTTGCCATGCAGGGAGCCAGGTCTGTTCAATCCACAGAACTGCTGGAATAACCCAGGGTCTTTTGCATTTGATGCTACAGTAATCACAGAACCAGCTTTAACCTGCTTAGCAAATGATCCCCGAGGCAACATGTGGATTGTGACTGTTCCTTACCTTCAGTGGAGTGAGAATGAGCAGATTAAAGATTGTCAGGGATTTAGGGATGATGGAAATGGGGTGTCTCAGATGGTCCTGGAATAGTGTAATACATTTCTTCTGTGCTACTAGGAGTTAGCACTAGTGGCAGTCATTGGCATCCAGTCTGTGAGTGTCCACCTGAGCCACAGAACAGCAGCTGTGATTCTGGGGGACCAGAGGTGGGGGCAGAGTTTGTTGTTGGGGTACAGTTTCCACCAAGAGCTGTGTTCCTGGTAGTGCTCCTCGTGGGTTTGCAGATATTCTGGAATTCTGGCATTCTTTCCTGGTGTGTAGTAGAGCAGTTTCTTACCCAAGCTGTCCCTAATAAACAGCAACGCTGTTGGTATTTCAGGGGATAAAATATAACTGTGATTCTTCAACCCACCAGACACATTAATATGTTTTCTGATTATTAATTCAGTTTTCTGTAATACCAGCAGTCTCCTCTTGTGACAGCAGTCAGAGGCAAAGGCTCTGACTGTAATTACAATTGAAATTGTAAATGAGCTCCTCTAGACTAAATGGGCATTAGATCAGGTAATCTTTGAGAGGTAAACAGGAAAGACTGAAGGGCCTGATTGATGTCTTGTCTGGTTTTGTCTCATCTTGCTTTCTCTAAATCATCACCATTGTTACACCTAGATTTTCCCAGTCATGGAAAGATTTTAAAGCAGGAACATTCTGGAGGGTTCATTGGTATGATAAAAAGTGCAGAAGCATATGCTGGCGAGTTAAATTTTCATTCTCTTGGCTAGTGATGCAGTATTGGAGATTGTAAAAATGCCAGTTTAGGACATATAGTTCCGAATAATTACTCTTCTGTAAGTCTGAATAAAGCAATATAATGAAATTACTGCTAATACAATGAATTATGGTTTAGATTAATGTTCACAGGCAAGGTCTGTTGGGGTTTTTTCTTATTTTTTTCCTTGATTGTTTGTTTTCTATTGTTTCCCCTGTAAGCAAGGCATTTTGATTTCAGGTTTAATAATCTTTAATAGCTTCCTTTTTAAGGTCTGCTAAACTAACAGTATGAGGTAACTACCATTGATCTTAGCTTGATTTATGGTCTATAGATGACCAAGCAAAGACTTGAAAAATTACTTTGCACTAAAGAATAGCTATAAACCCCACTTTCCCATCAGAATGATTTTTTTTAGTCTGAGGATTCTGGTAGAAAAAACCTTGGTATCATGCTCACAGATAATAAATTATCTGCAACCTTTCCCAGCCTGCAATCAATATGTTATTCGCTATTTATTTCCCAATTTTAATCAAATCGAGAGACAGAAAACTCAGAAAAGTCAACCCAGGACAAAACTAATGATAACAATGACATTTATTGACATTTCTGAGGCACAAGGAGATTTGAATGAAGTTAAAAAACCTTTCAGCAAATGACAAGGGGTCTAATGAAAACCCAGGGAACACAATAAAATAAGCACTGTCAGCTGCATGCAGGTCAAAGATGGAATTTACATAAAAGTAAGATAACTTTGCTTTTGTGGCAGTTTATCCTGCTGCTAGACATCTCCTTGATTGTTGCAAACCACAGCGATAACATCGTGCTGCCCAGGCCACACAGCCTTACTTCCGATTATGTAAAAGAGAAGGAAACTGCAAGGAAGGGTTGAGGGGCAGAGACAATCCAGCAGCTGAAACTCAAAGATCTTTAAACACTCCTTTAATAATTTATGACAAATATATTTAACTGGGTTTCTATTTGCTGACAGATCCCTTTATTTATATCTCTAATTCGGGTGGACATGTGCATTTTAACATCCTTCATGCTTGGCCTTTGCATTCATGGTGCAGTTTGTAATGTTCCACCAGGTCTTCTGCATGTACAGCTGTTACCAAGCCCACTTTCAACCAAGGAGTCTTTTTCATCCCAGTCTCACCAGGGACATTTCTTTTGACATTACTCTGCTCAGTATAGAACCCTCAAAATGTCTGAAATGTTCCTTCCTGTGTTCCTGTGTTTGTTTTAGAGCCACAGTTTTGGAGGCAGGGCTTGCAAACATCTGTAATCTAAAGCACTTGTTGGATTGCTGTTTCAATTAATTTATTAGACAAATGTCATGCTGCTATTAAAAAAAACAACTTGTGCTTGAAGACAGCATCAGGCAGTATGAGGAGACAGTGGCGAATATTTTTTACTTGTGTGTGTGAAAGCAGATAAGGTAACAGTCAACTCACGGAGTTGCTGGGCTGATGAGGTGGAAGAGAATACGTGGGAGAGTAAGTTTGCATCACTTTCAGAGGTTTGAGAGACCGTTTTCAGAGAGCAGGCTTGTGAACAAGATATACACTGGATGTTGCCACAATACAGGCTTCAGTTTAGAGACTCCTCAGAGCAGGTACTGTTATTTGTTCTCCTGGTGCATAAAGGTCTTAATTCTGGAACACCAGCAGTAATTTAGCAGTGTGGAGGAGTGGAGAGATATTCTTGATTACATCTTATATGAGGCCTTACCAGACAACCATGGGAGATGCTTGAGAGAAGCAGCAGGAGAGTCCAAAACCCCAAGCAGCTTTTAAATGGAACCAGGTAGTGCTGAATTTGCAAAGATATTCAAATACCTCCAGACTGTACATCATAAGGCTCTGTCCAAAATTGCGTTGCTATTGAAGTATGGCACAATAACAACTTTTCTGTTACAATCCGTCCAAACTGCTCTGAAACAGAAGTGTAAGTCTGATGAGAAGTTATTAAAAAAAAACTTGGGAGTAACTTCAATTTTCACATTGCTATCATGGACGATCAGGGAGATTCAGGTTTTATTTAGAAGTGCAGTGGTGCTTATAAACAAGGCACTACAACTGCAGACCTGGATTTCGTGCCACTACCTATCGTACAACAACTAAAATAAAAACAGGTCCTTGTCTGGTCTTTACATTCAAAACTACACAAAGAAATAGAGAAAATACTGTGATATTATATTGGTAGCTGATACAAAAAGACGTTCAGCAGGCTGTTTGAATATTGGATCAGGCCCTTGGTAAATACATACAGCCACTGTGTCTTGTTTATCAGCCTTTGTAGCTGGTATACTGAGTATTATTCTGTTAGTATCCATTTTTTATGAAAATGTAAAATGAAATATGTATAATTACTCCTTTGTACACAGACCAGAAAAAAATATCCAATCAAGTAAAATTGTCAGTTTGCCTTTTTTTTCTAGACTGGCATAAAATGGATGATATACTCATTTCAAAGGTATGGTTTTGATATTTTTCCATGCAGAGAAATGAAATGAGCTGATGTAATTTAAATGACAGCTTCTGGAGGGGTACCTCCATTTACTTACTTCTGCATTTTTTACACTTTCCTACTGTATAGCTGATGACTTGCTTTTAAAGCTGTTACTTTGTATGAATTGTGTAAATACTTTTAGTGTTCTGTGCATCTGCTGAAATATTTTTACAGTTAGGCAGCTGAGAGTGTTAGCTTGTCTTTTATTGTAGGTCAGCCTTTTGCATTTGTCTTTGCTACTTCATGCTCTCCTGCGATCTCTTTCTGTCCTGATAAGGAGGAAATCACAATCAAATAAAATTTAGATTGATTTTATATTTATACTTCTCATCCTACATCATACATTTTGTCAAGAGGGGAGCTGTAGTGAAGCTGCTGCTGTACCTACTAAAGTCATTACACCATAGATCTGTTGTGCTGTTTTACGAGCCCATAATCTGCTTCCGTATGAGGCAACCAGATTAGTGTCTCATAAAAATGGCAGAAGCACCACTATTATTGTTCTACAAGTTTTTATGCTTTGCTGAATTTTATCATTATTATTGTTATTTTACTGTTAGTGTGGCCTGGTGAAGCTGTGGTTTCAAGAGGGAATTCTTTCTCTAAAAAAACCTCCAACCCAGTAGCTTGAGAGAAGTGTGACCCCCTTTGACAGAAGCAGAAGTTTTATCCATAGGTTTGGAATAGGATAAATGCCCAAGCTGCAAGACATGTCCATGATGCTGTTCATTGGGAGAGGTGATTTGTGAGGCCAAATAAATTTGCAAGTCTGACTCTTGAAGTGAAGTAGTTGACATCAAAATTTTTGAAGTGATAATGTATCTCCTCATTTAGTTACTCAAATATCAATAGCAGTATTTTAATACTAAGCTTCTATATCTCTTACAGAGCCCCTTTCTTGTTCCTTTTGACACAGAAAATTTATGGGCACATACCAGCACTTTTAAAACTCCAACTTGTTTTTCAATATCTCTGTTTGTGGACAACAGTCATGACAACAACAGGCTGAACTTGTGACAAAAGGTGGGTATTTTCCTTCTAGCTGGGGGCAAGCAAGCAGAATTATACCCATCTGGTCTGTGGGAATTCTAAGAAACTGAGGGATTTTTATCTGTTTATTTGCATATGTGTTTTATTGCTGTGAGACAGTAATGAACAGTCTTTTTTTTCCTCCAAGTGTGCCCTCAATTTTAGAAAAGCATGTTAATCATGAGGAGAGTGATCCAGAAGTTTTAACGAGAATTCTTGCACATGCAGAATGATAGAAATTATGTCCTGTGTGCCAGGGGAGGAAGAGAAATCCTTGGAATGAGAGGGCAGGCAATTTATCTGTCCCTGCAGCTTTCAGGGCAGAAAGGACATCTTACAGGGTCAGAGAACTGCGGGTTCTGGTGGGCAGCCAGGCAGGGGCAGAGCTGAAACAGAAGCATCTTGGGGATGGGTGGTGATGCCCATGTCCCTTGCTCTGGGCACTTGGCCTTTGCCAGGACACGGAGCTGGGGGCTGACCCCTGCAAAGGCTTTTAGATGCAAGGACCTGGGATAGCCCCAGTAAATCATTATTGCCACCTGGCTGAGTCAAAACCAAAGAAATTTCTTTCTTTGTAGCTGTTTGCTAACTGACTGGAACCTTTTAGTTATCCTCTGGTGCTGCTGTTTCTGAATACCTCACGTTTTAAAGTTCATTTTTCTTCTGTCTGGTGCTGTATATTGAGTATAAATTATAATTGCAAACGCAAACAACGATATTTGTCTTGACATCACTTTAAGTGTATTTTAGCAGAGTGACTCCAGAGTGCCCATTCAGCAAAAGACATCCTTTCAGGTAGGATCATTTGCTTTTCCTTAGCTTGTCAGAAAGAAGACTATTTCAGCTTTTGTCTCAATAACTCAGAGCTCTCTTAGTTTAAATTTATTAGAAGCCAGGGAAGGTGCCCTGCTGCAGTATAACCTTCGATGTCTTACAGGTGTTTTAGCTGCAGTATAAGGGCAATGCCCTGAGTAGAGACAAATTTAACTAGACATGAGAAATTGCAAAACCCCTTTTTTTATCACCAGTTTTCAAGTCCCTTGATTCAACCATCAGAATAAATTTTCTGTGATCTCATAACTTCAAAAGCTCTCCCCACTCCCTTCTTCCCCCATCTGTTTAACCAATAACCTATTCTCACAAACACTGAAAATCATATTATGAGCAAAGTTGTCTTGATGGGTCTGGAATGTATTGTGGATCCATGCTGAATTAAGTTATATGTGTGCTGAGACTAGGCAGGATAGGGTGAAAGTGGACACTCTTTTTTGTCTTTTCTTAAAGGTAAACTTTTTAAAACCCACTTTTTTCTCAACAAAAATAATAATAATGGAGTTGGGGCCAACTAAGAAAAATGGAGATTATTTTTACAGCTGAAATTGAGCTTTTTTTAATTCAAAAGGATTATAACTCATCAGGCAGTATGGAGGAAAGATTTTCCCCACCATTTTCTAATACTGTTGGCAGGTCAGAATTGCGATCTTGGTGACTTGTTTTGTTCCCGTAAATAATTCCAGGTGATGTTGCCAATAATCTCTCTCTTAGTGAATACACATAGAGTATCCAAGATCTGAATCCATTTGAAGGAAATGAGGTCAGTGTGGTGTTGTCAGAGGTGGTGGTTATCATGAAGCACAAGATATCTATTTTAGAAACTGAAGGAGCCAGTGAAAAAAATTTTTGAAAGATGTTAGACCAAAGTTGCATTTAAAAATGGATTTTTTTGGGGGAAACAGTTGTGTCAAACCAGCCTACTTCACTTCTAGAGGATGCCAGGGAAGAAGCACTGAATTCCAGAACACTTTGGGAAGTCTTCTGACCCTGTCTCTCCTGATATCCTCAAAAATAAAGAAGGCACAGTCTGCAGAGATCGGTGACTCTGTGTGTGTGTGTGTGTGTATGTGTGCAAAATTGTTTGAAACTTCTACACAGAAGGCAATTATCAGTTTTCTTATCAGAGTGGTGTTGGAGTTGCCCTGTGCTGCTGGTTGTTCATTAATGATCCCCACCCTCAAGGTGTTGGCGAGTTGAGAGGCAGGAAGCTGCACACACTGGACAGTGAGAGCAGAATTCAAAATGATCTTTGCAACCTGGGGAAGATGAGCTGGAATGGAAGAGGGGGAAGTGCAGGATACTTCACGTAGGCAGGCTGAGTCAACTGCATCAATAAAGAATGAGGAGCAGCTGTTTGGGAAGCTGTTATACAGAAAAGGGTCACGGGTTGTGCTGAACCACAAGCAAATACGTCTGAGTCATGAGTTAAAAATGTCTCACTGCTGTGGCTAATCCAAATACCACACTGGGAGGCAGCAGGGCACTCGAGGTACTATTTCCATTCTGCTCAACTTTGATAAAGATCCCAGGGCCTCAAGGCTAAAGGGTTATACTGGATTTGGGGCACTCACTTAAAGAAAGATCTGGATCAGATGGAGGTATTTTAACAGGAAGTTCCAAGAATTATTAGATTTCTAGAAACTGTCATCTGAGATCAGAGACCAAATGGAAATTGCATAGCCAAAATACAAAAAAAAAGAAAAAAAGGAAGATGGAGGGAGCACATAATATTTTTTAAAACAACAAAAATTTCTGGAAAGAAGGAAAAATGGATCTCCTCTCCCTGCTTATAGGCTAAAATTCCCAGTCTATAGTGGGCTACAGCCACATCAGAGTAAGCAAAATTTATTGGAAGATGCAGAAATATAAGGAGGACTCTGAGAAGGGGAAGAGTTCAAGAGTTTATTTATTGGCTGTGTAAATGAGGATTAGGAATTGTTTGGATTATCAGGCAAAAGGTAGTGTAATGCCACTGTAAAAGCTGGGATGGTTAATCTTCATCTTTCCCAGGTGTATAAACGTTCCAGATACAGCTCTGCTGCTGTGTAGAATATGGCTACTGGCAACATGGAATGTGACAGGAAGGAAAATGTGACAAGGAAAAACCTGTTAAGTTAAATTAACCTGGAAAAGTAGAAAAATAAAGGGCAGATTATTTATAGAGGAAGAAAAAACTCAGCTAAGGAAGAAATATTGCTATATTGCAAACATGAAAAGTTTATGTGGAGGCTTGCTTTGAACTTATCCCTCTTTTAAAAGACAGGGAATTAATGTGCTGCTCTTTAAGTTTTAGGAGCTTGAAGACACTCAGGAGGGATTGGGCCAGTCTCTGGCAACTTTTATTTTACTTCCTAATGAAAAAAGTAGTCAGTGTACAATAGTATGTATATTAACACTTACTACAATTGCACTTTTGTTTTGCTTTGTAGATGTCTCCTGTGGGGAAGGCCAGTCCTGGTGGGCAGCAATGGAGGACCAGGAAAATGTCATCTTTACTTTATATCCCACTCAAAAATCATGATCTGTGTCTTGGCTTGTACTAGATCAAATACCGAAGTCAGGAGGTGAAAAGAAAACCTCAGGTTACACTGTCAAAACAAAACAGAAAAATGCAGGGGATAAAAAAACCCCAACAACTCAAAAAAAGAAAACCCACATCTGACTGATGCAACAAAACATTTCTGACTCTTTGGTTGACTGGAGAGAAGAGAGGTTAAAAAGAGAGGTTGGAAGGGGAGATGGAAGAAGGAACAGGGAATGCACTTTCTGTATCCATCATGGACTTTGGCTGGGATGGTGAGTAAGAGAACTTGGACTGTGGCTGCAGTAAGGAACTCTCTCTCTTTTTCTTGTGAAATTTCTTCGTTACCATCTTTCTTTTGTAAGGGGAAAGGACTCCCCTTACTATTCAGTTATTGATTTTCCAAGTACCAGTGTGGCAATATGCCACCGTTCTGTGACCCATACTGCTATCTCTGTGGCTCAGAGATTAAAAAAAACCCAATCACTGTCAAGTCAGGTAAGGATGGGTAAAAACATCAAAATAAAACATATGGAGACATCAGCCTGTGCTTTTCATGGAAACCAGGTCTGACCCAACCAGAATCCTCAGCCCTGAATAAATTTTAATTCAGCCCTATAGTCATGTAGGTTTTGGCATGGGTTGTTTCTTTACTTAGATTTTCTAAAGTGTTTTTTTAAAGTGCATGAACACTGCACATATCCATAAAGATTACATTCGTGGTGAGATCAAGAAAGCTGTAGAGTCTCCTAAAATAATGTCTGAATTCTAAGCAAGTAAGACACAGAAAGGAAAAGAGAACTTGTCACTTCCTTGAGATGAAGAGGCCATTTGTCACAGAACCATAGGATGGTTTGGGTGGAAGGGACCATAAATATCATCTCATTCCAACCCCTCCTGCCATGGGCAGGGACAACTTTCACTAGACCAGGTGTCTCAGAGCCTTCATCCAGCCTGGCCTTGAACACTTCCAGGGATGGGGCATCCACAATTTCTCTGGGCAACCTCTTCCACCCTCACAGGGTGGACCACCTCACAGGGTTCACCACCCACACAGTAAAGCATTTTTTTTCTAATTGTTTAATCTAAATTTGCATGCTGGTGGAAAAAGTCCCTCCCTATATTTCTCGTAGGCCCCCTTAGGGTACTGGAGGGCTACAATGAGTTCTCCCCTCCAGAGACATCGAGCTGTTGCCCAGAACCATTCACCACAACCATTCAGCCAATTCCTTCGCCACTGGGTGGTCCATTCATCAAATCCATGCCTCCACAGTTTATAGACAAAAAATGTCACTTAGGGCACTGTCAAATGCTTTGCACAAGTCCAGGTAAATGACATCTCTTGTTCTTCGTTTATCCACCAGTGATTTTAGGCCTCTAAATTTGGCAGGTATGATGTGCCCTTAGTGAAGCCATGCTGCTTGTTACCAATAGCTTCCCTATTTTCCATGTGCCGTAGCACTGCTTCCAGAGTGATATCAGACTATCATTAATGTTCTCACACTGGGGAAAGGTTGCGTGAAAAGTGGTAGCTCTTCAGTTCTTTCATTATCTCTTTAGCCATGTGTCTTCAGAGAAACTTCGGTATTTTTCTGACCCAAACATAGCAGTGAGATAACCTCACTTCTTGTTAGCACTGACAGAGGTACCTTGTCTCCACAGACCCCACAGTTGCCTCTTCTTTTAGCATTGTACATCACAGAGTCCTTGCATGAACATCTCAAGGATATGCAGCAGCCGGCTTTCAGCTGTGTCCTTTAAGGCTTTTCAATCTTTCATATCGCTCCCCCCAACCTTTGGAAATGATGTATTATCCAATTCCTCGCATTAAGAATTTACCATTCCTTGGGATGCCATGCTGGCATCCATCCCCTGTGATGCTTAAAAAGACAGCGGTATTTCATGGCTTTAGTCACTGTAAGAGTAACCTAGTTTCACACAATTTTAAATTGGAGTGAGCTTTAAAAATTATTTGAACTCACCCCCTGACCTGAATATTCACATTCCTGTCACATTAATCCATTTTGATATAATGATGTCATAACAGATTTGGGGAAGGCAGAGGCAAGTGTCTTTTCAGCTTAAGTAAGACTGGACAATTCTTTCTTCATAAAGAAAGAAGAAAAAGAAAGAAAGAAGACCTAAAGCACATTAAGTATCTCAGTGCAGGAGCTGGGCAACGCAGCTCTGCGTGCTTAAAACAAAAGATTTAGCGTTGAAAGTATATTGGACACAGTGGAGAAGATGAGCTTTGGAAACTCTCTATACCACCCACTGCAGAGAAGAAAAGGGTTTTCAGGTTTCTATTATTAAGTGATAAAATCCAGATTATTTATCCACTCTTTCTACCAAAAATCCTAAGAAATAAAATGTGTCAGGGAGGTGCAGTAAAATAATGGAGTGCAAATAAATGATAAACACAGTAACCTAATCTTGGCTTTTTTTTTTTTTTTCCAACAAATATCCTGCCATTTAATTATGCAGTGTCAATGTTCCTCACTGCCATACTAGTAATTTTGTTTTCTTTTGGGGTATTGTACTTTTCGTGACTTATTTTAGACTGCATTCTGCCATCCATGTTGCTACTGTATAACTCACATTCTGCCCTCCCAGTTACAGCAGGAATTTAAAGGGAGTGAGAGACTAATCAGAGTGAGCACAAAAGGAGACAGAATGTGTCCCTGAATGCTTAAACTCATCAAGAGAAGGCCTGCTGCCTTTTCTATTTTGAATGCACAGTTGGTGCCCAGTATCAAATAATTTTCTTTTGGTAGTGAGGTCTGTGGTTGCCTGCACAGAAAGCGTTATGATCCAAGCACTAATTCCTATTCCCTATTCTATTCTACTAAAAGTTGTCAGGGCTTGCATGCACGCATTGAAGTAGTTTAATCCTACTGCCTTTCTGACACCTGAATAAAACCAGACTCCCTGCATGGCTTAAGGGGCTGAGCAGATGCTTCCAGGAGGCAGAAATGAAAACAAGAATATTCAGGTCAATGGCATTGCAGAGACGGTAGTCAAGGGCCACGAAAGACGTGACGTGCAGCAGCAAGTTAAAGTGAAAGGTCTCTGGCAGGCAGGCCTACCAAATACATGTACAAAAAGATGTGAACAGAGGTGTTTGCATATGTTACACATAACTCTACGGGTATTTGCACATGCAAAAGTAGGAGCATGCTGTCTCTTGGACATAGCTACGAAAACACCAAGGTACCACAAAAAGATAGCTTCACCAGAGACCAGGAAAAAGGATATATGCAATGGATCTCTTAGGCACTTGCAGTGCTCTGAAGTTTAGCAGGATCAGACATAGGGAAGCCAGAAAAAGCCCAATAAAGGAGGAAGGGAAGGTAGAGATAAGGCAAATGTTTATTTTTTCAAGCAAAAAAAGATTGGAAACACTTTTCGAAAGATGGTATTCACTTCATGACCAAAAGATGTAGGGATAGATTTTGAAAATAACTTTTTCATTTAAAGACCTGGCAAAAAGGCTAGAGAATACTAGAGCCATTAGTTATGAACCACATCTTAATAGCACTGGTAGAATTTCAGCTGTCATAAAGCCATAACATCAGAAAATCTACAGATCTATGTAACTAAAATCAAACAGGCTGTACCAAGACGTGCTTCGCAAACAGCAGTCTGAGGTCCCAGCTTTTGAGAATAATTCTCATAAACCCCTCAGACACAGAAAATGTAAAATTGAAGAAGGCTGTATTCCCGTTTAGAAATTCAGTTTTGCCAGTTTCAAATGTGTCCCACCTACACTGTACTTTCACAGGGGTAAAGGAGCAGTTGTAATATCAGTGTACTTGATACATGCCTTCTTCTTTCTTGTCTTCTGGTGTTATGTGCCAAGGACAACCCATCTTTCTTTGTGAGATAGCTGTGTTCCTGTGTACAGAGATGTCATTTTTATGCTTCATGTTAAAAATCAGCATTTTCCAGGAATAGCTCAAAAGGCCTTGCTGATGTTTCTGGGAAGAAAGGTTTTATTATTTTCATCTTGATCAGATGTCTTCCTGCATCTTTCCCTTAGCTCCTATGGGCCTTCACACAAATACCTGAGTAGAAGTGAGGCCCTCGTGCCTTCCTCAGGCCCTTTTCAACCTCCAGAGCAATATGTCAGCCACAGTCAAAACATCTGGAGTGATTTAGTGGCATCCTCTCTTCTCTTCCCCCCCCGGTAACCCGAGCCCCCTCGAGAAGGTTTCTTCCACTCTGTATGTTTGGCCTTCCTGTGGGATCACTCTGATGTGACAGACTCCTGAGGAACATTCCCTGAAACATTTTCTCTTCAAAGAATTTCTCAGAAATTACTTTAGGACTTGTTTTCTTTCCACAGAAATCTAAAAATTGGTGTTTTCTCTAACAGGCAGGGGAATAACTCCCTTATTTTCTGGCAGACTCACCAAGAGCCAGAGGACCTGTACTGCCCACAGGCTGCTTGTGAAAAGAATTTTTGCTGGCCTGAGAGGGAACAATGGTAAGGGAAAAAAACAATGTTGAATTCTTAAGTGTTGGATTGTAGTACTGCAGATTATTATGGGCTAAAATCAGCTAGAGCCATTATCTCACACATGTCCATCAGCCTCTTCTATTTCAAACGGATGGCAGTGAAAAATCAGGAAAACTGTGACATTCCCTATATCCCTAAATCATGCTGTACAAGCACTGTGTTCTCCACAGTGGGATCATGAATGACTATCTGCAGAATAGATTGCTTTTTTCCTGTTTGCTGTGGAGTGCTTACACCACTTCCTCCTTTGATGCTTGCATTCAATGAAATACCTACATTTATTAAGAAATATATTAGCAGATTGGAGGTGCTCAAACAGCACTCTTCTCTCCCAAACTCTTAATATCATTTGTTTATATGGCAATTAATGGCAATATTCTAGCTACCACACTGTAAAAAATTGGGCAACTCAGTACCAGATATACTGTTAAGGTCTCATAAGGTGTTTCTGATTTGAGCAGACTCTTGGTAGATTTTCATAAATCCCCTTCTATCTGGATGATGAAAACTAGCTAGCAAATTTTCTGATTTTAATGTACTTTTAACCTCTGCTGCTAACAGTCACCTCAGCTTACAGAGATGATTCACTGCACTGTACATAGCAATCAGAAACATTAACTTTGCTAATATCAGTCTGACTCAAGATACATTAAAATACCCTTTCAGAAAGCTAAAAATATATTGAATTTGATCTGTGTGTGTTCTCAAATCTTTGAATCTTTGTGGTACTGCTCAGATATTTCTTTTGTGGGCCCAAAAAGGAGAGAAGCAAAAAATAAAATTGCCCTTAATATAGCAATTACGGAAATGTGGAGAGCTTGGGCAAGAAAAAGGATCCCCGCTTGCATCTTCTGAAAATGACTTCTGTTTCTAAGGATATAAAGGTGGTGTTACACACCTCTTTTGACCAGCCAGCACAGAGATTCAGTGAAATGTTCCCACTTGAGACAGGTGCTTACATAACCGAATAAAATTAACAGCTTTCCTGTTTATGTAGTCATAGGGGGAAAAAAAAAACCTTGTTAGGATATTGGTCCTATCTCAGACTGCACTGCTCTTCAGGATTCTATTTACCTCTGACTTTGTACAGAAAAATGGAAGTACTGGCCTTGCATAGGGGTGCATGAAGTGGCACCAAGGGGGCACACTGAGGGTCTTTGCTAGCTCATGATCAAAGAAATGAAAGGAGCAGTTCACACACAAATGCTGTAATAATGGTGTTGTGAGGCTCCAGTGGTTTGCTGCTGAAGGGAAAGGAAACAAATGAAAATATTTCTTAACTGGTAAATGTGAACTTCGTTGAACTTTTAAAAAGTAGAAAAAACATAAATGATGTTTCAGGCCTTTCTTTATTTTTTTTTTAAATCCTTTTGAAAGGAAAGCATGTACCAGTTATAATTCTTTAAGATAGCAAAATTCTTTAAAATAAATTGTCAGGAGAGAGAATCAAAGAATGAGTCAGGGTTGTAGGAAAGGCTATGTCATATACAATAAATAATGAGTGTTTCTTTAGCATGTTGCCAAAGGCAGGCAGGATCTGGTCTTTTACATAAAGCACTGGAAGCCTTGGTATATGTGTTAGGTAAACATGCTTGAAGAAAAGAGGAAGGAAAAGTAAAACCAAGGTAATTTTTAGCATCTTCTTTTGGTTATAGGCTATTTTTTCATAATCTGTTATTTGATCAGCTGGTGGGAAATGGTCAGACCTTATAGGAGATATGGATATGGATGGAAGAAATGCCACAGATGCAGAAGGAAGGAGCAGAGAGCAGTGGCAGCACGAAGATGACTCATCCATAAACAAGACACAGGTAGCAGGGAAAACTGCGTGGCTGCACAGCTCAAATTTAAAAAAAAATCAGGAGCAATCTCACCACAGACCTCTCATTTTTTTCTTACAGCTCAGAATTTTCTGGAGTTTTACAGCTGTTTTTCTTCATCCTGTTACTTTCAGGTAGCTGTCTTTAGCAGGCCAGCTGCTTCTCTGTGTAGCACATCTGATAATGCAGGGCTCTTGTAGCTGTCCTGTGTAACGAGTGACCTGGCCTCTGCCTCTTACACGACTGAGACATGGTTTGAAACACAAGATTTTCATGCACCACCCCCACCCCATCCTCTGCCCTGCAAAAGGGACTCATCCAGTGGCAGACCTGGAAGAATCTGTGGGCTGAGAACAGACAGAATCACAGAACTAATTTAGTTGGAAAAGACCTTTGAGATCATGAAGTCCATTGCATCCTTGCAAATTTTTCTCTCTTTCCCCATCACAAGCATCAGCTTGTGTCTGCTGTATTTGCCAGGCATCCTGACGAGACTCTTTAGAGGCTGCTGGGGAGCTACAGCATCACCACTGTGCTTTGTGCACAGCCAAGAGTTGGTAGAAGTCCCTGTTAGTGCTGTCCCTGAAAAGCAAAGCGTAATGTCACCATGGGATGCCCTTCTGACTACCAAGATATAACTGCTGATATTAAGCCCAGCTTAAGAAGAGTAGCATGAGGGGTTTATACCACAAGCCATTAGGTGCAGAAAGATAAACATGATTTAAGTGACTGAATGCTCTGCTAAATACAGCTATGCACCAGAACCAAGGCGCATCTAAAGCTTGGCCTTTAATATTGCTGTATGCTTACATATCACAGGGGTAGAGTCATCCTGGGATGGGTACCAGCAGAGCTTCTGTGGTTGCTGTGTTTCAGGAGTGTAGTGGGTCACTGCAGAACAGAACAAGTCAGAAACTGTGATCTGTGTATTTGTGGCACGCTGCAGGGCTGGCAGCCTGCTGGGTGGGTGGGTGCAGAGCCTGGCAAATATAAACCGTGCTGTGGGAGTGAATGTTCCCTACTGATGATAGACACATCTAAATGGGGACTTTAATTAACTAAAAATATTAGTTCTTTTAGCACAGTAAAAAAGTATATGAGCTGGTGAAAAAGAAAATAGGAGGATTAATGGAACACATTCTTATGAGTCAGTGGCAATATCCAGCTAAGTATAGAGGATTGGTTTTGGTTTGGTTTTTTTTCTTCCTTGATGAGCTATCAGAAAGCCCTTCCTCATCTGATTTTCTTGGGAAAAGCAGACCTTTCCAGGGTGAGAAAACACATTTTATATATATTGTTAAAGTTAGAAAAAATAGAGAAATTAATGAAGACATCAATACAGTTATATTTGGCTAAATAATTTTATTCCAGAATACATATTTTGCTTAGAGTCTCATAATTTAGTGCTGTTTTTCCAGGCAAGCAAGAGTATAGGATCCTGTTTTGCTTCCACCTATTTCTGAAAGTGTTACCCAGTTCAGCCAAGATTTAGATGGATTAGAGGATCTCAAAGATGAAAGTCTTATTTCGTGAAAACTCATTCAGGAGAAAAACTGGAGTTATTGCTTCTGTGGAGGAAAAGTCACAGCACTGGGTCAATAGTTGATTGGCCTGATGGCCTCTTCTCAAAGTAAATCCAGGGCTTAGGAGAAGTGCTAAGGCTGACTTTACAAAGAAGGAAAATAATAAGGCCCTGTTGACACAGGGAATAGGGGTTTAGATCCTATGCAGAATTAGGAGTATGCTGGTAACAGAGGGATATAGAAACCTGTCTCCAGAAAGATCTGCTTACCATGGAGCTAGTTGTGTCTTCCCTTTCTTTTCAGCCCAGATGGTAAAGCCAGTTCCCACACGGAGATAAAATTATATTTCAGTTTCTTTTTTAATTTTTTTTTAATGGTGTTAGCCCTACTTTACCATGGATTCTGTGGTGGTGAATTGAGGTCTGTACTCCAGAACAATTCCTTATATTCCCTATGGAGCTATTCCCTTAATTCCCTATTTCCATCTCCAGTGTTTGTGCACCACACTGTGGTAGTGTCATACAAACAATATGACATTAAGCCTGTGAAGGAGTCTCAGTAGGAGATGATTAATTTGTAAGCGTGATTTTTTTTTTTTTTATTAAACTTGTTTCCTATCCAGCAAAGATGAGTTCCCCTTTAACATCCCCTCTTAATTCTCTATGTCAATTTTCTGATATTGGACTGGACTTTTCTGATATTAGCTCTTTCTTAAGTGGACAGAGGGATTTTTTGGTGCATCTCATTCATCTCTCGAGTGTCTAGAGGCTGAGAAAGTGAAAATTTTGAAGGCAGGTGAATGCAGGGTGGTGGCAGGTTCTGTTTTCTCTCACCTGCTCTGCTCCACGAGCTGCTCTCGTGTCTCTGCAGTTGCTGCTGAGCCCTGGCCCAGGGTAGGACCTGCTCTGCCAGAGCCTTGCAGTGACAGCTTGATGAGATGCTTCTCCAGCCATCATGTGCAGAGAGAAACAGGGAGAGGAGATTTGAAAAGCAAACAAAGCCACCAAACCCAGGGCTGGCTGCACCTGTGTACAAAACAGGACAGCAGGAATTGCCGTGCCCTATTAGACCACTGGTCCGTCGCACCCCGTGTCCAGCCTCAAATCCCAGCCAACGCCAGATGCTCCAAAGTGTGAAACAAGGCACAGTGCAGCAGGCAGCCATGCTGGCAGGAGGTGTGACTATTAATACTCACTTGCTTATATTTTCTTTTTCTTCTTTTCTTGGAGACTTAACTCAATAATTTAATTTTAGCACATTCTTTTCCCCTAACTTTGCCTCAAAATAGGGTTTGGTTCTCCTACTGTAATATCAGTTTCCCAGTCATCTTTGCTAAGCAGCTGAAGGATTCACTGTGTTCTCTTAATAGTAGTTTAATTCTGTAGGTATTGATAGCTGGGGGAATTCATCTGCAGTTAAATCTGCTCTTTGGCTGTGTGTAGTAACTTCTCAGGCAGGTCATGTACTCCATTCCGCTGCTATCTCCTGTTCCTCTGTCTATTTTTCTGCATTTTGCATTATCATTTGTTAAATACATTCCAACCTGCAATTTATCTTAGTCAGCAGTTTTAGGACCTTTGTGTCCCTGCACACCCAGGGAATTTAGAAATATATCACTGCTCTTACTGGTTGTTTTTAATGCAAAAAATATTTTAGAAAGTCAAGAGGGGCTTGGTCAATATTGTCTGGACTCTCCTGTGCAATAAAACATTTTCCACATGCTTTCCCAAGTGGTAGGAGAATCCTGATTCAATTCAATTTTCTGTACTTGCTATTTTTAATTTTTAATATGTATGTTTTTCATTGAATTCAAGCTCTGCTGGTTAAATTTCATCTGTTGGAGATAATGCAGGCTCTAGTCAAAATTATTTTTCTACTACTTATGCATTGATTTTTGTTGGCAGGTTTTACATAAAAAGACTCTTTAAAATATTTGGTAGGTTATATAATGCAGAATAAGCTAAGAAAAGAAACTGCAAACAGCACAGCTTTGTTAGGCAGGGTTTCTTAGATATTCAAAGAGAGAACCTGTTTTTCATAAGATATTTCCTAAACTACATTGCTTTGGTGAGGTGGAAACTGCATTAATGTAAGACAAACATGTCTCTTCTTTAAAACCTGTCAAAAAATAGGGTTCTTTGAAGTGAGGAGAAGGATTTGCATAAAGATCTAGGTCTCCCTCCTGCACCATTGAAACAAGTGAAAGCCTTTGTGCATCCGAGTCTGATCTTATGGTGGTGTGGGGTGGAGATCCTGCTCCCAGTGCAGTGAATTACCCTTGCCAGGCTTGCCTGTCTTATCTAATCATTAGTGGAAGGTGAAAATGGGCTCCTTTGGTGCTCAGGGTAAGCGTTCCTGCCTCTGTGCTCCTCTGGATCAGCGCCAGCGCACTTGGCACTGTCAGGGCCGTGCCGCACCCATGGCCCTGATGTCCCTTGGCTGCTGTGCGGGCTGGTGCAGCACCACTCTCCTCACCACACGCACTTCAGAGCCTTCCCTGAGAAGGTTTAGGAGCAGAGGCTGTTTGCCCATCAATTTGTCTGCCGCTCTCAGCAGGGCGAGTCCTCCGCAGCTCTGGGAGTCACTGAGCGCTCAGGTAATAATGCCTAATAAATGATCACGGAGTAAAAAATTGTTGTGAGGATTGTGTGAAATTGATTCAAATGGGAGGCAATTGTCACAACTTGTTTCAAAAACAAAAGCAGGGCTTTAAACGGAGCTGTGCCTGTAATGCTTCATTATCACAATCAAGTTTCTGTCAAGAACTAAGAAAGGCTGGGAGCTCATGGGGACCCCTCTTGATAAAGAAGTAACATTCACTTTTTGTTTGTGAAATTAGTTTACAGGTTTAACAAATTATAAATAATTGCTGGAATGAAAAATGATTGAATAATGCATTCAAGGGACACTTTTCATATTAGCAAGCTGGTCTGGTGTACATTCAGAGGAATTTTCTGCCATGTTATTTAGCAGCAGGGATCAGAAATATTCATTTCCTCACAGTAAGATGCATCTAACAGTTTCCTTAATTTGGAGACAATTAAGACTGGAATGTGGAGGGACTATTGCAGTGGAGCGACTCATGCCATACTTATTAGGGAACAATAAGATTACTTTACCTTCTGAAGCAAAGCTAAATCTCCAAACTACTTATTTTTAAATAACTGCAGACTATATATGAATAGGGATAATAGGATTCTAGAGATTTTTCTGTTACTGAACCAACAAAAAGCTGACACATCTATTTGCTGTGCCTGAACAAAACAACTTAAGTTTATAGGTACAACTGATCTTTGTATGTGTGCATTAATACTTCTGGTGTGTTTTTTGAAGTTCTCCAAGCATTGGTAGATGGTTATTTCAGCTGAGGAAGTGGGCCGAACTTTGCAGCTTGTGCTTCCTTCTCACTTCATCAAAACTACAGTCCTGATACGTACAGGCAAATTCTGAAAGAAGGCAGATATTTTCCTGCCAGTGTGCCTAAACTTACCTATTTGTTATGTGGCACGGCTGTTATAAATATGGATTTATAACACATGGCTGCCTCTGCCTCCAGCTGGATGGACGTGCTCTCCTCAAACTTGTCCCCTCTTCGGACAGACACAAGAATTTCAAATGGACCTCTTTCTGCTTTATCAATCTAAAAGTCATCATTACATAAGTATTTTGTCAGAAATTCCATTTTCTCAGAAACCTGTCAAGAGATGTTTTCAGGTTTTATAGATTTATTGGCATAAACAATACTTCAAATGAAATGCTTCATGTGGGCTTCAGGGCTAAAAAATTTTACTAATAAGACTTCTGATGACACAAAGAGATTTTGGGCAAAATTAGGGAGTCACTGAAATAGGAGATTCCAGCAAAAACAAGGTTGAAAAATCAGTGTGGGACTGTCCCGGGCAGCCTTTGTGGCTTTCTTTGTCCTTCACTGAACTTCAGGTGCAGTAAGAGACTATAAGGAAGAAGAGGTGAAGTCTGGACAGAGGGAGAGCTTTACAGAGATGTGAGGTCAGAGTATATGAACTGGACAGCTGAAAAGGAGAGCATGAGAACAGGACAATGACCTTGCTGTAGCTACAGCAAGAAAGGAAGATGAACTTGTCCTGGAGCAGTGAGAGAAGAGGAGCAGGGGAAGCAGGACAGGAAATTGTAGTCATTGCATAATAAAGAACAGACTTAGCAGTAGGAATAGTGATGAATGATCAGCTGTACAACCCAGAGACAGAGAGAGCTGTTAGGCAGAGAAGGCTGTGCAGAGATAGCTACAGGGGAAGGAAGATGGAGAAATAATTACAGAGAAGTAAATCACAAAGCAATACGTCTGTATAAAGAATTTAAGTAGGAATTCAGTAAAGAATAAGTTTTTTTAATACATTTCCAGATATATTTCAGCTCAGATAGAATTATTTTAGATATTTGCTTTATTTTAAGGATGAATGAGGAAGTTCTTTGCACCATTCTTCTGAGGGAGGAGTGTTGTGACATTTGCTAGGAAGTACAAGGATTTTCAGAAGATAGTTTGCCTGTTTACAGTCAAGGTCTCAAGAGAATCTGAAAGGTTTTAAGGGATCAATACAGTAGCCAGTAGCACGCTGTTTGACTTCTCTCAAAATCCAGGCATCATTTTTTGTAGATGTAATGGTTGGACACGGAACAGTTTTTGAAAGTGTGTCCTACAGTAGTCACACTATTTAAAAATCAGCTCCTCACCAAAAAATCTCCTCTTCTCCTGAGATTCTTGCCTTTTTTCTCTTCAGATACATTAAAATTGAAGAATCTAAGGAAAAAACATCCGTTTTGCCCAATGACTTTAGGCAATAACACTATCGTTAGTGGTTATTGCTACATACCCAAAACCACGTACTACCAGAAATGGGGTACGTGGTGAAAAATAAATTCATCGTGATCTCACAAAAGTCATCTAAACTGATAAACTCTGAACACTTCAACTGGATTTATTAGAATTGAGGATGCTTTGAAATCACAAGAGAGTTGTTCACTGCTTTTAAAGACCATATCAGCAAAAGAGCTCGATAGAACAACAACAAAAAGCTATGAGTTGCAGGAGTTTTGGAATAACTTCACTTAAGAAGATTCCTTTTTACTTATCTAACTGTGCTGATCACTGTGATCCTAAATGTAGAAGATCTTAGGAAAAGCAATTTACTTATCCAATTTCTCAGGGGAAAAAAAAGCACAAGGAAAATACTAACATTCGAAAACTAAAAATGTAGGGAGCTCATGACTCCGCTTGCATCCAGCTGTGAGCCATTACTCACATGAGTAGTTTCACTGATTGCAGAGGGTCTATTTGTGGATGCCGGAGCTTACACCTGGGAGCAGAGCCAGCAAAGGCACAAGAATCAGGCAACAGCTTGGGGAAGCAGGCTGGAACAGGAAAGGGCTATTCTGCCTGTGTTGGAGGATGTGCTCCTACAGTCTCAGGCTCTGGTGGAACTAACATGCACAAGGTTTGAGGGAAGCTACTGCTTTACCACCCTGAAGCCTCTGCTCTGCACCTCCTCACTGGCCTCAGAGGCAACAGGGGCTGTAAGAAAGGGGTTGTGAGAGGGTTATTTGGGTTTTGAGTAAGAGCAAGAGAACAGAGGGGAGAACAACAGAAGATGAAGGTGAAATTCCCAGGTTGGTCTTTCTTCTCCCCTCACTTATCTGGTTATTCCACCAAGAACCCTCTATCCCTTTCCTACTCTATTTGCTCTTCTCCGCACAGACCCCCAACTCTCCCTTTCCTCCTCACCTGCAGATTCCTCTCCTTTATCCAATAACGCTACAACTCACTCTCGCTCGCCTGTAGTCCTTTCCACCACACGGAGAAGCTCAAAAGTTTATTTCGTTCCTGTTACCACAAAAATATCATTTTCCAGCTCCTTTTGCCCTTCCCAGCCCTCCAAGCACTGCCCTTCACCGCAACATCTGTGACTCCTTCAAATCTGGCCTGTCGCTTATGCTGCTGAATTGAATTTGCTTGAAGGATCTTTGGAAGGACAAAACTGAATTTGTAGCTGAGAAGCCTTGAGCTTTCCCATCTGTAAAAGAAGCTGAGGGAAGAATCAGATTCAAAATCCAGCTTTTAGTGATTCATATGAGAAATAAGTTTTATGGGAATGTCTTAAGCGGGCTATGGAATTAAACTTGGAGATCTCAGCTAATAGCTCAAAGCCAAAAGAATAAGGCATGATGTGTTAAATCCCCTTGCTAAAAATCCACTTACCTGTTCTACTTACAGAGATGTCTCATCAGGACACTGACATACAATATAGAACCTACTCCTCAAACTGTTTTTATCATGGAAAGAATTTATGGTCAGTTCACAGGAGAAGAAATCTGAGAGATGAAAAGGACTAGAAATGCCCTTTACCCTTGCTGTATTTCTTCCCTTGGATTTAGAGCTTGAGGTGGGTCTGCTTTTCCTTAACATGCAGAGTATAGTGGGCAGCTGTATGAATGTCAGCTGTCACATGACTGTGGAAAACTGAAAGGATAACTGGCCTGAGGTTATTCTCTTTGACTTTCCTTTTTTTTATGTTGTTACTCCTAATATTCCGCAAACAGCATTTTTTGCCCAATATAGAATATAGCTGAAAAGATCAAAAAGTGGTATACAACCAAATACAGTTGGAAGTTTTGGCCAGTTTCAAAGTGTCCCTGGGAAGCCAATGCCCCATTTTAGGAAAATATCTTTATTCAATACAATATTTACACAAATACTTAAGTTTATGATAAAATAAATATGGGTTGGAGCATGTGCTTAGATGCTTTCATGGATCAGAGACCAAGATCATCATAAGCACTTAATTTCAATTTAATTTTTTTGTCTTTAAATGTTCAAAGTATATCTGCAGGAAATATGGACACTTTAAGATAGCTGTCACTTGATGCAAATTATGTGATTTTTAAATTGTCTTTTTCATATCATCTGAATTGTTCTTGTTTGTTCCTGGAGTTTATTTCTCCATCTACAAAGGTGAAGATTATCCATGATTCAGTTCTGTTGTTTAACGGCCACTTTGCCATTCAAGTCACTTGACCTCAGTGCTCTGTCCCAGCTGCAGAAATTTTCTGTTCTTTCAGGTGAGGGAATAGAGTCACCAGGATTTGTGCATCCCTGTATTCATATTTTTTTTTGTATGAGCAAGGTGCCTAGAAAGCCTTTCAGAAAGCATTGAATAGCTCATTGAAGGTCTAGACTATTAAAAGTGTGCCTCACAGAACCTAATCCTGATGAGGATTCAGCTGTGATGAGCTGTGTTGCAATCAACAAAGAAATGTCTCTTCACTGTCTTGCCTTAGTGGCCAAATCCACAGTGTGTCAAAGCAAATCTGCATGAGGCCTTCTTACACAAAAGATGGCCGATCATGGCAGACATATTATTTCTTTTTTATTTTCCCTTACTATCAGGCTAAAAAGTGACATCTTCTCAGGCTTCCTGCCTCCCTTTTTCAGACCCAGTTACCAGCTATTTATTCAATACAAACAGAACTATTTCTAGCACTGAAAGTGAGCACCTCTGATCACTCCTGAGTACCTGTCACTCACTGCTAGAACACCTTCCTTGAAGCTAGAGAATATAGGTTCAAACAACCTCAAATGGCATTCCCCCTATTTCTGTTTATAAACTTGAAAATGTCTGCAGACCTACCAGGCTGTGCATCTGCTGAGCCCAGCAATCCCAGAATGTGTCAGATTTAATCTGTGTGGTATCCAGCGTGTCTAAGACATGCTGAACTCAGAGCACATTTGCTCTGAGTTGATCCTAAATTTACAGTGGCATTTGTCTGGCACTTCGGGGCATCCAGACTTATTGCTCAGATGTTCAAAAGCCTCAGGTTCTGCTGGATGGAAAAATAACTTATCTGAAAAAAACTCGAGTAGTTTGACTCAAAGGGAAAATTATTCTGGCCGTGCCAAAAACCTCACTTTGCATATGCAAGGAGTTGAGTATGTGTAAGACTCTGACACCTAATGTCAGTGGACTTTGGCAGAGAAACATAGTCATTAAATACAGGGCAGCCATTACCATGACCTCAGCCTTGTGACAAACTGCAGATCTGGACACCTGTAGTTCCAAGATGAGGGAAAGAGTCTTAATCCCAGAGGGGTACCTCTCTGAAGCTCATTATAATGCACCTGCATGTCTTGGAAAAACATAACTGTGTGTCTTGGGTGGCTTAGGTGACTCCTTCAGCAATCTGAGGTTGGTGAAAACCCATATATTTATACCAATCACTTCCAAAGTGGTGCTTGTACTCCTCACCCCAAGCAAGGGATTGCAGTACACAGCAAAGAATCTAATGGTTGGGAAATTCGGCCTAAGGTTGGAATCTGTGGTCTTTCAGGTGGCTGGGTTGATCTTGTGCCTTGCATCCAGAAGGAAGGGAACTCACTTTTTCCTCCTTCATACACAACTTTGATACTTGTCAGATGCTTTTGGAAGCTGTGTTCCATCTTTCATCTCTTGGTGGAAGATTACTTTCAGAGCAGGTCACCAAATGTCTTATGCAGCTCTGCTCTGGGCTTCACAATCTTGAAACAGCAAGCAAAAATGAGTTTTCTTAATGGATGTCCACACTGAAAGACAATGAGGACCTCAGTTATTCCAGTAACAGGGACAAGTATTGCAGACAAAACTAGATGGATTATTATCTGAGCTAGATAAAATATTTCAGACAGCGTGTTAGGATTCTGGAATGCAACATTTTTAAATTTTGCACTATGCGTTGATCACAGCTGATGGCAAATGTATGTATTGGCTGAACCGGGTGCCCTCAGGAAATTTGAATATTTTTACACAATTATTGCATGCAGTTGTGTACATCATGCAAATGTGAGTAATCCTATATGTGCCCTCACATACCAGATGGGGCTTTTCACATCTAAAAAGGGTTGTGTTAAAGTCAGATGTAAATAAGACTTTCTGTTCTTTTAAATTCCCTAGTCTTATTTAGAATAATAATTATGGTATTGGATATCATGCATTAAAATTTGCTATTTAAAATATGATGCATGATATACCCAGTGAAACTTACCCTGATGAGGGAAAAAAATTACCAAGAGAGGATACAAACTGTAAGTCACACATGAATTACCTGGAGAATGAAACTTCCTTCTGTCATATATAACTTTTATAAAGACAGTGGTCCCACTGAAGATTTCATATTGCTAGCTCTAAAATTCAGCTGCTTGCACAAACTTATGATAATACAAAAGTGTTGGAAGGGGAGTTAATTCATTCCTTTATAATGGTAAAGTTATTGAGCTATGATAATTTCTGTGGATTATATATTTATTGGGGAAAAAAAATCGTGCTCTGGATGGTTACTCATTGGGCTGAGAAGAATCTGGGTTTATATATCCTGGCTGTTCTCCCAGAAATAGATGGTTGAGCTAGAATATACTCAAATCCAAGATTTTTTTTTGAAAGAAGCCTATTTCAAGCTGCAGAACTTGCTGGTGTCCTAGAGCTTGGTGAGAGGGAAGCCTTGACCAGTTGCCCACAGCGTGCCACTTCTTGCCATGTGGCCTGACAGAGTACGTGGGGTATAGGAGTACAGCCTGCCCAAGTCTATTCTGCAGAACAGATTTGCTCTTTGACTCAGAGCAACTACTTCTCCAATTCTTTGTCATGTTCCTTCTTGTTTTATCATTCATTCTGTTTCATTGGTACTTACGAGATGGCGAGTACAAGAGCACTTGTAAAATGCCTACAGGAGATTCGATCTCATCGGAGTCTTCAAGGTACCACTCTTACACAGATAAGATAATAATGATGTTAATAACTTCAGAGAACTTGTGACAAGACGCTGCAAATTTGTAACCAAAATATCTAACCCGAGGTACCTGCCTGATTGCAGTTTAGCTTACCACAGCATCGTGAAAGCACTGTGTCTCTCAAATGTCCTTCTGCTTGAGGGCTCTCCTCATGTAAAAGATAGTCAAAGCCATCACCATTCTACATAGCTCAAAAGCTCTTTTTCCTCTCAATTTTCTAGCTGAAATTACCTTTGAGACAACACTTTTCCCTCACTCCTAATAAATGATAATATAAAAAGAGCTATTTCTTAAGTGGGATGAAGTCTGTGCTGTTTTGAAAATGTTGGGTTTGCGGTGCTATTCTTTCAGTTATTCATTATTTTTTTAGTAAATATTTGGAGTCCCTGATACTGGTTCTTTGTTAGACATTATGCTACACATGGGCTCTGGCAAGTTGAGAGCTGTGGGAACAATTCTGATCTGAAACATCCTTCTGGTAAACACAAAAAGGAGTGTGTATGAATTTCAGAACCTTTCTATCTCAAATTACCAAAACAAACAGCTTTGAAATTGGAAATGTGTTTACCCTGGCCCTTCAGTCTGGCAGAGCAACCTTGGCCCCATGGAATGGAAACTATGCATTTGAAACATCACAGGCACTGTAAAGGTTTGGACACCAAATATGGAGAAGGCTGTGAGCATTCTGGCTTGAAATACATAAAGAAGAGAGGAAAGAGCTTGCTGGATCCACAAGATAATATGAGACTCTTCTGTTGTACAGGGTTAGCCACAAAGCTCTTCACTTTTCAATGCAAACAACCACTGTAACTTCAAAAATCTGGAATTCCTTGAATCCTATAGCAACACCAGTTATTTTTTCAGAGGCATTACAAAGGCTGTAATGGGAGCCATAGCATGATTTTGTCTGTACCCTCTGTTTACCGACAATAAAGTAAGTGGCAGGATTTGTTTTTAACTCTACAGTTATCAATCTTGGAACTTTTTGACAAAAACTAATCTAACATGCTTTATAATTTAAATTCTTAAAATGTAAGTTAAAATGGCCAAGTTTGCAAATTAAATGTACACATGGGGGAAAAAATCATGACAACTGACATTAATGACAAAAGAGTTTTATTAGATCTTCTGAAAAATTATGGAAAATAGTAATTACCTGAAATAGGTCAGATTAAGAATTTTTGTGCAGAGTTAAAACATATGCACTTGGCATAAATTTTAAATGTTGTGTGGTTGTCAGGCCTAATGACTATTTTACACACATAATGGGCCAGAGCTGACTGAAAATAGTTTATCTTAGTAGTATCTATGGACTGAGTGCTTAAACATATTGTTGCTAAATTCAGTGTATTTATGGGGATCCTAAGAAGCAGGTAATTAGTGCATTGCAATTTTATTTCCAACATCAACTAGCAATATGAGTCTGTAAGCCAACTTCACAGATGGCATAGTCAACTTTAACTCCATTTATTTCATTGTGATGTCCTTATTTAGTCCAACATTTATTTCAGAATTAAACAATATTTCGGAATTGTCTGTCACTTAATATTTTTCCTTGATGATCCTGAACCATTCTAACCAGTGCTGTCCCACTGATTTGTAGCTATAGTCTGGATTGCATTTAAGGTGCAACTGGGAAGCTGGTCCTATTTCTCTGCAGATACATTTAGGCTCAGCAGAAAATTTCAGGCCTCCCCAAAGTTGTGTGTATCTTATCAGGATAAGCTACGCAATGGAGAGGCTCAGTGTGGAAAAGCAGATACTGCTGAAGATCCAGCTGACACAACTCTCGGCATTGTTGTGTTTCCCTTTGGTCTGGCTCCAGACTGGTCCCATGGACTGAACACCAAGGAGAGCCCACAAAGCACGTCCTTCAGTTTAGTTCGATGCAACAGGAACCAGTTTGTGCACACTCGGTCTGCTTTGGTATGCAGACCAAGGCAGGGTGAATAGCAACAGCCAAAATTTACTTGCTGGCCTGAACCAAAATGCTAATGTAAGAGGTCCTGTAAAATATATTCAAAATTACTCCCAGCCTGGAGAGCAGTTTGGACAATTTCAACTTTTAGCGGTCTGGTTTCAAGTCAGAATCTACAGCCTAACTTGTGAGAGGTAACCCACGACACAGTTCTGGAATTCCTTCCAAAATGCTCCCATTATCGTCCCTCTTTTTTTGTTTCACAATGTCCAGCAATGCCTCCCTTTAGAAAAGGAAAGATGTACTGATTTGAGGTTTTCATTTCTTTAATACTGTCAAAAAAAGACTAAGGTATGAACATAATTTGCTCTGAAAATCCAGTGCAGTGAAGGAAAGAAAAGCAATGAATCTTCCAAAGACATGATAATGTTATGGAAGACAAATTAGGTAGAAGAGAAAGTTATCAACTATTCAGGGCTTCTTCACCTAAGATTTTACAGTATAGAGAAATCAATGGAGTACAGGATTTTTGTGTTTGTGGTGATATCCAAGCTGCAGTAACTGTGTAAGTCTGCTGAGATGAGTTTGTAAGAAAAGCTTAGTCAGTCCTTGTCTTTGAATTAATTTCAGTGTTAATGAGCAAGTCTTCACACACCTTATACAAACACTTTAGCCTGATACACTCCAAACCTCTGAAAGGCTTTATCGTGTCGCAGCCAATGAGCGCTTCAATAAAATATTACCTCAGACTTCTTCACTGAACCAGTTATGAGAGCTTTGGTAACTTAAGGAGCACCAACCTGGTTGATGCAGTGAAGAGACAAATTTTTATCATGGACAAATGGTGTCAAGTCCTTGACTCAGATGGGGCTTTTAGGTGAATAATGTCTGAAAAACTTACACTGGCAGCTCTAATATTCTTTCTTGCATGTTCTAGCATGACAGCACAACAGTATCCCTCACCAGCGAAGGTATGTACCCCACTTAACATACACTGCTTAATCAAGCCTACCATTTCCAGTAGCTGTCAGACTTCTAGGGTATATTTTCAACTCTTTGAACAAACTTTGGGCAGTGCTGGTAGAAGAAAGAGAGCAAAGCCAGTTCTTCAATAATATGAAGTTTCCATGCATACAGCAAGCAAAACCACTCAGCTCTATGGTAACAATAGATTTACAAATCTCATAACTCGGAAGGGAAAATTATTTATATACAGTGGCTTGAAAAGTAATTTGTGTTGGTATATCATTGGACACCTCGTGAAATCCTTTCCATCATTATATTATGTGAAAGTACAGTCCCATCAATTATTACTGCTTTTCTTGGTCACTGTAATGTACATCATTCATGTCATCATCATCATATATTTCATTTTACTTTCTTATACTTTATATGTACAGGTATGTCTTTGTGTGTGTGTATTCTGTGCGCTGTATATCTACATCCAAATACATCTGTGTGTGTCTGCGTGTTCAGAATGAGTGAACTTCAGAATAAAGTTTCATGGTGTGGCTGTTGTTCTTTTTGACATGAGAGATGATCACATAACACATTTGCCAAGGTGCTGTGGAATCATTTCTTTGTGGGTTCTATGAAATGCTTCCCTGTATTAAACCTCTTTGTGAGTGTAGTCTTACAATCCCAACAGCCTGAAAAGCACTGTAAATAAGATGTGACTTTCCCCTACTGTATTAATTTTACTCCTTGCTGTGACATCATCCTTTGCTTTTTTAAATTTTGGTGATATTTTGGTCTTTCTGTTCATGATTACAATAGAGGCACTTATAATAAAATTTGTAACTTTTGGACTTATTTTATATACTTAGGAAGGTGAGACCCTGGCTACATTCTCCAAGGGCTTTTTTGCCTTTGATAATTTTCTGCAGCATCATCAATCACAGATGAGGTGAACCTTGCACTGTGCAGTGCCAGGCCTGCAGGCAGCTGTTAAGAATTTCTGCTGCCGTGACTACATGCAGAACTTTTCATCACTGAGTGTTTTCCTGACTGCAAATTGGTAATTTTTAGTTTCATTTTTCTACCTGAATTCTGTTGCTTTACAGGTTTGTTTTCTGGGACTGCCACACTGGTTTATAATTCTTTCTCTCTTTGAGACATGGGCTCTGTCACGGCTGAGCATGTATAGCATCCCTTGTGGTGTGTGAGACACAGAATGGTCACTCCTGCTTTAAACTTGGAGAGCTAAAATAAATCCCCTGTCTCTTTGTGCCTCCCTTTAGTTTCTTTGCAGAGAAACAGCATTGAGAGGAAAACTGCAGACCATGACTGCAAACTACCATAAAACCTGTAATAAAACAAAATGAACTTAAATACTTCAGGCTTACCTGTGACTAAGCTGTAGGAGTCCTCATCCATTATCTTTATAATTCTACCTGCTAATGAGTTCTGTGACTTGCTTCTGGACCAAAATGCAGCTTATCAACATTAATGAACCTTTATCGCTTTTCCCTTAAAAAGTTTGTGTTCTGAGCCTTTGGGCTTGAGGAGTGTTGCTAAGACAGATGCTTTATAAAGAGCTTTTAGTCTTGTGCAGCCAAAGATTTGACAACCTAAGGGATTACTGAGACTATTTTCCAGTATAATTTCACATTCCTTAGGCATCTCCTTCAGGAAAAAGGAAAGATATTATACCTAGGCCAGTTTTCTCACAAACCTGTGAGACATTATGTAAAAATATTTATTTTATTATGGGTCAAAACAGGACGTTTCATCTAAATGTTTTTTAGAAATTATTTTTAAAGTATTGCGTCTCAAGGCCAACAAATATATCGGTACATGAACACGAATGGTAGTTGACATAAAAATGCCTGCATTTGTGTTTCTGAGACAAGCTACCTAATCAGTTTAAGGAGTTATTTATTCAAACACTTATTCAGAAGCTGAAAAAATTTCAGGCTTGGGAGATGCATTATTCTATGAATTGAATTTAAAACTGCAGCTGACTTCACACTGAGGTATAGGTCCTGGTTTAAAGAATGAGAGGTGGACTATACTTTTTCCTGACATTTTTGATTGGATTAATGTTGGGTACAAATAAAACTGTTCTGTATCTCTGAACACGGGCATTTTTCAGAAGGACAAAAAAAATGCACACTGTTTAAATATTAGATATCCGTGTCAAATGTTCCTTTTGTACATATTCTTCCAGTATATTGGCATTACCCAGGTTTAACTTACTGCATTTCTACTTGAGGAATCTGAAAACCATTATTTGCTGGCTTCGGTTTTTTCACATTGATAGTTTTGTCACGTCATTCATTACAACCTTCTGCTTCTCTTTGGGAAGCATTACTCCACCGGAAAGGAGCAATAGGATTTCATGACAGCAGCACGTTAGCCAAGACAATCGATTACAATTGTAATTTCTCACTGATGTTTTAACCCGGTGGGTTTAAATTGATATCCAAGTAAGTTGAAAGAGACTTCACGGAATGGATGTGCATCGCCACTCTACATACAGTTATCTTCCTGACAGTACAACGTATTATCTGTATGGAAACACCATATGGCTTCAACTCAGATCAGACAGCACCACTGTGTACTAGATGAATTTCTCTAAAGCTGAACAGCAAAAAAAAATGCACCATGCTAAAGTGCGTATGTGAGGAAATCAGGAGTGTTATAAACACAGGTGACAGCCTGGCAGGCTTTTCTGGAAGCATCACCGGTCCTCTCAAGACGATGCATGATGTAGAGATATCGGCTGTACATCTTCTTCCTCCTTACTTAGTTCTTGGTGGTGTTTATGTTACTTATACACTTGTGTTCTTTGATAATACAATTAATAATGTTGTCAGTTTTGACCCCTAAGGACCTCTGCAGTAAATTACATTCCCCAGTGCTTTATTTTAGTCTGTTGACTCTAAATCTTTGGGAAATGCATGTATTACAGAGAAGGTTTCTTAAAAGTTGTGTTTCCCACTGGGCTGTCATAGCAGTTGACATATGGCCTCATGTTATGTGTAAAAGTTAGCACTGCACAAAACCCTCTCCGACTCGCATGAAATCTATTAACAACTGGCTTAAATAAGAAATCTCACCAAGAAATTCAAGCACAGGCATTTTTCCTGGGGTCATGGAGAGATTTGGGTTTTGCTAATGTTAATCAGTAAGTTGCTCGTGCCTTGGCTTTTGCAAGCTGATGCCTTGCCACTTTTCACCAAAATATCTTGGTGTTTGATATTTTGCTGAAATATCTGTGGAAAATTTTGTCAAAGTGGGTTTTGTTCTAATGCTTCGACTGGGGAAGTAAAGTTTAAGAGAAGGAAGAAAATGGGTTTCTTATATGAGACAACTTTTCTTTTTAAAATGCAAATACCAAGGTCACTATAGGTGAGTTTAACACTTATTTCTTTTGAGCCTAGCTGGCAACACTTTTGAAATGGGAAGGGTGTTCAGGTGAGACATCCCTGCCTGTGCAAAAATAAGATTTTCTCAAGGTATTATTGAAAATATGCTATTTCTTTAACCTGCCTGTTGGGTGTTGATTGATTTTGACTACTGATGCCTTTTATTCCCCTCATTTTTTTAATGCACACTGGAACCGTTTGGTTTATTGTTGTTGTTCTCTAATCCTATATCAACTGTGATTTCTCAGCTGCTAGGGCAACATTTTCCAGTAGAATGAACTTAAAATTTTACAACTGGAGGTGAAAGCTGACCCAGGCTGTCAACTACCCAGTCCCAACACAACACACTGTCAGACAAGTCTAGTTTATGCAACCTTTGTGAGGTATGCTGGAAAACAGCATGGGAAAAGTATCACTCTGACATATCTGTTACCATCATTCTCCTTCATCACTGATATCGCCTGTGAAAACATAGTCCAGAACTTCATTGCTCCCTCTCTCTGCACAGAATGGATGCTAATTCCATTAGCAGAGCAGGGAGAGATGGAGAAAAAAATCCTAAAAGTAGTGAGACTGGGTGTTTCCCTATTCTTTGCTGAAGTATTTCTTGAGAAAATGGTGTCGCTATCTAGTATGTGAAAACAGAAGTATAACTTAGAGTTGTTAACAATAAGACACTGAAAATTAGGCTACTGATGACCTGACCTTGACAAGTGTGCAACAGTTGTTCTACAGGTGTTACCAAGTTGATCTGTTCCCTTCTGAACATCCTGATACTGTCCAGAATTTTTTAAGCTTTCTTGTTCCTGTGTAGTCACTGAAGCAAAAGACCTTAGTGCTCTTCTGAACAGCTCAATCATAAGAAGGCTTAAGCAGTATGGAAAACAAAAGAGAACTGGTAACACAGAAAAATTGCTCTCAATGAATGCTGGCTATTCACCTCAAACACTGTGTAGTTTTCATGCTACCTATTAAAAAACAGGTAAAAAACAAGTTCATTGGGGAATGAACAAAAGTCACACACAGTAAAGTAGAATTACAAGATAAAATTTAATACAAATTTATACAGGTTTTTATAAAACTGACCTTGGTTTTCATTGCCACAGGATGAATAAACAGAGAGGTATTGATGTAGAAGCAAGTACAAAAAGATACAGGCAGTTCTCCATTTCAATGGCATATTGTAGTTTTCTGCTTATAGTAGCAGAGCTTTCTATGAAGACTCTCTGGCTTCATGCTCCAAGAGAGGAAAAAACTTTACAACTTTATTCAAAATACTTGATATATGGAAAATAAAAACAGAGAAATCATTGTCCTGGTCCATAGCATGATTATTTTTTACTCTAGGCATCATTGTACTAATAATTCTAAAGTCTTTGAAGTGCTTCATTCAGGTTAGATGGGTTTTGTTCTAATTGCACAGAATAATCTTAATAAGAATGTCTTAATTTTCTTTTAATGTCAAAAATGAAGTAAATATAATGACTTCATGCATAGCAATGAAATTTTGTGATTTCAGGATGTGTATTTTCATTTTCTTATAACTCTGTTAGTTGGAGGTCAACACTAATAGAAATTGAAATGGTGTCTTTAGTCCTGAAAAAAAATGTTAAACAATATTTTTGTTTTCCTAAAAATAAGAGCACTAATTCAATAGCACTGACTGCCTCAGTAGTTACAAGTAAAGAGCAGAACCGTCTGTCACAATAATTCCCACACAAACAACAGTGAGGAGCCAGAACTCTTCCTGTAGATATATATTTTTATGGCCATCCGTTGTGAAATATTTCATGCTCCAAGATACTACATCAAGCAAGCACAGTGACTAGTAGCTGCACTTTTTTGATATTTTTGGATTTATTTTGACTCATTTTGAAAGGTGTTACACAGTGCTCAATTTTAATGTTTTGGGTTTTCACTACAGGCTTGGAGTTTGCTCATTTGGCTTTTCTTTTTCTAAGAATTTTCTTTTTCTTATGCAGCTTCTTTCAGTTGATTTCTGAAAAGATAAACATTTATATTGGTTGTCTAAAGAAATGAGATATCTTTAGTATTAATGCATTGATTGCCATGACAATTGCAGAAATTGGTCATGAGGTCTATAAAGTGAGAGGTTGTGTTAGGGGTACTCATTTCCTTTGGCTTTTAGACTCGTGAAGCTGAGTAAATTTCTTCACTGAGTTCCAAATAATGATATCTTCCTGCACTCTTGAGAAGTAACAGTCTCAGCAAGTAACAGTGGTTATGTAGGGGGAGCTCCCCTGGTCTTCCAAGCTGACGGAATTTCCTGCCTGATATTTGTATATCCATCCACTCATGGGTGAATGAAATATCTTTTAAATTATTCCGTTTTCTTGAGTATTGAAAACGCATAGAGGTTGCCTCATCTATTTACAACCAACATCTCTGGTAGTTATTATAAAAAAACCTCTGTAATCAGCCATATTATGCCAAATATTGCCTAGGTAAGTGGGTGAATTTGCAGCTATCACTTTGAGCAAAGTGGAATCATTTAAAGAGAACCTAGATGGGCTGACCAAATAAACTGTATAAAATAAATAATTGCACAGATTTCTTTAATCTGTTTCCTCTTCCTGCCGCCCCTCTCCTTCCAGTTCATTGAGGTTCATTCATTCATTCCTTTTTCCTCACATTTATTTGTGCCTTTCTCCACCAGTGTCTCTTCTCTGCATCTCTCAGGTTGCCTCCAAGGACAGCCTTCCTATCTTTAGCCATCCTTTTTTCAAGGCACACGCTCTCAACATATACATTAAGAAACAGAAAAGCGTAATTTACTCTCACTCTCTCTGCGGGCTATATAAGTTCCATTTTCACATTGTCATTCATGTTTTAAAAAAATCTTCTCCATTCAGGTCTGCTTCCTTTTAGGATCCCTGGTACAGCAGAAGAATGTGATTATTTAGGAAATTGCAATTCAGGTTAAAAGTGGAGATAAACACAAAATATTTCTGTTGAGGGCCAAGAAAGTAGAGGGTAGAGAAATTCAAAGCAGGGAGTCAGGCTGAGGGGGCAGACACCAAGAACCAACCAAAAACCTATGAATGGTCTGATTGAGAGGTTTGAGAGTTCCCTGCATCTTGCCTGTGGCTGCATTTCCAGATAGCTCACTCAGACATACATCCCATCAGGAATGGAAGCTTGCTCTCACCACCATGTCTAACTTCTTTCACAGCAACCTTTCATGGGCAATATACTTTTTGTGCTTCCTCATCCATGATGTAATAAAAGGCAACTGGTAAATAGAGCTTGCCACACAGTCCAAAATAGTTTCCAATGAAGCATTTTTAAACTACAAAGTGTTAAAATATCTCATTTTTACACCACTGTAAAATTTACACCAAACACTGTACATTTTTTACACCAAACAGTACCAATATCTGTCTTTCTTTTTTATATATTCCTTCTTTGTATTCCTCTTATTTAGGTTTTCAGTCCTATTCAAGGTGAAAAACACTCCTAACTGGGAAGCTGATGTGAACAGACACATAAGTGACATGAATGTATAGGAGAAAAGAGCTGTAGCAGGTAGGAAAAACATAGTGTAATATAATGGTAAAAAATGTATTTTGTTCAGGATGTCCACACAGTTTAAAACACAATGAAATCAGTTTCATAGGGCAATTTTATACCAAAATCAGCTATAACTACTATTATATTTTACAGTGTTTTTCAGTACTTTTGTTTACTTTTGCAAGGGTGGGGAGGACAGGGAGGATTGCAATCTTCTTCTGACCATCAAGAAGTATTTCCATTCTACTCTTGTTCACATTAAATACATTTCACTGTTCAGGCTTTTTACTAGTTCAGTAAAACATTTCAGATCTGAACTCTATCGCTCCATTGACTGAACTTTGCAATTTAAAACTAATGTGCTGTTGTACTGTCCACAGGCACTCCTAATGGACAACTTTAACATTGTTTAGATGCCAGGTAATTTGTTACAACCTGAATTTCTCCTTCTACTTAATGGCTGAAAGTTAAATGTTTGCCATCAAAACCAGTGGTCTGTTGAACATTGATCCATGTGAGAACAGTGAACCTATGTCTCTGCAAATTTGTAAGTCATCTAAGAGGCAAAGCAAAGCTGACCTCGTAATGTCAAATCTCATTTAGAGCTGGTGAAGAGGTTGGAGAGAAGGTACTTGATATCTTTTGAGCAGTAGTAAAAATACACTACTGTGCAGAAGGATGAAAGCCTCAGTAAATTAATGTAGAGAGTCTGGCCTTTCCAAATAATTTACAGCTGAATTTTGTCTTTTAGGAGGAATGGGATGCAGTTAATAAGTGTTGTGACTTCAGTAAACAGTTTCTGAGCACACAGGCTTCTAGCTAAGTGTTAGAAGCTGTACCTTTGCCCTTCTGTGTGCACCATTTTCTTTAAACTGCCTTGCCTTAAACCTCATTAGTAATTGCACTTTCTAACTTCACTCAAAAGTGGTAACTCACTTCACTTAGCTAAAGCACCCATTTGAAGTTGAAATATATATCTAACTGCATTTTACTAAAATGTGAAGTTTTCATTTAGTCTATATTTTACTTAAATTCTTCTTATTCACTGGCTACCGGCCACAGGGGCACCTAGGCATAGAGTCATGAGGCTGGGGCTGATGCCCCACTCAAGACTAATGTTTCCATTTCCCTGCCAGGTGTCTGCGTTGTCCTCACTCAATAAATTCACTCTCCTGAATGTCAGCTATGAAATTTTTGGGGCTTCCAGACTTGCACCTTTAAGATCTGACTCACACAGCTTGCAATTTGCTGAATAAATTACTGGATAGGTATCCACTTTATTTGGCTAAACTAGCAGGCATTGTTGCTGTTTAACATTAGATTTTGCATAACAGGAATTAAATTTTTGAGGACTTCTTTTTTATAAAAAAAAGCTTAATAACCTATTGAACTAAAAATGTTTAGGTAGTATAGCTTTCCCTTGTAGGTCTTGCAAAGGCTCTGAGCAAATGCAAGAAAGATCTTCTCTCTTTCCAGAGTGCCACTGCACTGTTTTAAACACATGTATACTGGCAACACCCAGGGCAGGATTTGAAATCGAAATCAAAAGTTCTTTTGAAGGACAGTAGCAATTTACCAGAATTGTCAGAGACCAGTTAAGAGGGTTGTTGCTGGATATAAAGACAAGATGTGACTGTGATGGTTGTGTGTGCTAATATATTTATGAATTTGGGCAGAAAGCTGATCGGACACTTCATCTGTGCCTAATGTGATTTCATGCAGATTCTCACCGTTTGTGACCTCTTTGCGTTGCTCCAGAATGTTACGCCTGAAATAGCTTGCCCTCTTCATCTCCATATTGTTTATTAGGCTTCTGCTGTGGCCAAAACCTACAAAATCTAACTATGCAGCCTGTGGAGTGCAATGCTTTCCGAGGAGTTTAAGTGGAGCCAAAAAACAGGCTCCAATTAGACAGCTTGCTACATTCTCACCATGGAGAGGAGACAGCATGTAAACTACCCATATGCATTAATTATAATCTCCTCCTCTACCTTCCATTTTTCAGCTTGCCAACTCTCTCCCTAAAATGAATTCTCCTGCCCTTCCTTGGCTAAGACTAGGAGGTTTTGCCCCCCGAAATTAAAAGGAGATGGGCACAGCCATGGGGACCCCATCCGGCTGGTGTGTGCTTTTTTGATTTTTGTCTGTTTTCCTTTTTCACTGAGTCATCGGTGGTTAACAGTGACAGCGGGGAACAATTAGTGTTTTCATAAAACTTAGACCTAGGACTGAGGAGAGAGCAGGAAGCAATATATCTGTGGTGAGTAAGCCTCAAGAGCCATAATTTCCCTATTTGTTTCAGTTCAGATGAGTGCCATCCTGTTGTTTGTTTTATAAACTGTTTAATAAACTGTAATGTTTATTAACAGTAATCCATTAAGATTATCTCCTTTGAGACCTTCCCTGTACAGTCAGTGCTCTGCACTTCAATGAGGAACCCAGTTTTATTTTCCTCTTGTTTCTTGTTTCTCGCCCATTCAGAAACTTTAATGATTTTATCTGAACTTTTATACCATGCTGCATAGAGAAAGAGATCTTAACACTGTTTAGACAACCTCTGCCAGCTTCAGACATGTCATACAGAAAAATAATGAAGTCTAAAGTATGTGTATGTGAGCCCCATCGTCTGAAATTGTAACAGCTCAATTTCCTTGCTAGGATGTGGGAAAATTAGCTGTGCTGTGTCATGTGGTGGATCGAGGTGGGAGGTAGCACAGGTGGTCATAACAACAGCAAAGGTTTTATTACAGAAGGCTCTGCTCATTTTTAATAAAATTGTCCTTGAAACTCAGCTAGCCAGAAATTAATAGGAAGCTTGCAATGATTTTTTTTTTCTCAGTAAAGCGCTCTGAAATTTCACATAGTGAAAATCACTTATCAGTGCATCTAAACTGAGTTTTATTTTAAAATACAGTTTTTAATTAAAGTTTGCAATTCTGAGCCTGCTGCTAGTGCCTGATATCTTGCTAAAAGGTCACAGCACTGGTGGCATTAATGGTATGAGAACCTGATATAGGAGATTATGAATTTTCAGATTGTGTTTCAGTGCAGGTTTATCATTAGGAGGGGCTGCAGCCATTCCTGGCTGAGGGCAGTTCAGTGATGAAAGTAAGGTGCTTGTTCTTTGGCATGGCTGTTGTCAGGGGAACCAGGCCTTTTCCTAGGGTGGGTGTGAGCAGGGAAGGGGCAAATGCTCGTCCATGGTCTCAGCTGCCTCCTTTGAGGAGGGTGTTGCTCCAGCAGCCCTGGCAGTGGTGTGGTGGGCAGGGTGGGGATGGTGACTATGGGTCAGTCATGCCCTAACCTCTGGAGATAACAGGGACAAAAACACCACCTCCCTATCCAAGACTTATGAGTTGTCCTTACCAAGAACAGGAGCTGCTTCCTGTGGCTTGTGTCTCTGACTCTTCATGTGACAAAAGTGACTTTGCCTGTGCTGCTGGAAAGCCTTGAACTGGATTGGTTTCAGTTGTATCTTGAGATGTAAACAGAAGATCCTTGAGCACTTTACTGCAGCTGACAGTGGAGCAGTGGAGCTTTGGGCACTTGCCAGAGGAGAGAGGAGATGCAGCAATTCTCAGAGTGGCATTGTAGAGAGCTAAAGAGAAACAAATTTAATTTGGAAGCTGTGAAAGGACCTCACAAAGCGAGGCAGAAGTAGATGTTTATTGCTGCGGGGGCTGGCGTTACTGTTTTCCGAGCTCCTGAGGCAGACCTGTGCCACACCTCCTGCCTCTGGGCAGTATCTGAAGAAGTGAAACAGAATTATGAACTTTGCACACCAACTTGAGTAACTTTGGTGCTGCCTGAGCTAGAAACCTGAGTCTGCTGCTGTGCAGGTCAGGCAAAGGACAAGGCTTGAAAATCCTCCAGTTTGGCATGGAGGAAGATGTTAAGGAGGCCTCAGAGCCAACGTTCTCCAGCACTAAACACAAGACTAAGCCATCCACAAACAACCCCAAGGATAGATTGGGCACAGCCTTATTACTCTGGTCATAACTCTGAATTAGTATTACTTTAAAAATATATTGGTCTAGTGAAAGCTGAAATTAAGTGGAACATATTGCCACTGCCCTCAGGGATCTGGCATGGAACCACCACTGAAAGTAGAAATGATCATTTGCAAACAGAACAGAAACCAGAGTTCTGAGAGTCAGAGGCACTTGCTTCAGAATATCTGCCAGATGAGCCATGGCATAAGCTGCAGCGTTAGATTATATGTGTTGGGCTGTTGGGTTTTGTTGTTATTTTCTTTTTAAATTGCTGTTTGGTTTCAGAAAAAGGCATGAATCTTTGCCAAAGACAGGCTGAGGGTGAGGATCTAGATAAAGTATTTTTGTCTAGCACAGGGTCTCTGAGAGAGCATATTTCCAAACTTGTGTTATCAATATGAAAGTGAGTTAGCAATAGCAGATTTTTTCTAAAAAGTACTAAGATGTTTAGAATGCTTCAGAAAATAAACAAGTAAATAAAAGGGCACCTTTAAAAGGTTTTTGTTAAGGAATACAAAATCTGAGCCATGGCCTCAGCCATATTGGGGAAACCAGCATGCCAAAAAATACTACCTGCAATAGCTAAAGGTAGCTATAGAGTGAGATTTAAAAAATGGGCTTCTCTCTGTTTGCTTTTCCTGTATACAGAAGAAACCACTTGTTATAAACAATTATTCCTGTTTTTATAAAGCATCCTTTCTATAAAAAGACAAACCAAGTAAACTTTCTAATTTGGAGACTTGAGAACTGCCACACTTTCAGAAGAAGTCTATGGAAATCGGTGGTGAGAAACAGAGGGCTTAGGTCCCAGTGATATCAAAAAGGTCCTTTGGTCCTTGTAGAGGAATACTTGCTCAGGCAGAATAGGTTATGTCAGTGTAAGGCAAAATGGGAGGGAAGCTAAGGTCTTTGTGCCCTAGACAGTTTTATATGGGTAATAACCTCCCCTGGATGAGCTGAGCCTGGGGACATGATTCATCTGGTGCTAATGAGCTTTCTGCTGCCTCCAAACAGGTGAGACAACACAGGGTGTCTCAGAGATTAGCTGACTACAGTTAGGAACTTGCTTTCCTGTGCTGGAGACTTTTTATTATGCTGACTGCTGTTAGAGCTGTGTTTGTTTCAGGAAGGTGGAGGAAGTGGAAAACTGTTATTCTAAGATCTTTGTGCAGAGGTCTGTGTTAGAGGTTCAAGGCCAAGTAATAGATCTTAGAAACGGAATGAGTTTCTCAACACAGCTTTTGTGTTGCTCAACAGCCAGGAAAACAACCTAAGGATAATGGTTTTTGAGAAAGGTAAAGACTAAACAACTTTCTGTTTTCTCATTAAAATCTTCTCATTATTTAAAAAGATATCACCTAAGATAGCAAGTTACTGTTTTGTACTTCAGACTTCCTCTGAACTTGGGCTTCTGAAAAGCTTGCACTATTAAGCAAACAGAAAGAGCAAAAAAAGGGAAGTACCTGCCTGCTCAAGGTAACAAAGCACATTCAGGAATTAAATCCAGGCTGCATTATTCCCCAGCCCTACATATAGCCTGAGGATGCTGATTTGGCCAGTACCAGGCTACTCTGTATTAGTGAGTGACACACAGTCTTCATACTTACAAAAAAAAATCCAGTCACTGATAAGAGTCCTGATACACCTTGTCCTTTTAACAACAGAGTTAACCTGTGGAGGAGGCTTTGCATGTAAATGAGGTTCTCTTCAGGTTTCAAATCTAATCAAAGCGGAATTCAACTTTCTTCTAAAGGTATGCAAACTAGCTGGTCAAACATCCTTCAGCCTCTAAGTTTATCACCAGCCTGACATCAGTCTGGAAATCCCAAGTTTCTTAAGAGATGATAAATGTTATCTGCCAATCTCTTCCACTGAATAAACTCTGTTTGATCCGCATTAATCACACTTGGCAGAAGCTGTTCAAGCCTGCTAGCAGCAATCCTGGTGAACAGCTTGGCATCATTGCTTAATAATGAAGTGGAACAGTATGAAAAAAAAACATGAAGGAGACTTCTTTTCATTCCCACCCCAAAGTTAATGAAACACACATTAAAATGTGTGGTTTGAAATATTCAATAGATCTGAAACTGTCTTCTTGTAATCATATTATTGCTCTCAAGGGCAAAACATACCTTTCTTTTTCACTTTGCTGCTATAATGCTATGTGTCAGAAGTGCACAGAAAGATGAATGCCAGATACTTCTGTAATTTTTGATACTTTTTATAATTTTAATAAATGAGCATTCGATGTCCTGAATTAATCTTCGCAAATTTCACCCAAGAATGTTTGAGTCATTATCGCTTTCACTCCAATATGATCCAGCACAGTTCAGAGCTCAGCAATTCCTGCCATTTTCCTTACTAAGGAGAGAGGGCCTGGGACAGGTCTGTGCATCGCTTCAGCCCAACAAAAACCCTATTTTGGCGGGGGAGCTCTCCTGATATTTAAGCAGTGACTGGAACAGATGCTGAGTGTTTCCACAAAAGTGCTTGGTCTGGTTGCAGGTTCTCATCCAGCAAATGCTTCAAAACCTTTTTCAGTGGCTTCACTTGTGTTGTGTGGCTGCACTAAACTCGGTGGGACTGTTGACACAGGGAAAGTCTAGCACAGAAAGTAAGGCATTGATAGAAACTTCTATCAGAGTACTCAGGGAGAGTGAGAAATGTGCTCCTGGGGGGTTACATAGCACCTGCCTTGGTTTTGAATAAATGGGAAGAAGGAGTAATAAAGGAAGTGAGCAGGGAGGGGAGTGCAGAAAGTGGGGTTGTAGCACTGAAAAATGAGATGTAAGAATGGAAGAGAAAAGAACAAAATAGACAAAAAACAGCAAAAATACTTAGTTTACTTCTGGCTAAACGGGGAATATAATGTTTTTAAGAAGGGGAAAATCTTCTCCGAAAACTCCCATACAATTTCTGGGCATTCCTGGTGCGCAGGGCCTGCTCAGGAATGACTTGCAAGGTTCTACTGAGGAATCTCTCTTGTAAAAAAAGAGCACTGGCAAAACCAGCATGATTGACAAAGAAAAAAATGCCAAACAACTATCCTAAAAAGGAGAGTAGACTTCTCTGGAGACATGAAAAATATTTTCATGTTAGGGGAACACAGGGATGTAAGGATAACATGGCTGATATTCTTTATAAATGTGCGTTCGTCTCGGCTTAAGATTTGAATTTTTGAAACTAGAAGACAACTTACACACAGGTTTTTTGAAGTGTCATCATCATTTTTGATCCCCTGGGCCTCTTTCTAAACTTTTATTCCTGAAGGTCAAAGTTGCTTTAAAAAATTCACTTTAATAAGTAAAAAAAGCATATTTCATCCTAGTATGCCAACAGATTCAGTGAATCCATCCTGTTCAAATATAAACTTCTTCCTCTAGCCTATAATATACACTACTGTTGGGTTTTTTCCTAATTAAAAACTGTGTGATTTGAATCCTGAGAGACACATGCCCTATGAAATCATTTAAGATTGCAGTTAAAGTAATAATGAACCTTCCTCTTTTTCTCAGGAATTTATTTCATTGCTCAAAAGTTTATTACAGAAGGGAAAAACTAAGAATGAATTAAAAAATAAAGAAATGAGGGCATAAACATAAATTAGATAAGACAGTAGCATAATGTATGACATTTTTTCTGAAGTTTCTATATTCAGACAAGGAAATCAAGAAGGAATTAATTAAGTTATCATGTTTTGGAAGATGTGTCTGAATACTTCAGCTTTGTGCTGGTTGCAGAAGCTACTTTCATTCTTAAAACAAACAAATGAGTTAATTACTGAAATTTCACTTGGATACTTGAAATTTCACATTAGACACTTGGAAGTCTATGAAGATATTTAATTAATTACTAGTGTGCCTATTTCCTATTACTGGTAACATGTGTCTTCTTTCTTGCAGACACCTACACTCAATGTCTCATTCATTTAAAGGAATTTGCTACACAGTCATCTCCCTTGAAATAGACTTTTGGCTATGCCAACAAATAAACCTGTGTTTTAAACTCTATTTAATTAAAGAATTACAGTATCCAAATGGCAGTATATATGTAATGCATACCATATTAATTCAAATTGCTCTCCCCTCTCTAAGAAACTCTCAGTTTAATGAGACATCACAAATAAAGTGCAGTCTGAAAAAAAATCTCTCACCTATAATTGCTCGAAGCATGCATTCTCTCTCCAAGCTTCATTTTCGCTGCATGTGTAATGTTTTTAAAGTGGTGCTGAATGTAATGCCTTTTACTCTGAACACTCTTCGCTTCCTGGCTCGAGTTTCCTTCCTGATATAAGAGGGAAAAGTTGAAATTGCTTCCAGATATGTAGGGAAAGCACTAGAATACAGATTAAATTCTTTACAAGGTTTTGATAAGTCAGGGGTCCACTCTCTCAGAAGCAGTTAGGCTAACCAATAATGAGGCATTGTTAATTAATTCATGTGCTTGTACTGGGGCATAATTTTACAGACTTATGTATATATATATACGAAGTGACTAAGGCCATATTCTTTTGTTTCTGGTATTCAAAGGAACAATTTCTAAAGCTTCTACTGTAAACTAAATCTGACCACACAAAACAGGAAGAAGATGATAAAAGGAAAGAATGTATGCGATGAGAAAGAAATGTTTGAAAGAAGAATCTATCCAAAAAGTATGGACACAAATTAGGACTAATATGGAAACAAAAAAGTATAGATAAAATTTTCAAAAGCATCTTATTCCCAGGTTCCAAAATGGTAGACTACATTGAATTGAATTTTACAGCCATCTCCTGGAATATCTGCTCTCAGATACATTTTAAACCCAGGAGTCTAAAAGCAGCTAGTGCCCAAGTGCATTTTTGTTAGGAACTTTTGTATCTAAATGTAGGTGGCGAGACAAAGAGCAATTTAAAATGGGATGATATATACATATTGGAAAACATAGTGTCTCAATTTCTTGGGGTTTTTCTTTGATTTTTTTTGGGGTTTGTGTAAATGGCAAGGTTCCTGCAATTCCAGTTCTCTTAAAACAACTGTATGGTTGGAAAAGGGTAATTTATGAGGAGCTGTTCTGTTTTGGAAGCATGCAGCTTTTAGTATCAACCTGAATTTTTCAGATAAAGGGTAAAAATTGTATTGAGTAATATAGAACACAGAAGACCTTTTCAAAGGTTAATGTAAATAACAAGCAACCATTTAGACCATTCTTTTTTATTATTATTTTGTTTATTAAGATTAAAGGACTTATTGCTGTTCTGAAGTGAAACTTCAGTACCCTGGGGAAGGAAAAACACTCTGCTGTGGAATTCAGGTACTGCTTACAGATACATGCTCTGCGGAGTAAAATATCTGAGGGTACTCCTACACAGGATGCTTGAAAACTTGGAAGATGATTGGAAAGTTGGAAAGGTTTCCTTGTTTCAACATAGGTTTTATTAGCCATGCATATTAGAGAAAATGGTCATTATTTATGATTAAATTCACTTAGCAAATCAAAATTAAAATTGTAACTACTCTGCTGTCTTTCTTTCAAAACATCTCGTCATTGCAGGATGGTCAGGACTGTGAAGGACCTGGAGATTAGGAGGTGATCTCAGGATAACGAGCAATGAATGCATGTGCATGCTGACTAGATGAACTTGATCAAGACTTTATAAATACTACAGTCATGGAGATGTAAAAATGACGGAAACATACGTCATCAGGATTTCAGGTGAGCACCCTTTTGGGTTTCATTTTCTGCTGTAATCTTTGGTGTTGACAACCAAATAATTCCCCAGATTTTAACTTCACGACTACAGGCAGCTGGAATGCTGAGGTAAATGTATTTATCTTTCCAAGGGAAGAAACCAGTCATTCCCATGGAGAGCTCGAGGGCTATCAGTCTGAATTTTCCTCCTATATGGATTTAAACTCTCTGAGTAACCTGCCAAGTCTCTCTCCTCACCTCTTTTTTTTTTTCTCAAGTCATTTGCTCTTGGTGTTCACTTGTGCTTGTTAAAACCCTTTCACTCCTGGTGACCACAGTTGTATTTTTAGTGCAAACTTATCTAGAACTTCTGACAGAAATTGAAGTGTAAACAAGTAAACAAATAAACAAATTAGTCTGGTCAGAGTGATGGCAGATTCGTACTTGTCTTCCAGGTAGCTGACAGTGACTTTTTCTTTCCAAATAAATGCCATCTTTCTTTGAGCAAAACAGCATTGGAGTAGGTAAAATGACATGAGAACCTTTAAAAAAAACTAGCACAGCATAAAATGCATTGTCACTTAAAAACCCCAATCACAAACTAAAAAGAAACAAAGACATAGTATACCTGAAGTATTGGATCACACACGCCACAGATAAAACTAGCAAAGTATCACCTGACCTGTGGAACAGAAAAAAGCCCTGTTTGAATATAAACAAATGAATCTGACAGGATTCTTTTTGGCCTGTTTTTAGAGAGACAGAAATGCAAAAGAGCTGACTACAACAAATGCATTCAAAAGCAATGGTTAGAACCATTACTCCTGATAATTAGAAACAATTGCAATTTTTTATTTTTTTCAATATTTAGATACAATGACAAGCACCCAGGAGTAATATTTCCTTTTCTTTGACATATGGGAAATTTTTAACTTTTATTTTAACAGTGGGAGTTATACTATTGAATCTAGAATTTGGAAGAACATGGCTTTGAACATGAACATGAAGTGCAGTTTTAATATTTCTTTTAATACATGTAGCCAAGATTCTTCTACCTCTTGGTTTAACCTTCACATATTTACGTGGGTCTTCCTTGGAATTATTTTGTACCTTTATTACTCAGGAAAAAAAAGCACAAAAATGTGAATGTGTCAGACTTCTGATGTTGAATAGGGGGACCTATCTTAGCAGTGTTATAATCTTTGTAAAAATGCTTGCCAAAAAACTATGAGAGTATTGCCACATCACACATCTCAGTCAACACTGATTCCCTTTAAGGACCTTGGTTATTATTTCTTCAGGGAGATTATTTGGTTGTTTATAGGTCTAGGAGCTCACACAGCAGATCTTCCTCTGTTTTCACTCCTGGGATTTTCAAACACTCCTCAGTTTTCTGGAGATAAACTCGACAGATATATGTAAACTAATTTGATTGTTTGTTATGACAAGGTTAATTTGGTTATTATGACTTTGAGGCTTTGAGATCCAACTCTGTCATCGTTTATCTTGACAGGTGATGCTTTTTTCCTAAGAATTTCCAAAATAGACCCAGTCCAGGGTTAGCTGTAAGTTTGACTGCCCACAGTGTTTATTACAAGGTATCTCACTTAAGCATCTGACCACCAGCAATCTCCTCTGTCCCTGTGGCCTTCATCCATTGCTGTTCAGATGGGTTTATGAATTAAGCCCCTTGCCATAATCAGCTTAACAACTCTGAATTTAAGTTACTGTTTGCAGTTACTGTTGTCTCTCAGGGCTGACAGAGTTAATGGCAACCTTCATAAAACACATCAGTGTTTTTCCTGAAGACAAAATAACTGCAAGGAAAAAAACAGTGAAGCTAAGAACTAGATAATTAAACAGACATCTTTAAACAAGGCATGATGCATAGCAGGTAATAGCTGTGAAACAACGGAGACCTGGTTTGAGAAAAGCACATTCCTGCTTTGTCTTCAGGTACATGTCCTGCTGTGAGCGCATGGCAAATTGTTTAAAACATTTTCCTTTAGCATCTACCTGTATTTTTTTTTTATTCCTTCTATACTCATGACCAATAACAGCTACTGCTTCACACTGGTGCAAGCAGTCAAGTCTGAACAAGTAGCAGACTAAACTATTCCTTATAGTCCTTGTCCTATAGCAAAGGACATAGAGAAGTTTCATCCTTAGCTGAATATGTGAAAAAGAGAACAAAATTTTCTCTGATGTAATTGCACCTGAGCTTTTTAATAGAGACAATGAAAGGAGCATACATTTGTTATTGACTGGGGAAGGAAAGCTAAATGCTCTGCCATCTGGGGATTTTATTGAGCAGCACTTTGAAATATTCTAAAATGAAAGTGAGCAGCCTAATCCATGTGTTGGCAAAGGAGAGAAGGATTTGAATTAAATTTGCTACTCTGGGTTCTAAGAAAGTGTTGGTCATCATCACCTTGGAGGTAAAAGAGGTGTAGTTGTTTTCCTGCAATTACAGATGGAGTTCACCTAGGAATACTTCCTAAAAAGGCAAAAAAGAAGTATCCACCAACAGCCAACTAATACAGGCCAAATTATCTGCCCATAGAAATAGATACAACCCCATTGACATTAGGGGAGTTTTATCCACTTACAATAGCAAAGATCTGCTTTCTTACTGAGGTTTATTGTTGTACACATTCTGCCCCAGGGTCATTCTGTAATTACTATAGAAAATAGTGTACTTACTTGATAACTTCTTCGAGCAGAAAAGCAATTAGCCTGCCAAGTGACTTGATGTTCCTAAGAAGGTACTGGAGTTTTGGAGGCTGGAGGTTTTTGCAGAAATAAATAGAAGTGAAAGAGGGGAAATGTCTGGCTGGCAGAGTACAAAGAAGAGGTCTGGCTAGGGAGATAGAGATACCCATTTTAGGAATTACAGTTCCCAACAAAAACCCAAGCTTTGAGCAATACCAAACCCAGAAAAATACTTTGCTGCCAGCTAAAGGTACAGGGTCCTTGCAATAGTGAGGAAAACAACTTGGATACTTGTTTCTACCTGAACAGTTTGCTTAGGCTATTCTAAGCTGTTGAGCAGTAGCCACATTCTACAAGATCAGTTGTCACATCTTTCTGATCTAAAATATTACTGGTGCAAAAAAAGGAAAGAGGACCTTCGGTACAGAAGTGTTATTACCCTATGAATATCATTGCTAACATGTAAAATGATGCTTGACCAGTGCTTCAGCCCAAGTTTACTGGATTAGGATGGTGCTGCTGAAATCTCAGACAGAGATGGAAGCATTAGTGGATATCTCAGATTGTTGCAGTATTGTTATCACAGTAGCACAAAGTGTTATTATTTTGTTATGGAAATCAGGACAATTTCTCTCAAACAGAAAATAGATGCAACACATGATGGACTGTGCAACATCTGAAAAAACTGCTTAGGCGGTGGGGAATTGAAGAATAAATTAAAGTGCAGCAACCCTAAAGAATAATAACCATTTTTTGACTCTATTAGAGGGGAAAATGATTTTGCAAAGTGTGATTTACCTGGTTCCATAGAGCAGGCTGTATTGCAAGCCTCTGTTGCATTTTCTTTTCTCTTTATAACTGCTCAAAAAACAATTTTGAATCAATATGATGTGGAATATTGGAATGTCAGTATCTATTGAAAATGAACTGGTTTATGCTGATCTGATACAATTAAAATCAATGCAGATATCTTGAGAAAAATATTTTCTTTTGGGGATGAAGCCATATAGGGTTATTGGGTAAATAAAATGCTCCCAATTGTCTGCTTTTTTAGAGAAAATGTTTATGCGATGGAATCTCTGTTTATCGATAGCTAATGTTCTTTTTTATTCCATGCAAACTAGATTAAAAATGAAAAGACTCATAATTCACAGTAAAATTTATTTTAAGAGATGGGACTACACGTATATAAATATGTAGAATAAATTTTGTCAGACTGCACGTTACTGATGAAGTTGGAACAAATAGAATATTAAGTCCAGATATATCTAAGAGCTTTATGGTTTTAGATGCAGGAGCAATATTAAGATTGTATTTCCCCATCTACTTTCAAAAAACAAAAACAAAACATCAGCCACTTAATAACACAAACTCGTTGGAAAATCCTAATCAGGTTTCTAGAAGGCTCCTACCAGCCTTATTTCAGTTTTGTAAGTCACTACAAATTCAAAAAAAAGCAAATCTGTGCAATGCAATGCCTCTGGTGAGACAAGGAACACAGACTAGATCTAAGAAAAAGGAGGGTTTGATTTTTTTCTTCAGACTAGAAAGTGCATTATCTAAGTTCATAAATTCTTCTTGAAATCTTCACTTTTTAAGGTGAAAAAAAAGGGAGGGAGTGGGAAAGAGTTGCAAGTTGACATTTTTAAGGGAAACTCTTAAAATTAGTTTTCACTTTCATTTTAAAGGGAGAAATACATGTGTCCAAGAAAGTGAATTCTGCTTAATTTTAAGTGGCCATTGAGATCTGTGGTGACAATAAGCCCAGTAAGAGCAGTTTCAAGACAGAAGTCCCTGCATGCATCATCTCAGAGGATGTTCAGGACAGCAGGAGTTCTCACTACTCCTCAGAGACTGCAGCTGGTGGGAGGCTTCCTGAGGGAGCAAGAGAAACAGGAGCACAAGAAATGCAGAATGTCTCATGAGCACCATTGAGTTTATCCTTTCCTACTTTCTAGTTTTTGCAGGGACAAAATCCTGCAGATTCATGTGCAGGGATCCTACAGATCTCACTTAAAAGGGTGAAATCTCCAAGTTAAGGAAAACACTTACAAGTAAAGTTTTATTTAGAGACACAAATTTTTGAGCATGTATCACTTTTCAGGGATATTAGATTTAATGAACAAATGTCATGAACTAGTTAAGTTCAAGTGCAAGCCTGTCATAGCTGCAAGCTGGGAGTAAGAGTTGTAGCCAGCAGAGTTCAGTCTGCAAGTATTTGACATCCATATGCAATGTCAAATAATTTTCTAGGGCCAGATAGTCATGAATAAAAGTTCATAGATTAATTCCACAGTTTTCTTTGCTACACTTTTTAATGAGTCCTCTCACTTAGATAGAGATTTACATAAGGCAGCCTGTTAAAAATTAAATTGAGATGCTTCCACCATAAATCTGAACATGCTGTAACATCACAACTCTACTAGGGCAAAGTAAAGATTTAGAGATTTTTTTTTTTTTTTTAGCAATACTTTCAGTTTTGTGTTGGTTTTGGAATGCAATTTAATGACAATTTTTTGATCTTTTAAAGGTTCTTTAGATAACTTGAAGAAAACATTGTTTTCAGTCTACACTCTACTGAAATGGCTTGTACATGTATTAGTCCCACATGTTGCCCTCGGCCCCTTCACTCCAGCATAAAACATTTAGTGGCGAAGCTTGTACAAGGGAGGCTGTGTACAGTCCCAGGTACAAATAGTTTTATGCAATTAAGTCAGCTAATTGTGAGAGCACAGCTTGAAGTAACGCTTGTCTTGTCACTATAGAAAACTGTACCCAAGGGCAAAATGCCATGGGATTATCAGAGGTGACTCCTGAAACAAGGTGTCCTACCAACTTTCCAGCTATGGAAGTTTCACAATCCAACTCTCTTGCAAATAATGTGCTTGCTTTGATGTATCCCCTGTTTTCGACTGTGTTTACAGCAGCTTTTCCCCTCTCGTTCCACATGCACTCCCAAATTGCCCATGCTGGCAGCTGTTTGCAGTGAGCCAGCATCACAGTTTTAATGAGCTGGTTGGTAGAAATTCTATTTTTTTTTTTCTCTGAAGGCATATCAAGCATTGCAGACCTCTAATTAGTGGTACTTATAGCTAAAGTTCAATAGTCAAGTCTTTTGGGGCATTAAGAGATTATATCCTTTAATAGCTCTGAAATGAATGAAAAACATCCTTATTTGCTTCTCATTTCTCAGCTTTACCAACATCAGGATATAATTTGGTGTCATGGAATGTGTGTATAATATCTTCAAGAGGCTATACTGGTGCACTGGCATGTCACCAGAACAGGGAGAAAGATCTCCTCTATAAAAGAACAATGAAACCCAAAAAACTGAGTGAATCAAAATGAATGTGTGTGTGTGTGTGGTTTTTTCTGCCAGGAGAAGTTCTACTTTTTTATCCTTGACTATGATCTTGCAATAGATCAAGTTGTCCCTTCTCTTGCATTTGACTGACAGCAGAGCCAACACTTGCTGAAACTTTTTTTTCATTCCTCACGTTTCTTTTCACCTTTTTTTTTAACTTCATTTTTCTCTCTTCCTCTCCAGAGATCCATCACAGCAACATGTAGCTCCCAAGTGTAATCTTTGATTTGTTTGGCAGTGTATGTCTAAATCAAAGAGAAGGGGCAGAAAGTATCCTGACTGATGTGCAACCTTATAATGATTTTCTTCCATAATCCCTCACAGAGTGTCATTCAAGGAAAAAATAAATAATTACTTTAAAACAAGACCTCAGAGTTTCATGGTGATGTTCTGCATGTCAAAAGCTCATTCTGTATCTCAGTTGCAAGAAATAGTCTATCTTGTCAAACAGTCAGTCAATTAAAAAAAAAAACAAACAACCTAACAACAACTCAAAATCCAAAACAAGAAGGAGCCAAACCTTTGAAATATTCCCTAACAAATCGGTGATCCCAGCTAGTTGGAGGAGTCATAAAAATTGATCCCGGACACCCCAAATATTCCTTTCTGTGACTGATGTGCTACAGCAAAAGTCAATGAACACTGCCTTGAGATACTTTCACACCAAATTAAGGGTATTGAGTTGTCAATATACCTCAGGCTTTACAGATCATATCAGATGTAGCTGAAATCTGCAGTGTAAGAGCTTTCTTTTTTCTACTGTGGTGTTCAACTGAAGAATGATTTCAAGTGTTTGTTGTCAACATCAAAAGCATTCTGCAAATTTTAGACTTTTTTAATGGAGTTGCTTATGTTTTGTAATTATGGGGTATAATTATTTATCTGTAAGGTTTGCAATTCTACTTCCAGCACATCTCTTTAATAGAAATATCACTTTTCTTACCCTATTGCATATTTTGGCACATTTAAAGAAGGATCCCTTGGTCCTTGAGTGCAGCTCTCCCAGGTTTTAAGCCAGTGTAAAGGAAACATCCCAGTGCATCTGCATGAGCTACACTCCTGTGATAGATTTGTGGCAGAAGAAAAGGTGTCAACACGTGCATTTCTTACAAAGTTGAATTAATTTTTTCTCTCTCTCCAGTTCTTCACAATTTTTTCATATTCATTTGGCTTTGGTCATGTACCCTGATGGACACCCTCAAGTGTCATAGAAGAAGAATACTTGCAAGCTACAGCCTGAGCCATAAATCCCCAAATGCCCATTTCAGTCTGGAGACCCTTTTGGCACCCAAATTTTTATCTTCTAAGCTGTTTGAGTACTGCGAATACCCAGCAGCACAGCCATCATGCCTGAGCAACAATTTCATGCCTTAAGACCATTTTCTACACTTTGAGAAGTTTTTTCTGCTGGAAAAATTCAGTGTATTGCCTTTGCAATTACAATATAAATTTTGTGTATTGCCTTTGCAATTACAGCTGTGACGGGCACTTCAAAACTGTAACCAGAGGAAATTATATCATTCCCTAATTTTTGAATAACTTAATAACACATCTCCCATCTGGGAAATGGAAGACTTCCTTTCTTCATATCACCGTGTATTACTTTCCTACCAGATAAGCATCTTCATTAGTAATTAGAATCACAGTTTTCTTAATTTCCCCTCTATTGCCTGTTTGGCCCTCTGAATCTTGGATATTTTTGTATTCTGGTGGCAATGAAGTGTTTCTTTCCCTCAGACTAATGAATATCTGTCGGCATAGGACATCACACAGGAAGGTGAATGTTATGAACTTAAACTACTTCTGACCAAGGAAGATCAAGAATTGCACTTCTACTACAAGGCAATTTTATGTTGGCATAATTGTAAGGTAGCAATAATAAATTTCCTTCTTATCCTACTGTCCTAAAACCCTGTCATCCTCCTCAAAAATTCACTTTGTGTCCACATGCAAGAATACATTTCCTATACGGATTATAAAGATTATAGCCCTGAGTCAACATTTCAAATGCACATTTCTTTTGGGAACACTTGTGCTGTTTGGGGTGTTGTGAATCTCACTATTAGTCAGAAGTCTGGTTGTCTGTGTTCACTTAGGAGACAGTTTTGGCCCTAAGCTGGATTTATGAACATGAAATTTGGCACTAGGTTGCTCTGGCTTTTTATTTCACTGTAAATGCAGTGAGAAACCCAAATTGTTGAACTATGGACATGGCCATCATTTCTACCAGACTCGCTTGTGCTGTATTAATTAACTATGCAAGCACAAAAAATTAGCCATAGAGACAGTGGTGAAAGACCTCAAAGCACAAAAGGAATGAAAATTAATTTAATTCTCTTTTCTGTTAGAATATCATAAATATTCTGGAGTACTTTATGGACTCAGTAAAATAAATGCTTATTTCATGTCCATATACCACTCAAAATTATATAACATAATTATCACTTATTGTTAAGGTTTTTTTAGTGTTGTGTATATGTGCGCTAGAATTTGCTGTTATTAGTAATTCAGCTGGTGCGGAAAATTATACAAGACATCATCAAAATAGAATCCATCTTGTTGTAATGCTTTTTGTATTCAAAGCATCCCAAAGTACTATATAGACTATGTTGTTGTTAGGTATTAAAGACCTCCCATTAACTAGGAAAAGCTATTTGATGGCTTCAAAGATAATTGAGAATAAGTTTCTTAAGGCAAGACTAAAAAGAAAAGGCACTCTCAAACAAATTTATCCTACAGAGAAAAAGCTGGGGAGAGAACTGACTTTTGTGCTCTCTTGGTCAATAGATGCTATGAAATCTCTAAAATCATATTAAACAATATTTTAGGGAACTGACTTAAATCCATAAGGGGAATAAAAAAGAATGAAGGCAGATATTCTGAAATTTCATACAATTGCAACTGTATTTCAGGAGCTGATGACACACCATGCACGTGTTATTATTCACTTTGGTCAGACAGCATGGGTTAAAATGGGAATATCATCCCAGGCATTAGCCATTAATCTGGGCATCTCATTGCTTTACTAAGGTTTAGGTTATACAGATAATAACTCCAGGCCATATTTTGACACCTTTATTCATGCTGAATGGTGTCTTAGGCAGCATCAAGTTCCACAAAAATCAGGAGGTTATTTACAGGGAAATGCATTAGTCAGTGTAGAAGAATATTGTCCTTTGGCAACATCTGCAGATGGAATTGTGCTGTAAAACATTACTGTACCAGCCAGAGCAGGGTGTCATAATGGCTTTGTATACAAATTTGAAACTGATTCTGAGATAGTGGCTCCTGATAATGTCATTTTTCTCCCTCTTTCAACGTGTGATTCCTTGCTTACAGAGCTGTAATGACAGTACAACACTAACATTTTATCAATGAATGACAGTCAAACCATGGATAGGAGTTATCAAAGTTATAAAACTGAGACATGTTTGGGACTCAAAGTCAGGAAGAAATTTACTGTGTTGATCTTAAAAATTGCTTTAGTTCAATGCAGACTACTTTGTGATTCTGTGTCTTTTTTCCTTAGTTGTATGGTTTTATTGCCATCTTCTGCAAACAAAATCACAGACAATTCTTTTAAAACATACTTTAAACTTCTTTTGGAAGTACATTAGACTCCTTTAGAGCCATTTCAGTCTACTTGAGTCTGTGCGATAGCCATGATATTGAAAAATATTATTGTAAGGCCTCTAACCGTAATATTTGCAAATGGTGAGTCCCACTTTAATAACCTCAAAGAACTACACTTACAAGAAACCAGCTTTTGGGGAAATTAAAATAGCAGAGAAAAGAAATGGCAAAAATTAGCAATTGAAAACCTGCATTTCGAGAGGCAATAGAAAGAACATTTTATTTGATTTAGTCAGATATCCAGTTTCAGTACAATGATAGTAGTTTGTGTAATCAAAATCCCTCACATCAACAGCTAATCGAAAATAACCAAATGTTATTGTGTAATTCCTGATACTACAAAAATGAATGCACACCAAGTACTCTTGCCAGCAGATGATCAATTTTGACTTCAAGTATGGGAGCTCCAGAAGAACCTTGGGCCTGAATTTAAGCATTTTTGCCATTTGGATCTCATGGTGCTACATCTGCGTCTTCAGCAAGATTTCTGAGGGGGAGACAGGTGCCTGTGCATGTGAAAATACCCTCAGATGTCTTATAAGGTACTGAGGGAAATGAAGCAGAAAAAGCCCTGCATTGCTGCCTGTGTTTCAGAGGTTTCCAGCACTGCAAACACTGTGGGGAGGAGCTGATCAGAGGTGGATTGGAAGCTGCTCCATACTCCCAGGCAATAGTTGGCCCAGTACTGCTGTACAGCATGTTATCAAGCTTGTTAAGATAGGACAAAGAGCTTGCATTGCTTGTAGAAGCCAGGAAAACTTTTCTGGAGCCTTTCCAACATTTTTGACCCAAGAGGTCAGACCTCCTACCTGAGAGTGCTGAACCCTGTTAAAATGTGTGGGCTCCTGATAAGTGCTCTCTGGACAGAAGTTCACAGCCCAAAAGGTGAGGTATTTGAGCTGCTCCTTTTCAGGAGCTCCCAGTCCCCCTGTCTCAAGTAAAGTTGGGCTCATGCTTCAAGGAGAGATAGAGTAGGTATGAGAATTTATCAAGCCTGCTGAGGAGAATCATCAGGCACTGAAACACTCCAGAGGACATCTTCCTTCCACTCAGACAAGAAAGTCTGGGTTTTGATAAGGTGTTTCAGGAGCGTTGCTTTTTCCCATGCTGAGGACTTCTGCATCACTTAGTTTATCAGTCTTGGACAAAATGGTTGTGGCCCTAAAACGTGATCTCATTCACACCCTCCTCCACCAGACAGTTCCCCCGGCAGAACCTTTCATATTTCACCTCTCTGGTTTCCTCATTCTCATTATATGTGAAGGGGATTTTAAGGGAAACTATTAGATGGTCCTCAAAATGTTTATGTGCTCCTTTGTTGTGCTATCATGCTGACAGCCTCTGTCACTCTCTTCCACTATTACCCAACAACTGCTGTCTCCCCTGAAGGTATTTTTTGCTTTCTGTCTCTATTGCTGCCTTCTATTCCTTGTCTCCCCTTAAAAACTGCTCGTTTATCATATGAAAATGAGATTTTTCAGAAGTTAAAATTTGTCTGGTTGTGAATTTTTTTTATGGAATAACATTGAAGTGTCCATTACATGAAGGTGACTGTCTCTCTTGTCCCACTCTGTACCATCTGCTACTGCTGTCACTGTGCCAATTTTCTGCAAAGCAAATAAAAGTTAGAGCTTTTCAACCCAAAAATAAGAAAACCTCATCCTGACCCTCAAAACAGCTAGAACAATTGTCTGAAAATCCCTTCTCCCTTATCCCAAAGACACCAATCCACATCAAAAATTAGTCCAAATGAGACATAAGCGGTTCGGAAAATTTCATTTTAAGTGACAGGACGATGACAACATCCAAAAATGAGAAGAGTTGTGCAGCTTTAAGATTGGCTGAAACTAAAGGCAGAACTTTAAATTAGAGTCCAGATAGTGAAAACTCACAGCTACTGATAGCGGGGCAAAAATCTGCCCTTGGATAAGTATTTTGTAAGAAGTTCCTATCAACCTTCAGCAGGAAATATTTGCACAGATCCAGCTCTGAATTTCAGCCTGGGTTTACAGGAAGTTATGTCAGATTTTGTTAGATCAGTTAGAACTACCATAACTTCTGTCGTTATATATTCCATGCTATGAAGAGAATAGATATCAGCAGCACATCAGGATGGTAAAAAAGATGAAAAGTTTTAAGTATAACTACTTTACAATATAATCAGATTACACTATTGGGCATTATAATACTTTGTGACATGCACAGTGCCACAGATGGAAATTTTAATTTTTACTACTGATAAATTATTACTTTATTACTTCCTTGAAATTTTTCATTCTCCTTATGGGAGAGTTCCAGGGAAATAAATGTGAAGTGAATGGAGTTGAAATGTGCAGCGTGGGTGGTGAAACTGCCAAGTTGATCACTTTGTTCTGGGTTTAGTGGTTGTAGACAATTCTCTTTGATTTATTAAAAGTTAGGAATGTACATTAAAATAATTGAGAACCCAGTAAGTACAAGGAACAAAAGATAGGACTTCCTTTGGTATACACAGATGTAAAAATCCATTAATATTTAGTGTAGGTAAAGTAACAAATTGTCTGCTAAACAAATCTGACTGCATTGGGACTCTGAGCCTTTCCAGGAATTGATACTGATGCCAAATCAATTTATGTTCTATACATAGTATGAGTAATAGGAGAGAAAAGAAAATTGAACACTTCTATTGTGGCTTAGTAATTAAATTCTGTGTCTTAAAACATTGTCCTACCACAAAAGTCTTTTCAAATAAATGAGTGGCCTATAAGTGCAGCTTTAATAAAATTGACTTAGATTTGTTCCAGCCTACTACTGTATACCTGTGTTTTTAAAATTTAAGGCAAGGTTTCCAGTTAATCCTTTTTAACACAATTGAAATTTCTAAAACATTTGCTCTGAGATTCTGCATTAAAGTTTAGTCATTGAACTTTTGTCTGGCAATCAAAGAACCACTGCATCATAATGACTGCTGCTGCCAAGTACCTCTCAGTCCTTAGGACCGAGCAATTTTCTTGGGGGATTGGAGCTAACTAGGACCAGTACCATCTCACCTCTCTCTCATTCTCTGGCTGTTTGTAAAAGAAACTTCTCCAACAACTTGAAGTCTTTGATCTGCAGACTGCTCCTCACAGCAAGCAATAATTTAAGGGTTAATCTGCCTTATCTATTGCCTCTCTTTAAGATGTTTCTCCAAATTCAGCTCACAGATTTAAGTCTAAGACTTCTCTGACTGCAAGGCTATTGCACAGTCTTAAGCCTACTTTACTCCCTCTATTCTTCTGACAGATCTACAGTGATTTGAGTATAGGACTTTTTAATAGGACCATCTCCATCCTGAGTGTAGTCCTATATGCTGTGATTTTGTAAATACCTCTGATCTTGGTCTAAGGATTTGAGAAGTGTCTGCTCTCATCAGAGCAGAAGAGCTTATACACTTCAAAATCTGATCACTTTTCACTACAACACTTTCCCCAGTAAAACACATCCCCTCTCCCATAAGATCCTGCTGTGTCAGGGGTATTCTGGACAAAATAACTTGTTACAGAAGGACTTGCTCCTCTGATCATCGATGTGAGAGAGCAGACAGAGTGGCCAGCAGGGAGAAGTTATATTCTGTACAATGCAGAGGCCAATTTAATCTTATGAGGTGCAGGCATCAACTTAAAGATGCCATGTTGAAAGCAATAATAACAATTTAGTCAACAGAAGAAACAAGCAGGTTTATGAAGTCTTGGCCCCGTTGAAGTCAATGGCAAAACTTCTGTTAACTTCAGAGAAGCCAGTGTTTATATTCTCTTTTCAGATACTGTAAAGTACAGAAAAATGGGTCCTGAGAAATTGCTGCACCAGCCGGGCACAGAAAGCCAGCTGCTCCATTCCCCTTTAAGGGCAGTTTCTTGCATCCATCAGCTCCTGCCATCAACCTTCCAATTTGAAAGCTGTGCCTAAGATCACAGGTAACATTACAAATGATGTTATGTTTTCCTTCTGTTAAAACCGTCTGCTTTTGAACTGTCTGCCTTCACAGCCTGAACCAACCTAGAACAGAGCAAAGCAAATGCTCCCAAAGGTATCCCCCAGTCTCCAGTGATGAGGTGAAATAGGGATTGATCCTTCCATATACATCACCCACCATCACTGCACATTATTTCTTGCTGTCCTTTGAGGCCAGGACTCATAGCTCATGGGGTAAAGATGTTTGCAAGCAGCAAAGGATCACCCCAACTGAATCCCTGTTCTTTAGTAGTGCTGTAAATACTATTTTTTTTGGAGTTTTGTTTGGTTGGTATATTTGTATGTTTTGTTTTTCTTCGTGTCTTGTTATTTTTAAATATCATATACGTGCTTGATCTTGTTTTAAATAAATAGCAGTGGCACAAGAGGGAGAACAAACAAAGTTTGCTAGCAGTAAAGCCTTTTATTTTTGTCATCCTGTCAGCTGTACTACATGACAGGGGGATAAGGTTTAAATGCAACAGCAGGACTGATCTTACATCAAAATAAGGAATGAACTCTTCTGCTTAAAACTCTGCTTATATGAATGCAACCATTAAATGCTAAGTGGATCTTTGAAGCTGAAAGCTTAAAAATAAGATTTCAGCCATTTAAAAATACACACACAAGCATGAGTCTTTCTGAGAATTTGACACTTTATTCCTACTGCATTGTTGGTGACAACTGGATGGCCAACCAAGCGCTCCAAGCACAAACATCCAAAACAGCACAAATCCATAAATAACTGCATCAAACAGTGCAGAGAGGACTTGGGAGTTCTCTTCTCTGCAGACATCTCTAGTAGTTTAAAAACAAACAAACAAAAACCGAACAAAAAGACATCACCTACCTGCTAGTGAGAAGAAAAAAGAAGCATACATAAAGCAGTGAAAACTCATTATGAGTGTCTGAGTGAAATTTTCTCAGAGCTTTTTGTTAACGGGTGCTGATTACTCAGTGCTGTGACTTTCCTTAGAAGTTTCTCATTGCATTTGGTTTGTTTATGTATTTAGTGAAACATATTTTCATACAAAACTTCCTTTTTTTGGTTGGCTATCTAAGTCCTTTTTTTAAAGTGTATAGCATGGCAGTGAAGCAAGAGATGTGGTGTTTACAATAAGCTTTACAATGAGGCAATTGTAAGTGTTTTGATCAAAGGCATGGCCGAAGTGGTAAGAAGCCACTGTTCCCATAATTTCCAGTATAGGGTTTAATGGCTTTGTATCAGTGCTTAATCTCTGACCACAAAAACAAAGAGGAACTAGGTGATCAGCTCTGGTTTTAGTATCACAGAAAAGAGGCTGGTTTCATCTGTAGGAACTCTGCAAGGTTTATTGCTGTTATCCCAAATGCCAACACTAGTGTCACTATTGCCACATCTGCTCTGTGATTATTCAGCCACATGCAGCCACTGCCACAGTGCTGCATGAAAGTGGGAATGGATTTTGTTTGGAGCTGTCCAGCCAGGAGATAGGCAGTGGATGCAGAAAACAACAGAAAAGTAGAAAAACCATGTCGTATTTCAGCCAAAAATCCTTGGGATGAAGTAAAGCCATGCAAACACCAAAAAAAAAAAAACCCCCCCCAAAAAAAAACAAAAAAAAAAAACACCCAAAAAAAAAGAAATAAACCCGAAAAAAAAGAGACTGGAAGGAACAGAGTCAGGTGAAAGTTGGATGGATTGAAAGGATCAATAAAATTATAAGATATTGTGCCACTGTTAAAATTTCCATTCTCATCTCTGCTTTTTCCCTGTTGCACTAGACTGGTTACTGACTGACAACATGATTAGGCTTTTGGTCTTTTGATTTCACAGCAGAAAATGCAAAGTTATTTCAGTGCTTTCCATTTCCCACCTCTCTCACTTCATAGGTTTACAAGTTTAGGATTGTTTTACTTCCTTCCCTTCCTTATCATACCTTTCTCCATGACCAATATTTTGCATACTGCAGTTCTGTGCCCCACTGATGTGCAATCTGCAATAATATACAATTAGGTGATCTTTCACTCCTTTTTTGTTAGTAAGATATCTGTCTTATGGTGATTTTTGTCTACTGCCGCTGAAAGCATCTGTGTTTGTTGAGATACATCCTTTGTAACTATAAGAAGAAATAACTGAAATCAGATTCAAAATGAGGACATTTTAGATACAACTGGGTCTCTTACATTCCTTACAAGTTTTATCCATCTTTACTGTGGTGCAAGAGATTTTGCTTCACAAATATATGATTCTGTAAATCAAAATTATTTAAACTTCAAGTTGGAAAAAGAAATAAAGAAGGAAGAAAATAACTAAAATGAGAATTAATCTCTTTTTCCAAAAGATTATTTCTATATAGAAGTCACAGCAATTCATCACTGTGCCACATTCCACTTTCATGTCTTTATAGGATTATTACTTAGCTGTTTTTATTGAAAGTTTTGATACAACATAAAGACAAGACAAGTGAAGCCCGGGGGACAGAGCATTTGATTTATGTGTGCTTCTCTTGTGTGTGATAATAAACAAACAAAAAAGAAAATACATTTCTCCACCAGATGCAAGAAAGTAAACACATAGGAAGAAGTCTCAAACAGGAAAAGCATTAATGGCAAGTTAAACATAACCAAACAATCAAAGGAATCTCTGGTGCAGTTTTTCTTTAACAAGAATGGTGAAGAACTTGCTACAAGGAAAAAACCACCCAACTTCTTGTCACAGTGAAATGATGGCAGAGCCTGCAGAGCATGCTAAAAGGAGCATACTAAACATGGTAATTAGACTTTTTGCTTGTCAGTGCAGCCTCTGAAGACTTAAGCAGCCTGAGCTAAAATATCGAACTAGATGACAAACTGCCTGCAAAAGCTATGATGGCTGAATGTCACTGGAACACGTACTGTATTTAAGTTTTTGTGGGTGTTTTTCTTCTTGTTACCTCTGTCCAAAGAGTTTATCTCTGTCCTCTGCTGCCATTGCCACTATTTTGGGACATTCTGGCTCTGTGAAGGCCTGGCAGTGTGGTTTGCTCTCCAAGAGTGGCACACACAAGCACAGCTCCCTGTGCTGGGGGCTGCCCTGTGGAAATGTCATCATGTCACTGCTGCTTCCAGCTGGTGGTCAGAGCAAACAGCTCATTGCACACCTTTAAACAAGAGAATGGTGTTTTACTACCATCAGGCCAGTCATCTGGAATACTGCCCAGCTTTTTTTACACTGGAATATTTCCTGTGGCATGGTCAGAGAGGTAACACCAATTTTCTCAGTCATGTTTCCAGTTTAGTGGTCAAATCAAGGAGCCATTGTTACTTGCACCAACATATCTAAACTGGATCTTGAAAGTTCATTTTTTCTGAGAGTCACTTCCCTCTTTCTGGTCACGGTGATTATGTCACAGAGGCAGCTGCTGTCTGATTGGAAAGTGAATCCTGAAGTGTTTAGTGGCAGCATTGATGTTCACAACACACGGGTGCCCTGTGTATAGAGCCCCTCAACTGCTTGGAATGAATTCCAGTAGAAGTAGTTTGTGCCACGAATTGCAAGAATGCTGAAAACACCTCTTCAGTTTGCCAGGTTCCTTGCTGCTGAGAGGATTTCTTATGTCAAGGCCTCATTCTGCACTCTGGCCCGTCACTGTGAGCAGCTGATGTTTCTGCAGCAGCCTCAGAGCTATGACAGTGCTGAAACCTTAGGCCCAAGTGATTCAGCCACAGGGGGCTACTGGTGCTACTGCTCTGTATTTGCAGAGAAGTTAGGTGATCAAGTTACATTTTAAGTATGTTTCTTCCTCTGCTGTCCCTGATATCCCTTCTGCCTTGGCTCTATTAATAATGGGGTTTTTGTCCAGTTGAGGCAGCTTTTCTCTCAGTATTTCTCTGGGATGACCCTTGGTATCAGCAGCTTGTCACCGTTTCACCGTTAGCAGCCATTGCAGCTGCCTTCTTTGGAAGTCCTGGGAATGCAGCCCTGTGTCCTCCTCATCCTTCCTGCCAAGCCTGCTCAGGCCTCTCAACCATCCTTCTTTGGATAGCAAAAATCGAGTGGAATCAAAGCTCTGTAGGAACAAATTGGCCCTGCTTTACATTTCATGACGTCCTTTTATTCCTCCATACATATGTCTCTGACTCTTTACCCAAACACTTCACTTCTTTTTTTTTCTACTGCCTTCTGTAATTGTAGCACACCACAGTACTCTTCTTCCTCAACATAGATTTTTTACACACGTGTGTGTCACTTCATCTGATTCTCTCAGGTTATATCAACCTATGAAAACAGATCCTATTTCCCTTTCCAACTCTCAAGCAGCAGAAGTTTCTGCCAGAGAGATCTGAAGAACTTCCCTCCTTGACTTTAAATTGGTTTTGCACGTCTCGTTTTCAGTGAAGAACTTGGAAAAGCAGATGAAAATAAGAAATGTTGACATTAAGAGACTTTACTGCTGTGAAGCTGGTCATTGAAATCTTGAGATTAGTCCTCAGACTACAGATTGCAAGCCAGTATTTTACTGTTTAGAAAAGGAAAGTATGAATAAATGTAACAATCCATTAAAGCATAGTTAAGTATAAACTAAAGGCCACAATTACAGCAGAGTGAATTGTTTTTTTCTATCTCATCACATCTGTCACACTCAAGAAGTTCATGAATTCTGAAGCAGTCTTCTCATTTAAAATAGAGGGAATATCTCCTATATACTGAGACATTATTTTTAAGGACAGAGTCTACGTGGGAGCTGCTGTACATCTATAATGAAAAAAAATAAATCACATACTTCAAACAAATGACTTTTGGAATCAACCAAATCTGAAAAATTAAGTGGAAGACATTTATACAAGATCAAGGTATGTGGTCATGGCCCCAGTTGCTTTTCTTGGGGATTACAGTAATGCACCAGTCAGGTTTGTTTCTACAAATTTGCAGCTGCTGCTTCTGATTTGTTCCACCTTGATATAATCAATCTGAATCCGTGGTCTCACCCTGTGCTGCCACGGAGATGACTCGTGGGAAACAGAGCAAAATGCAACAGATCCTGCCCCAGTGCTAATGGCTGTGACACAGTGTCTCCACCACCAGGTCAGTGAGCTAAGAGCTGAGTGCCTATGACCTTCCTCTTGCTTGTAAATTTAATTGCTTTGGTTGTTAGCTAATGTCCTGAAGAAAAAATAATGGAAAGGATGTAACCAGCTGATTTATATTTATTTATTCTGTGTTTGAATGTTTTACCTATTAAGAAAGTCATAGCCTGAAATTGTGAGTGTTGCCTGAACAGGAATATTTGCAGTGCTGACACACCAGATTAGCTGAGTGCAATATTGCATTTTCAATGGATTGTCTGTGCATGTCCTAATTCAAGAATACACCAAACATTGCTGTCCTGACTGCCCATATACTTGGATGCTGCTTATGTTTACACTCAAGAACGCTGTCCTGTGATGGGATGAGTCCCTGAAAACCTCCCTTATAAACAAAGCAGAGACTGAGAGGCTTTAAAATTCAAATTGTGGGATTCACATGGACTCAGTTGCACTGGTGTGAAACTGTGTGGTTATGCATACTTTTTCTGCCTTGTATGCAGATGGGCAGGAGGGTAAGGGAAGCACTGAGACTGTGATTTATAAACAGTTAGATTTAATCTTTGGGGATTATTCATCTTATTTCCTTTAAAATACAAAAAAAAAAAAAATTTGAAAAATGTAGTGTGTGCTTCTCCCTTCCCAATTTATTTAGTCACTTGCAGTGAAACCAAGCACTAAGTTAGGTCTGGCCTGAAAATTGAACAATGAGATAATTTAAATGCAACAGGAGATGGTCCAGAACTGTGTATTGGCTTTGTTTGCAAAATTTTTCAGTCGTGCTGTTCACTTTGACCTAGGCAGGAATGTTACTGCCTTGACAATCACTGAGGCCAAGCCCCCAGAAACCTCTTCCAGCCACTTTCTGCAAGTTTGACTGAGTGAAAATGTCAGTCACTGTGGTGACACTGTCAGAAAAAAAAAAAGTCACTCAAGAGACACCCCAGTAGATAGGAACTTTGTTAATTAGCAGTGGGAAATGGGAGTAAGAACAATTTTCTTTTCACAGGGAAGGCATTAGGTTTTTGTTTTTTATTTGGATATTAAAGCAATAAAGCCTTGATATGTTAATTTGTTTGGTCTGAATGTGCTTAGGCTCTGTGATGAAGCTGTTTTGACACTGGATGATGGGGATGTTTTGATAGTGCATTTCTGAGGTTGTGCTGTTTTGACACAAAAGGCTTTGACAAGATATTTGTAAGGTCACTGTGACCTACCACTGCTGTTATGTGGAAGGGATGGAAATGTAAATGCACTGATGTCTAATCAATGGAATGAAGCACTGTGGGATATATGTAAATTGAGATGTAAATTAGCTAGTTGGGGTTATAAATGAGCATGTTAGAAATATGCTTCATGGGAGCTTTCTTGGCCATCTTGGTTTTCCAGCCCTGGAGGGAGAGGAGTATTTAACTTTGAAAACCTTATGAGGCCTTGTGGTGGCATTCCAGGACTTAACGGGGGCCACAGGAAAGACGTGGAGGGATGGTTTATCAGGAAGGCTGTTGATAGGAAAAGAGACAGCAGGTTTAAATTGAAATAGGGTACATTTAGATAAGATATTATAAAGAATTTTTTTTACTATGAGGGTGGTGAAGCACTGGAATAAGTTGACCAAAGAAGCTGTGGCTGCTCCATCCCTGGAGGTGTTCAAGGCCGGGTTTGATGGGGCTCTGAGCAACCTGGTTTAGTGGGAGGTGTCCTTACCCATGGCAGGAGGTTGGAACTAGATGATCTTTAGGGTCCCTTCTAACCCAAAACTTCCTTTGATTCTATGATAGTGTGAAAAGAGTGTTTGGCTTTGCATAGCTGCCTCTTTCCACTGATTAAGACAGAAAAAAAAGTACATTTTTATTTCCATTTAAGAAAACTTGTGACTGTAATAACCTCACAAATTTGAATTGACCAAAGCAACCAACTTTAACTGGGCCTTGCATAATCTCAGCCTAATTTCTGGTCAGCCCCCCGTGGAAAAGCTGCTGGTTTAGTGATGTAGAATCCACATCACAAAACTCATTTTCCCTCTTACAGAAAAGAGGCTGCTGTCACTTCTGCTCCCAAGATGACACCTGGATGAAGTAGGCAGAGTCAGCAATGCAAACTGCTGGGCTGGCAAAGCAGAGGGAGGCAGTGAGGCAGCCCCCAGTAAAGGATGCTGCCCTGGGCTGTGGGACCCTTGTGGCTGTCTTTTCTTTTGCTATTTTGTGCCAGGCCAGGCAACTGCTGGAGAATTAGTGGGGGGCTGCCACACAAATAGAGCAGCCTGTTGTACTGTGTATCATGCAAGTGAATGCCCCAACAGGAGATGGATCAATATCATAGCAGGAGAGGTAAGGAATCCAAGAATAGTCACAGAAGGTGAAGAGAGAGAAGAGGCTAGAAGAGGAATGAAGAAAGGTTCCCCCTCTCCTTCAGAAATAATATTATTCTTATTTTTTTATTTTCTTTTGGATTTGGTCTGAGTGCCTGTATATATTTGGGATTTGCTGGAAGGCTTTAGCCAGTGTCTTTTTTTGTTTGTTTTGGGTTTTTTTTTTTTAATTTTTGTAATCGTGTGTCTGCTTTATTGCTCTAAAACCTGCCAGAGCTTGATGTCAGAGCATTGCTGCCTGAAGAGCTTGTACTGGCCTCTATTTCCAATCCTGTACAATCTCAGTTTAATCACTATGGCAGTCAGCTCAGAAGTGCCTGTAGGTGGAAAACATCACTGTAACATGATGCAGTTGATTTTACTTCAGCATGGCCTTGAGACAAGCCACACTGGCCCATGGAATGTGTGTAGTAACTCCTCTTTCTCTGTATCAATCCACACACTTGAAGATATAAATTTGCCCTTTCTGAAAACAGTTTTAGAAAATGTACAATAGGCCCCCATTTTTAGAAGGTAAGAGCAAATATTAAATAGATTGTGAACAAGGCAGCCTGGCAGAGAAACTTAAGATATCCCATTAAGCAAACACATAATTCCTTGCTCCCTTCTGTACCTTTTCACCAATCTTATCACTTCCATCAATCTTCAATCACTCTAATCATCTCTTTCCAGCCTCTGCAACCTGCAAAGAGCATAAAAACTCCTGCACTGGCTTTGTGGTCTCATTTCTCTTCTCTTTTCTCCCAGCAACACAAATAAGTGATTTCACAACCATTGGGAAGGGAGAGCAGAGGGAAAAAAGATTTAACCTACCTCATCTACAGAAGCTCCTAACAGATGGAGGGAAACTGCTCCCTGAGCCCAACAAGGAACTGAGCCAGGGCTCTTCCCTCACCACCAACTGCTGCCAGCTAAACATCTGAATTTCCTCTCTTCTGGAAGCTTATAAAAGCTCTAATCCAAGGAATGGCACCTCGTTCTCTCCTCTTCCCTCCCTCATGCCATCTCCTTCTCCCACAGCACATGGCGTTACACCCTTCCAGACAGATGAGTTTCAACATTGTGACAAGTCTGAGTCACTGTCAAATCCACTGTAAAAAAAAACCAAAAAGAAAATCAAAACAAAACAAAGTCCACTGAAAAAAATTAAGAAAACCAGCAAAAACTGGTAACACTTTCTCTTTCTAACATGTCCTCTCAAGGTTTTCATCCAAAAGGCTCAGAGAACAACTGTGGACCACAGTTTCTGAAATATCATGAAGAACCGCATTTTACATCAGGAGGGTAAAATTCAAGTGTCTCTCTGGAAAAAGGTAGCATCTATTAGCCAGCCACTTGTATTTTTGTGGGCTTGCCTTTCCTTTTTGGAACAGAAATTTCATCCTGCACCTGACTAACCTCCAGAGTGTAGATGATACCTTGGTCCCTGTCAGAGCACCAACTTTAGTTGCCAAAATTAAATTGCCCATTACACCAATTACTCATTTCCAGCTATGTGCCATGTCTGGGCTGAGGGGAAGGTGTACATGTTAGCATATTTCAAAGTCCAGCTCCTGCCTGGTCATCCAGATGGGAAATGCAGCCAGTACTCCTTGGCTCCTTTCCTACAAAGAACCACTGTGTGTAGAGGATGTGTTGGATTTTCCCAATGAGGAATTAGGAGTACTCAACCCCAAGAGCTGGGAAGGCTGCAGTGCTTCCCAGGTTGGACACAGCTTCACAACTCATAGTAAGGAAAGGTTTGTAGGCAAGGGAAGCAAATATCTCTAGTATTCAGTCCCAGGGAGGCCAGTGAGTTGTTAACTCATGTGCACCGTAAACATAAAAACCAACTTTACCTTCTGACCAGGTGGGATCTCTGGGCATTTATTGCAAAAGATCTGCACAATGCAATCCACCTGCTGAAGTTTAGCACGACCCTTGATAAAAATTCAGGTACAATTCTCTTCATTAAACAGATGGTCAGTATTCTGTATTTCATCTTCCTTAAAGGAAGAAGAACCCCCATGAATACCTTTAAGTGGTCAGATGTGCACTAAGGACTTTCTGAGGAAGGGACCAGAAGCAATGGGTGTGGCACCATGGAAGTTCACCAAGTTTTAATTTTGCAATTATTTGAGTGTGATAATATTTTGGTAGTTGACACAATGCTCCTGTTCAAATGCTGTACCAGAGACTCCTCCTGGGTTCTCCCGTGTTCGGTTCTGAAATTCAAACACAAAATTCTTCTAAGTTTCACCTAATGCTTTCTCCTGAGACCTGATGTGCATGCAACCATACACGCAGGCATCTGCACCTGTCACTGAAAAGGAATCTAAGAGTAGGAACCAAAGTAAATTCTCCTTAAGTTTTAGAAGGGACAAGAACAATACCATAATTTCTCTCTTAATATCCACTTTGATATAAGTTATTCAGTGGCTTGTATTCCAACCTTCACTGGCAAATAATTCCTTTATTTCTGTACATAGCCGGTGTATTTGTCATACGCATTAAAATGAATAAGATACTACTTTAGTTTCATAAGGAGTCCAATATGTCCAGTAGCACAAATATCTAGGTTGATGTTAGAAGTGCACTTCGTCAACTTCTGCAGAAAAACAGGTGCACTTTTTGTAGCTGATATATTTTTCCTGCAAAATATACCTTGGCAAGAATTCTGTTTTGTGAGTGTAATGAGATGTGACTTTCAAAAGTAGTAAATGGGCACGAATTGAAATATAAAACATTCTTTTTAAACAAAAGAAAAAGAAACCCACTTTTGGGGTTTTTTTCCTCTGTGAGAGTGCTTAAACACTGTCACAGGCTGCCCAGAGAGGCTGTTGAGTCTCCGTCATTGGAGATATTCAAACCCCGACTGGGCATGGCCCCAAGCAACGCGTCTGTAGGTGAGGCTGCTTTAAGCGGGGCATTGGACTTGACAGTTTCCAGAGATGCCTTCCAGCCTCAGCTGCTCTGTGCATCTAAATAATTGTGTTTTCTGTACGGTCACAAAGGGGTAGTTTCTTTTTAGATAGTTGCATAAATTCTTCCCGTTGTCAGATTCAATAGCGTCAGTCATCTCTCTGTTGTTGTGATAGCTGGAGCTTATCAGAAATAAGAGGGACAATTCTACCTTTCCAGGAGAGAGGGATGAAATAAAGATTAGCTGTGAAGCTATTGCTAATTACGGATGCTGAGTTAGAGATAACAGAGTAGACCTTCTTGAAGTGGGAATTATTTACAATCTTTCATGTTAATAGTTCATCTTAATGCTTAAAGGTTCTCCATCCTTTAAATGCAAAAATCTTCCAGGTAAATTAGAAATAGGGAGAGTTAATGCACTAAATGATTGAGACAAAATAGCCAGAATGAAGAACTGTATTCCTGAAACTGCATCCTGATCTGACATTCTGCAAAGTGATAAAACTAAAAAGAGAGGATAAAATCTGCTTGGATCAAATTCTTAACTCCTGTGTCAAATGTGTTCAATAAGCCAGTGAAAGACAATATGATAAACTGTTACAGTTAACTACTAATGAAAAAATAAACACAAAATAGGGGGGAAATAGAAAGGGGAACTCTGGAGTTTGTCATGATTGAATGCATCTTGCTTAGGGGATTACTGCCACACATCTGCTTTGTGACAAGTACAGTAAAATTAGTTATGGATCATCAAAGAGATTCCTAGCACTAAACAAAATGAGACCAAAAGTGCCTTTTTTCCCCAGGTTCAGACATCTGGGAAAACATTAATCAAACATACAGATTCAATGGGAGGAAAAATTTGGAAAACAGCAATGTTGAAAAAGACTGAGTAGATAATATTGGCAGAAATTAGATGTGAATCTGCACTGCAGTATCACAGCAAAACAGCCTTTTTTGCACTTTACTTTGTTTTTATTTTTTCAGTCTTCATATGAAGAACCATCATACACTTATTCAGGAAGGAACAACAATCCTGTTCTGTTCGAGAATGGTGAAATGGAAAATCTTGGTTGATTCTGCATGTTCAATGTTTCCTACTAAATGCCCTTGGGTCCCTCTGATGCAGAAGGGAGCTGTCCCTTAAAGCACAGTGTAGGGGGCTGGACAACCCCTCACCACAGTGTTGCAGAGCAGTTGGAAAGGAAATTAAAGAAATGCAGTGCTGGTGATTGCTGAGGGGACTGGCTTACAAGAAAAGATTAAAACTTGTCTGATTACGTCTGTGCCTGGTGGGATGCAGAGAGGATCTGCCTAAGAACAAGACAGAAAAAAGTTCTGTGATATTGGCCACTGCATAAGAGCTGATCCCTCACTTGGGGAAGAGAGTTGGCTCTCCTTTCTCTGGTGTGTAAAGGCAATCTCTTGGGCAGGGCTTGGTTTTCATTTAATGTGCTTTTAGGTTATCTCGAATGTTTCTTCTTAACCTAATTTAAATTGGCAAATTCTAGGGTCTGGATTTTTTAAAATCTAGGTATTCCAACTATTATTATTTCTAGTGAGTAGCTGATGATATCAAAAAATAAACAATTACAGGTACAAAATATGGGAGTCATTGTGCAAGCAGGTATAGGGAAGAGCAAGGGAAAAATGCTCAAAAAGGGACAGCTGGCTTTGAAAATCAGCAGAAATAGCTTCTCTCAGGCCTGCCTACATGGCCTGCTTGGTTTGCACAAAAGTGTGACCCCTTTAGCAGTTGCATAGTCAGTGCTGCACTATATCTGTCTCAGTGCACTTGCTTCCACCTCCCCACCCACTCTGATCTATTTTTTGTGTGTAGGCGATAAGCATTGTGATTTTTTTTCTTTCTTTGGTGTACTGCAAATCCTCCTCTCTGCAACTGCAGTTCTGGGGCAAAATTCACACATATCCATTCCTAGATCTGCCCATCTGACAACTTGGTGTTTTTGCAAGCTAGTTTGAATAAAAAGTGTCCAGCGTTGCATTGCTGACCTCTACCAATGCATGTCAGGCAGGGAGGAGGGGATGTGCTCGACATCTTGCCATCTGCTGGCCTCAGCTCTGCAATTCAGAGCTCAGAGTCCGACCAGCTTGGGTAAGAATTTTGGCCTTGTACTTTATTGTGGCCTAGTACTCTGTCACAATCACAGTGGGATGATTAGCAAGAGGACAAGATGCACTGCAGGCTGCTAAGCCAGACCTGTTTCCTTTAGTGAAACAGATAGCGGCATTCCCAGCACCCTGATCACATTAATGGAGATGACTGAATCTTTATCCTGGGAGACTCTGCTGACTCTTTCCTGCTTTTTTCTAAATAATAAAAATCACAAGAAAGAGCAATTTAACTATCACCTAAACTAGTGGAGGATGATGGGAGGTTTTGGAAGCTGAGGGCAGATGACACAGTGCTCTAAGTAGGCTACCAGCTGCTGGCAGTACCTGCCCTTCTCACATAATTGCATCCTACCATTTGAACAGCTAAGAGAGCAGAGAAATGAAGAGGAACTCCTTCCTCAAAATCACATTTTCCCTGGACACTTAATCACTTAATCAGAGAACCCTCTTGTGGTCTATATGGAGGATGATAAAAAATTCAGAGGTATATGATTTCCCTTCCTTTTCTTTTTTTTTTCTTTTCTTTTTTGTGGGTAGCATTTTCTTGTGCCTTTCATCACCCTTTATTATGTTATTTCTTAAGGAGTTCACAGACTGTTTTGTGAACATGCAGGGGTACTTGAAAAAAGCCTTTTAAAGTGGGGGAATACTTCTTTCATTGCATGTGATGTGACTATGTTCCCACTGTTATTCCATTTTGTTTTAATATTAGCCTATTGAACCATGAAAAAATCTAAAGTAGGAGAAACGTACTTCTTTTATGCAGCTAGTATTATGAGCCTCATGAAAAACATATCTCCAATGAATAAAGAAAACATTTATTTTTGCAAAACACAGGTAGGAAGATACAGCTATTTAGAAGATATAACTGCTTCAAGAAACTGTGCAAAATTACACAGGCTGCAACCACCATGTTGTTCCATATCTGTGGGTAGAAATGAGGTTGGGTTTCCCAAAGATCTGTGCCCTGCACCTCTTCACCTTGCACTCCCCAGATCTCCAATAACCCCATATTCCTCCTACAATTACCCCTCCTGCACATGCCACATCACAGCAACAGCCCTGTATAGCAATTCCCTAGATCCCTCTTTTTTCCCCTCTCTGTCCCCAGTATTGCTAACGGCAGTGAGCTATCTCCTCTACACACATGAGGTGTGGTGGCAGTGGGTTGGAGCTCTGCCTGGGGACCCTGCCCAGCCTGGGACAGCAAAGCAGAAAGGCTGTGGGCTGAGCCACCCTTGCCTGTCCTTCAGCATGTTTCACTCTTCTATCAGCTCTGCATTTTCCCAAAGTTTCTGGAATTTTGAAACCTTATGTTCTTTGTCAAATGTGGCTGAAAGGCTACTCTCTGTTCAAAGACTGTGGAAAGGGAAGGAGGAAAAAGAGACATGCAGGTGGAAAGAAAATTTCTTTGTATGAGCCTCCTCTCCAAAGGAAACCACTGAAGGTGAGAAAGGATCACAAGGGCCGTAAGGGTGCAATATTTCAAAATTATCAATTCACAGATAAAAGAGAAAAAAGGTACAGCCTTCATGCCTCCTGTTGCCTTGAACTCTTCTTCTCACCTTGGATTTGCTGTCCAAGACAGTTCGTGTCACACCTCTCAAGGACAGGCACAAAGGACACAGAGGCAGCAACCATGTTTTGAAATAACTGTCCAGAACACCAGGGGTTAATGATGCCCAGAGCCTCCTGCCTCACTGCTCCCTAAGTCTGTGCATTTCTTATGCAGAGCTGATCTGCAGCTGCACTGCTAAGTTTTATTCTGGGAAAAAGTCTCAAAAATATGTTTCTGCTACAGCAATTCTGCCCTTTGTAATTGGGGAAGAAAATGCCTATGAAATATGCCACAGAGTTCTGTGGTGCTGCATTCTGAAATGTACTTCACTGCAAACCATGAGAGCTGGAACTTCAAAACCCATTGATTGAAATGAGAGCATTACTGTACTCTGCTAATTAGGATATAGTACTTAACACTATTCTTAGTATGCACTGTGCACAGTAAGTACACTTCTATTAATAGATTTTGGGGGGTAGGGAGACAGTGTTTATCTGTTTTTTGTTTTTAATTGCATGAAAAGGCAGGAGCCAGCAGTCACGTTTGGGTAATGCTTTGGTAAGAGAAGCTTCCCTGGTGGGAAAAGCCAAACAAGAGAGGAAGGGGAAAATAGATGGCAGAAGAGGGAGCAGAACAGTTGAGGATGGGTAGCTGAGATGCAGTGAACTACTACATTCTCACTATCTTTTTTAACCAGTATTTCTGGGCTTGAACAGGGAAAATAGTCACCCCTTTGAACGTTTAGGGGAAAGGGTTATCAGCATGCATGAAATAAAATAGGGCTTGTGCAAATCCGTACAAACACCCATTTGATAGTCAGAGTGGGAGCAGGAAATTTTAAATGCACACAACAAGCAGCAAGTCTAAGTAGGGTTTTCTCTGCCACAGTCACTGAGGAAAGCTTAAAACTTCAAACAGCTACAAGTCTCCAGAAGATACATGGGAAAACAGGTCCTGGAGGTGTGTCAGAATATCCAATATTGGTTACATCTAATGGAAGCATAAGGAAAGTTAAAATGAAGAAGTGCAAAGGAAGAAAAAATAGTCACAAGCCTGGATCAGTTTCTCAATACTAACAAGCTGCCTATGCAACGTGCTGACAGGTTTTATACCAGTGGTGCAAAAAGACTCATGCTGGGCTCTCACTTGAGTGAAGAAGAGCAGAAAAACCCTGCACTGACCCCTCAGCAAATCAGCCACCTGAAGAGAGAGCCTTGTGGCCACATTTCCTCACACAGCAGCCTGAACCTTCCCCTTTTCCCTTCTGGGGTGGCTGTCCCACTGCAGGCAGGCCATGCTCTTGTGCCAAAGCACAGCCATATTAATAGCAGCTGTCACCAGGGTGACCTCTGGGTTGTGTTTCCCCCAGCCAAGGGCTCACCCCGGCTGCTTCCCGGCATTCCAGAGGGAGCAGCTCCTGGTGGGGAGACAGAGGCAGGAGCTGCCTGTGGCCCAGCTGCACCCAAGGAATATCAGCATGCTTTCACTTCACGCACTCTGCATCTACCACAGTTCCAAAAGAAGCACAGAGTGAATTTTCCCTCAGCAGTTAGTGCATGCTGAGATTTGTGCTGCGCGAATGCAGGACATCCGAACGTGCAGAAACCAAGATGGAAAGAACGTGAAGGGAGTCCCTGCTCCCCCGAGTAAACAAGTTCTTAATCTTTCTAGGCTCTGCCTGAGAAAAGATTTAGGATGCTGATCCTCAATTTTGTCAGCTTCCTCTCCATCGTCTGTGGGTGTTTACTGAAGCACCGGGTTGGTTACATAATTTTTCACATTATTCTCACAGGCTGTCCAATGTATGAAGTCAGTCTTTAATTGAAGTTTCTATTTGCATGCTTCACAACCCTTAAAATATTCTGCTTGGAATGTCAGATGAGGTTAATTGAGGACCCTCTTGATGATGGTATTATTGTAATTTGAACTTGGAGAATCCAGTATTAATTCTAGGAGGATTCTGCAAGATTTATTTTTCCTCTTTAGGTTTTATCTTTGTATTGAGAATTAGTTTGCAGTTTTAAATTCAAAATGATTTTCAATATAGTGAAATTCATAACGTTCTAATGAACTCTAGAAATTATTCTTTTCCTAGAAATAGGATATTGGCATTGCATTTCAATACTACTACTTGGATTCTACAACGTAAGAGACTGCATTATACCCTTTTTTGGCTGGTATGATTTGAGGAATTTTTATTTCCTCTTGGCTATATGCAAGAAAGTATATCTCAGGTTTGGCTGAGATCAGCTGTAATTACTGTTCTAGTCTGTTGCCTCCCTGTGCCTGGAGTTGTATATTACTTTTGGAAAACTGACTGTAAAAGTAGTTTCTTACCTAAAAATACTGTTGTTTAGGAATAACCTCCTTCATGTTTTCCATGCCATTTTTTAGTAGACAGGATATCTTCATGAGGAATGGTGTTCATCCCCATTTAAAATACAGAGTAAAGTGATAATAACCTCAGTGAAAGGCACCTTTGTCAGAGAAGTGAGGCATCCATTCAGATCTGTAAATGCAAATTTTATCACTCAAAAGTTAGGGAATTTTTTTTCCCTAAGCATATCTTGACATCTATTTTTCTATTGTCATAGTAAGCTCATATCCTGTTGAAGCATTAGGTTTTACCTTGTGTTGGCAATATTTACCGTGTTCACACTGGATAAAGTCACATAAATTCTGTAACACGGGTAAGCAGTAGCACAGCATATAAATCTAAATTCCTTATCCTATTTCAAACTAAAACTTACAGTGATTTCCAAGAATATGTGTAACAGCTTTTAGTCCAGTGTTTTGTGAGATCATTTAAAGCCTGGTACAAAGGATAGTTTAAGAAATGCTTTAAAGAAGTCCTAACTAACTTAATATCCAGGTGTTCACTTCACGGTTTCAAAATCCTGTGATGTAATTCTCAATCAATTGATTTATTTTAGAAGGGAAACTGCATATTTGTTTCCTAGCACATCATACTCTTCTTCCATAGAACTGAAATGGAATTTGGATGCAGCCATGATATTCTTTCACTGAATCATTAGACAGTGTTTAAAAATCAGTATTTCAGGCAACACTCTACACAGATTTGTTATTTCAATTTCTGTGTCTGATCCCTCAGAAACAAAAAGAGTCAGACTTTTACCTCCATATGGAATCAATGGCTCTTTTCTAAGGGTCATCTGCAGGGGATTGTTTCAAAACACCAATTTCATGCTCACGTTCATATCAGTTCTTGAACCGATGTTCACATTCATATCAATTTTATACTGTATGACTTTGCTCTGCTGGACTGTTCAACAAACTATCTTTCTTTGGCTTTTAACTTAGTATTCTGGCCTTTCAGTTTTACTCCTCTGCACACCTGGACTTGAGTCACGCACTGAGAAGAAACGAGACAATATTTTATTGTAGCACCATCCTACAATAAAAGCGTTCTCCTGCAGCCCAGCCATTCCTGTTGTTTCTGTTCAGAGGATACTAATTATCCAGTATGTGAAATTACAATGGCAGGAAAGAGTGAACATCTCAAACAGAGAAGTAATTACAATGTAAGACAAATTACATGGTTATGTTTGTTTTTTAAAAAATGTTGTGAAAAGTGGTTTTTCATTTCTTTCCTTTTTTCTTTTCTCCTAAAAGCTCCCTGCTCATGTCTGTTTCACCACCCTGAGAACAGCAAGCTCAGAATGCTCAGATACCCGTGGGCCATAATTCTGTTGGTATTAAGTACAGATCACTCTGGAACTTGTCTAGCCAGGAGCAAGAGGAGCTGTGGTGAGGGGCAGGTGTCCATATGGATCTCTCTGCTCTTTATGCATATGCAGGGCCTTTCCCTGCAGATTTTCAAGCTGCTTCTTATCCTTTTCCCTTTAGATGGGAACTTACATTTGTTTTCCTCTGCTGGCCCTCTCCCTAAGGTGTTACAGCGAAGGGAGGTGATTTGTCCATGGGTTATTAGAGCAGACACCACATACACTAGGAATTCCCAGTGCATAAATAATGTCCTTGCTAATTAATTTATTTTTGTTTGAGCCTCTCGTCCTGTCCTGTTACTGGCACTTGTGGTTATTGGAACAGAAAGCCCAAGTCCTTTCCCAGTCCTTTGTCAGATGGCTGCCTCTTGTGTTAACTAGTGGGCTGCTCTGTACACCACCCTTGGAATGAAAATCAGCTGCTCTGCAAAAAGGCAGCAGCAGGGGATAAACAGAAATCATGGAGTTTGAAGCCCCACAACCACATGTAATTTAAATTTAAAGAAAAAAAAAAATATTGCTTTCATGATAAATCTGGAGATTAACAAGGAAGATGTAAAAAACACCAAACAAGTGTGTCCCCTTGTCCTTGGCCAGCTCCTTCCCAGCCAGGCCTGAGCAGTCAGGAGACAAGATCTTCACTCTGAGATGGGAAATATAAACAGGACACTAAAGATGTTGTGTGTTGTTTGTCTGACCACTGCTATCACTGCTAGCGACTGCCACTATATGGATTCCCAGTAGCTGTAAGAAATGCAGCTAGATCTGGTCTGGCAGGTGTTCCAAGGCCTCTAGCAGAGTCTTGTCCAGGTGAAGACAAAAATAAATGTTTATCAAAGAGTTCTGATTGCTAGAGAATGGTCCCCCCGGCTCCTAATGGAAAGTTACATTTTGCAGAACAATCTATAGATGCTATCTCATGGCTGTCACAGTGAAATTACCTTCAGAGAAGTGAGCCAGGAGTCTGCTAGGAGTCACAGAGTGTGCAAATGCCCTGAATCCCAGTACCTCAGTGGTGCAGTTATATCTCATTTTCATTAAAAAAAATGCAACGAGGAAAGATTTCACATCATTCTTTAAGATAACATGAAAACCACATCAATTCTGGGCTGTGACATTCTTATTCCACCCAAAGGTAATTTGTTTCCTATGCATAGATAAGCTGCTATTTCCTTTTGTGCATTTCCAGAAGTATTTTGTTTCCTGCTCAACAGAAATTCTGAGTGAAAGCAAATATATAAACTATTTCTACCTGTGTAAAGTAACTATGCAGAGTGCCTGACTTACAGCTCAGAAGCCTGAGAAAGAACCCTCTTGGTTTTATTTTTGGGGTTTCAGTTGGCTTTTTTTTGTTTGTTTTTTCTGTCTAAGCTGAGAGCTACAGACATAATCAACAAACTGAAGAGACAAGCAACAATAGCCATGACAGAGAAGTTCAGAAAAATCTAACTGATGAAAAAATTTAGCAAACAGCCTGGAGAAAATACAAGGAAGATGGTGAGGGCTTTTTTTCCTCTTTATTTTCTGTGAGTGATAAGCAGAATGGTGCAAAAATATGTGGCTTGGGAGTTTTGTTTTCCCAGGGGCTGGACATGTGCAAGAAGCAAAAATGGCCCAAAATTAAGGTGAAAATGTAGACTGTCCAGTGGAAAGCATTTTGTTAGAGTGAAAACTGTTAGGTAAATAAAAAAAACTTAGCCATTGAATGTAAAAATGCACACAAAACTAAAATTCCACACAAATCCCTGAAGAATATGTATATGGCCTTGGCTATAGATTTTTAATCTAAAAACAGAAGATCTTTTTTTCCCCCTTATCCAGCAATACATGGCTTAAACTGATGTTCACTGTAACACATACTCTAAAAGACTTTCCAAAATGGGAAAGATATATATAGATAGATATAGATATATAGCTATAGATAGATAGATATAGATAGATATAGATAGACATAAGCTATATATAATATATGTTCCTGAAAAGTCCATATCTGGAGAAGGACTTTTGTTAGGTGACCAGATGTGAGAGGACAATTCCTCTTCTTGGTTTAAGACCAAAACTGAAACACATAAAGGGTGTCAGAAGTTGTTTTAATAAGCTGAGAGAGAACTGTGGACTAAGGCAATGGCTGAAGTTGCTGCACCTTAAAAAAGAGCTGTTAGTACCAGGTTATTACCCAATTTTTTGCTGCTTTGGGCAGAATATTAGAAAGATAGACAAGTTCCGACAGGCAGTAATCCTGTTCTTGTACCCCAAGTATTTAGATGCTTCAGGACATTTATCACGGCTGCCAAAACTGGATTCACAATCTGTGGGTTTCAAAAAGAGAGCGAGATTTTGCCTGTTCTTGCTTTGGGAAAAGGGGAAAATATTCTCATTCTTTTTTCCCTTCCTTTGCCTACGTCTGTTTTTTTCACCTACTTCTGGCTGGACTCAATCCAGTGATAAACCATCCACAGGAGCAGCCAGGGCTCCTTGTGGCTCTTTTCTAGTGAGGAAGCTGTGCTGAAGCCACACCTCCTGTAAAATGCACACAGCAACTGAGCTTTCCTATCAGCCCACTGCATCTCAGCAATTCCGTGCTGGGAAATGACAGACAGGGCTGCAGAGAGACTGGGGGGAGGAGGGGAGAGGAGACAGTGCTTTGTTTAATTATCCCACTTCAGCATGGTTGCTGCAGTGTTATCTTAAAAGTGAAAAGATTTGGAAACTAGATTTCTGGAAATTAGTGTTCAGAATATTGTAATGCCAGCACCCAGCATCTTTCACTGAGAATTTACCTCCACCAGGATGAAATAACCAGGCTCTCACATCCTCTGATCTCCTCAGAGGACCAGCTATCACCCATGCTGGCAGACAGGAGCTCTGGGCTCACAGATCAGAGGCACTCCTGTGGCAGGCACCAAAGAGGGGATTCCGTGTCTGTTGGGGCTCAGGGGACATCCATCTCACCCTTGAGGAGGAAGCCCACGCTGCCTGTGCTACACCAGAGTGTTTGCAGGCACTGCTGTCACCACATCCCAATGCCAGATGAAACCCTGCCGTCATTTACTGCCTTGGCTGAGGCTGAAGTCCAGCACACATCACAGAAAGGAGCTTTAAGCAAGTAGTCAACAATGAAGGGAGTATGAGTGTCGGATATTGATGGTACAGCATGCCCAGTCTGCAGCTGCACGACAGGGGGAAGCCAAAAGGAAGTATCACAAAAGCAGTAGGCAACACAGATTGCCTTTCACAGTGGGAGGTGAGCAGCACTCTTACCTGGACAAAAGATATATTTAGATAATAATTCACAAAGAATTAGACTGTATGAACCCTCTTGAGGGACTGTGCATGTAACACAGCCGATGGTAAAGTATCAGCAAAAGCTGCAACTACCTCAGGCAGCACACGCTGCCTGAGACAGAGCAGAACAAACCCCTTGGATCCCCAAAGTGACTGCTCACATGACATCACAACCTTCTGATCACTCCCTGGGTTTGTACCCATTTCGGGGGACATTTTGGAGGATATGTTGGCACAAGCAAGCATATGCATCAAAACTAAGGAGTTTGCCAAAGTGAAATGGTGGAAACTTGCTATCCACCAGCTGTGATCCTGGCCAGGAGCTTGGGCAATAGCACAGAAACACCTGTTTTCATTTGCTGAGTGGTGCTGTGACACCGGGGTGAGCAGTGACATGAAGCCTTTCATATGGCCACGATCTGCTTTCAAAGCTCTGTAAACAGCTCTTAGCTGAAAATATCACATAACATTTTTTTTCCCCTTTGTTGCACGCAGTTCATCCACAGAGGAAGAAGAGCTCCTGTGCTCATCTGGGCTTGGGAACAGCAGATCCCTTGAACACAGCAGGTATTCAACCTGAGGCCGAGCAGGTTCAGGCACTGAGCCACAAAGCTGTAAGTGTGCAGGCTTGCCTTGCATAAAGAGGGAATTGTGAGTTGTGAGCAGGGGAAGATAGCTGATAGGTGAAAATAAGAGAAAAAGCATTAATATAAATTCAATTTAAGTTTAAAAAAAAGGAGACCAACCTAGTTAATTTTAGAAGGATTCATGAGTCAAAATGTAAGACCTTTAGCTTGGAAATAATTGCACACTTATGACCTGAGGCAACAGTCAGAACTTGCTGAAAAAAAAATGGCACATGTCATTAAATTTAATAATGCTTAATTTTAGAATCATAAATATTTGAGATTGGAAAGGCCCAGCAAGTCACTTAAGTCCCCCTCCTTATCAATGCTAGACTGTTCCCTATGGCATATATGCTGGTATGTTTTAGACTATTAGAACTCATTGTCAGGAGGATTTGCCTGAAATTCTGCCTCAATTTTCTATTTCTTAATTTCATCCCGTTGCTCCCTGATATACCTGCTTGATTCCTGCTAAGTAATTCCTTTCCTTCCCTAGTGTGTGTGTCAGTCAAATATTTGTAGATGGTTAGAACGCCTATCCTTAGCTATCACTTAGCCAAACTAGACATATTTATTTAGTTCTTTTAATCTTCCTCACAGGTAAATCCCTCCAGTCCCTTAATTATTTTGTTGCTCTTTTCTGAACTGTCTCTTTCCAAACCTTTCTTGTAGTCATATTGAATGCAGTATCCTGGATCCTGTCATCCAGAGCCATGGAAAAATCAGGGGTGCTGTGGCATCTCTGCTGCAATGTGATGTGTCTTTGTGTTTGACCCACTATAATTTTTTTTTTCCCCTGATCTATCATGCTGAGAACCATGCAAGGCTGGAGAGAGGTCAAGACAACCTCTGTTTTTAAAATTCTGCCCTGCAGCTATTCCTTACGGTGCTGTCCGCAGGGAAGACATTTCTTCTTCTAAAACCTTACTTTTGATAGTTTTTCAATCCAAAGATGTTGTAACTTGAGCCTTCTGCATTTGGCAATAACTTCACTCACACTTCTCCTCTCTTTCTGTGCTTCTTCACTATCCTCTACCCAGTGTGTTTCAGAGGAGATCAGTAAGAATGGCAGAACAGACAGATCAAGAACAAAAAGCCCCAAAATGTAGCTTACTGCACAAAAAGCTTCGTCTCCTGGGTTTATCATCCCACAGATTAGTAGCCCAGCATAAGGAGAAGGCTCTAGGGAGACACTGTGATGAAAATTCAAGAATGAAGACTGAAGTAAGGAGACAGAGTAGTACAGAAATAACTTAGAGGGGCAAGCTGACAGGGGAGATGAAAACAGGAAAGACAGTGCATTGTATTATCTCCCTGGCCAGCACCTAGCAGCAGATTCTGTTCTTGAATAATTGGGGCTGCGTTGATTGCTTCGGAGGGCTCTGTTTTGACTTTTCCTTGTCAGTTTTGATATTTCCATTTACACTGAAACACTTCTTCCTCAAACCTTGCTTCCACAGAGCTGAAAGGTGGGCCTTCCATGCAGACTCTGACTTTGATTTCTTGGCAGGTCATCTGCCCTTGCCACAAGGTCCCCAAATTGTGACATCCATCTATTTAGTCTCCTGGGCACTTAACAGGGAGTGATTTCTAACAGCACATTGCAGAAAATTTAGGGGGTTTAGGATAACCTGGTTGATGCCCAGGGTTAAAAAGAGTCTAGTCAACATCCACTTTTTCTCTTGAGACCTTACCTGGTTAAACAAAACCAAATATTAAATATTAAATAAAAAATATTAAATAGTAAGCAAATATTGCCCAAGAAGCTCTAGATTAAAATAATATGTATCAGTTGTATCGGTGTTCAAGCCAAGGGATTTTGTAGTGTTTGCTTTATCCTTATCTTCTACACTTTTCATTTCATCTTGTAAAATCATGACAATTGGCAGAGCTGTGTAGGAAAGCAAAAAGTAAATGTGAAAATCTGCGAATGTAAGGGTATATATGTAAATATTCCAGCAAAGGGATGAGTATCTACATGAAGGACAACCTATTTCTTCTTCTTTTCTGGAGGTTCTCATCTGGTTTGTTTTGTTGTGGTTTTTTATTCCTTTGAAAATAATGAAATTGTTCATCTCATACTTTTTTAACAATTATTTATGTGATAGTTGCCGTGATATTTGTTACAATTAATAGAAAATACTTTTAAAAATTATTTTTCATGTAGCTGCCAACTATCTCTGTTGCATACACACATCTGACAAGTCATTCTCAGAGTAGCTGTCTGAAATCATTCCATGGGAAGAAACTGACCCTTGAGAGAAACTTATTTCAAACAGCAGAGGACAAACATGAACAAGGAATGTTTCCATCTTTAATACAATAGTTTCCTACCCAGCCACCAATTTTTTGTGTGTCCAGCCCTATACAAAAGTGTGCCTGTGTGCATGTTCAGATGAATAACCAGTGCCTGAAGCTGACAGGGTTCATGGAAGCCACCATCTGCCTGTGGAAATCATGGTGCTTAAACAAGGGCTCCTGAAGAGCTCTCCTCACCAAAACACTTTACATTAATGCAGTAGTCACACTGTCACAAAGACAAGGAGAGCAGGGTATTGTGAGACCACAATTTTCCAGCATGGGCTTGACTCTGGTTGTCCACAATCCCAGGAGGATTCCCCTTGTGTTCTTTCTGGGTGCTACAGGAACCTAAATAAAGTTGAAAACTGAAGGCCTGAGGCAAATTTAGATGACGGATCCTGAAAGCTTTTGCCTTTCTCTGACTTATCTCATATGTCAGGCAGTCAGCATGACACAGAAAGAAGGGTGTTTATGCAGCATTTTTCCCAACTTACATCATTTTCTCAGCCTATGTCTAAAACACTCTGACATTTTAAGTTGTTTCTTCTCCCCTTAAAAAGGTTTTGAGACATTTTTGGAAAGAAAAGAAAGTATGCAAAACATGCAGAGATTAAACTCGAGTCTCCAAATCTCCTTATTTTAGATCTTGGTTTTGGTGGCTCAGAAAATGAAGGCTATCAGCTCTTGGATTATGTAAACTGACACGGTATATTTTGTTTCATTTTTTTCTGAGTGTATGCATCACCTTATCCAAAAGTATTGATTGCAGGGGGTGGAAGCTGTCTGCAAGTGCTGGCTGATTTTAGAAGAGATTTTATTTGCAATTCTGCCTCAAAAGCAAGGTGTTGCTGTTACTTATAATAGAAAGTACGTGGTGTTGAAGACATGCAGGTGTCTGTGGGAGAGAGGCCTGCACTTCAGTGCCCAAGTTTGTGTCTTTATTCACAGTATATGTAAAAACATGAGGAAATCATTGCACTTGAGTCATTCCTCTGGGGCAAATTGCCTTCAAAGCTTTGTTTTCCCTGCTACATCTGCTATCCTGCTTTCTCTCTCTGTTTTCCACACATCTATATCTACAAGGGATTTCCCAGGCAGAAGCCTGTAGTTATGTGCCAAACACTTTTTCTGTGCACAAACAGAAAAGATAACGTTTCGGGGATGGATCACACAATGAGCTCATGCTCAGCAGATCCAGCAAACGTGGCCTGGAAGCCTCGGCCTGGGTGGGCAGAGCTACATGGCACAACTACAGAAACCCTGAGCACGTGGCCACAGCAGAGACCTGACATGTCTGAGAGGGCCAGACCTGTGCCAGAGCCTTCACACAGCTCAAAACCCCAGTTCTGGGAAAACCTGCAAAGCCTTTGATAGAAGCTGGACGAAACTTCCTTGGACAAAAGGCTGTCGCTGAAGGGATTGGTCCCCGTCCTGTCATTTCCTGGAGGAGAGGGCCGGCAATGCTGCCTGGTTTAGGGTCACAGGTGGTGCACACACAGGTATATGTTTTTATCTTTGTACAGAACATCCTGGCCGCCTGATCCGGGGCCCTTGAGCACCAGGTGGCCCGACAGCCGTGCCGAGCATGAGCTGGCAGAGCTCCCTCCACGCTCCCTGCGATCCCGTTTGAAATGCTTGCTTGATCACCTGGCCCTTCTCGCCCCCTCGGCCGCCAGCTGTGAGAGGCAGGAGCACAAAGCAGCTCCACGGGTGTTTTTCCATCCAGCAGCTGATGGTGAGGCTGCGGCCGGGGCGGGTGCCGGCGATGGGCGCTGCTGTTCCGCCGCTCCCCGCCCGCTGAAGGATGCTCACACTGCAGCTCGCACACAGCTTCCTGATGCTTCGAACGGGCTTTTAAACACCTTAATGATTCCCTACCTGCATTCAGGACAGGTCAGGCGTTCCCCTTCTGAGGCGCGATAAGCACGCTCTATGCCTGACTTCCAAAAGGCGCTAAGCTTTTCCGAAGTTTCGTAGCGCTCCCGGAGATGGTGTTAAAGAGAAAACGGCCATGGCTGCGTGTCGGATTTTCCCCGTCTCGGCAGCGGTTTTGCTGCCCTGTGGCTCCTCGGAGCGGCGGGCGCCGGCAGTGCCGCCCGGCCGGGGCGGCAGCGCTCGGCTGACCCACATTTCGGAGCGCTGTGCCACGAAAAGGGGCAGCGCCCATTATCCTGCCTGATGACTGGATTAGAAAACTGGTTATGTAGCGAAGTGTCTGCGCGTTTTGCTGTGTCTCTGTGGTGTGGTTCTGTGCTTTATGTCTTGCACTTTCTATATGCGGAGCATGCGATTTTTTAATATTTTTTTCTGCATCTTAATTTGTTACCCCCGTGATGCGCTTTTTAAAATAGGATTTCCAAACCCAGAATGGTCTAGGTGATTAATGAAACGCACATATTCTTTCATAAACATGTGTTTCAGAATTTTAATAACACAATGTTGCAGCAGGTTCTTGTGCTCCTACTTTAGGGAATCAGCATTTTCACCATGAAAGACAGCATCAGTCACTTTCTCAGATTTTGTAGCCCATCTGCCCTACACTGGAGATCCCTGGAGATGTCATTACTGAAGTGATGAGACATTCTGGTTTAAGTGCTCATGGTCTCTGCAGAGCACAGGGTTGGCAATTAAGCATGCATCTTATGAACAGTACTGCAGAACAGCATCAATAAATGACTATTCTCCTCCTCAATGTTTGCTTTTAGATTCAGGGGGACTAGAAGTAACTACTGCCAGGCCAGGACTCCTGCTTTTTAATTCCTTCTCTCCTGGATTGGTACTGCTGAACTCCATTGTGCCTCTGGGAAATGGACAGAATGCTTGGATTTATCACTGAGATGTTGTGCTGACCAGCTACTGCCCAGGCAGTTCTTGGAGTGCAGAAATGCTATATGGGAGGAAAGGTTTGTGGTTGTAATGGAACTAATGGAACAGGACTTCAGTAACAATTCTTGGCTAAGGTGAGACACTACCAGCCCTGTCCAGTGAAACCCTGGGTATTTGTCCCAGATGGAGAAGGATTTTATTTTTCATGTTAGTTCTTCCACTACAAACACTTCTGTTTTTTCTACCAGTATGTGCAACAAGGTAAGCAAACATGTCTGTGTTTGCTCTGCAGCAGGTTCTATGATTTGGAATTTTTTTCTTGTTTGGATCACACATTAAAACACAGAGGAATAATCTGATACCAAGGTAAGCTTTGTGTTGAGGTTAGCACTAATATACAGCAGAACTCCTTGTGTTTAAAACACAGCTATGGCAGCTGAATTATTGTCCCTGAGCAGTTTTCACAGTTATTACTTCGTAGGTTGCCTCTTCAGTGTCAAATTAGAAGTCATTCGGCCAGAACCATTGCAGTGGTGACTCTTGGGGTTTGTAGGTCCACGTACTGGAAGTATATTACATATTTTTCTGAACAGTTGTGCTTTCACAGGGGTCTGTATTAGAACAGCATGAAATCTGCTGCTGTTTACACGGGTTTCATCTAAACCTCACTGGTGGGTTCGCTTTATGCAGTGTCAGCAGCACTGAGAGTCAAACTCTGCTTCAGACAAACTTGAAACTTAAAAGAAAACTTGGGCTCAGCTGCCTGAATCTCTTCCAGTATCTTTCTCCTTTCCGTTCTTTTCTTCAAGGGCAAATTTGCTTTTAGCTTTCTGACACTGTGCAAACACCAGGCAGCTTCTTTCCCTACTTTCCAAGAGCCATTTCATTTTGCAGTTTTGCTTGCAAACACTCATCCACGTCACACGCTTGCTGGGGTGTACAGAAAGCAGGATGGGAAGAAAGTATACTTTTCATTCACTTTTTTTTTTTTTTTAAACATATTTTTGGCCATGGAGGATGAATTTTCTGTATTCAAGTGTATGTTCAATGCTGGCTGTAGAGACCATAAAAAGGAGAACAGAATACAAGGGTTGAGGAAATCATTCAAGGAACCAACTGCCTTATCCAGGTGAAGAGGAATTTCAGGGAAGAAGTGCTTATACATTACAGTGGACATAGAGGTACAAAGTCTTTTTCTGTCCCTTAGTAACTAAAAACTGATTGGTGAAGCAGAGAAATGTTGTGGTCATCATTTCACTGTTAAGGAAACTACAGCTGCAATAAATGAAGGCAGAGATATCTAACTAGTTTAAATTTGTGTAGAAACATGACAAAAGGGTTAGGCACCAAATTAAACATGGAATTAAGCAAAATAGTGATGAATTTTCTTTTCTTTAAGTGCCTCTGCTGTTGTTAATTTTATTTGGTCTCACCCATTTTTTAAAAAATATTTTTTAATAAATCATACAAGTGGTGTCTTCTGAAAACCAGCTTTATTTTCCGTGTAATGCCTTTGCCTGAAAATTGTCACAACAATGTCTTCTGGCAAATGAGAGAGAGATTTGAGTATGGTAAAAGACAAATCTGTGTGTGGATTAAAACAGAGAAGAGTTCCAGTCCCCCAAAGGGATTCTTAATCTTAAAAAGTAAAAGCCAGATGAGATTAAAAAGGAATTATATAGCAAATAGAGTTAATGATTTTATCTAATACAAAAGGAAGGGGAAATTTTAGACACAGAAAATTAATTTTAGTTAAAATTATTAAAACTAACCATTTTATATATATATATATATATATATATGTATATATGTTTTATATTCTACAATACATGTTAAAATGAAATCTCCAGGGAACCTCTTAAAGCCCAAGATTCAAAGTAAAAAACTGACTGAAAATCCAGGCTTGACCATGGACTATTCAAACAAATTTCATGAACTTGAATTGGTCCTTGTACAGTTTAATTCCTTTGTCTTTGTGTAAGACAATGAACTGCCATAAACTTTGGTTTGACACTTCTTTATCTTTTCTGGAGATTTCCCTCTACTGCAGCTTGTATGTGCAAAGCATGATGGATAACTGGGTTCAAAGTGACCAAGATCTGATAAAACATTTCCATTATATGTTAGGTGTAATTTTTTTATGTGAAATCATGACAGATTGTAATAACCTGGAGAGAATCCTTATAACCCCTTTTCCAGGAAAAGAATAGGCATAAGTTTGGCAGTTTCATTGCTTGTCAGACATGAGAGTTTATAAAAGCAGCATCTCCTCTAATTCTTTTCTCTATGCAACCACAGCCATACACATTCAGGTACACACATCACATTTTTCTTCAGAAGGACTTTTCTATAGCCCTGCCCAACATTTTCCTTGTGTATTTCTCAATGAATTTGTTTAATTTTTCTGCTGGGAAGTAATACTGCTTCTGGGTTATAAACAGATCTATCCAGAGTAGGGATGGAGTTGCTGTGTTGTCTAAAATGGAGTTGTGATGGATAAGACTGATTAACACTGATTGAGACTCTTGAGACAATCCTTTCAGAGCTTCTCTTCGGGTACACCCACACACCAATCCATCAAACAGAAAGAAGAGGGTCTGTGAGGCAGCATTCTGCTGTTGGAGCTTGAAGTTCTGGACAGGGAAAGTCTGGAGTTTCCTCAAGCCCCAATGCAGGGATTACAGGAGACTGGGCACTCTCTCCAAAAGGCATTGGCACACCCTCAGTAGGAGCGTGTGGCTGCAGCCACACCTCTGAAACCTGCCCAGAGATGCTTTTGTGCATAACATATGATGCGCTGGCCCAAATGTTGGAAGTTAAACCAAGCATCTGCTCAGGCTCCCCAACCGGGAAGTTGTGCTTACATGGGAAGGTGCTGGGCAGAGTCTGCTGTAAGATTAATGAGGGTAAGTGGAGGTTCGACAGAAATGACTAGAAGAAGTAGCAAATGAAATCCTCTCCGGGCCTCTCCTGTCTGCAGAGCGTAGCTCAAACCCCTCAGCCACATAAGAATCAAAAATAAATTCTTTCTAGGTCATTTTATTGTTGAAGATTAACTTGAGATCAGAGACTTGCATCACGCTGTGCCAATGCCTCTGTATTTTGCAATATAGTTATTGGCACAGATTTTTGAGGACTAAATTGTCAAAATAGCCCAGTAGTTGTGTGAAATCTAATAATTTTGTACAGATTATAGTACCTCTGTGTTTGAAATGGATTTTTAAATTCCAATTGCTGAGACTACATCTTTAGTTGTTCCCTGATTGTTTGTATATATTGTAGATGCCTTTAGATCCAGCAAGAGTGACTTTGAGCACAGAGATGAACTTGCAGCTGGATTTTCAGAAGAGCTTTCTACACTGATTAATAGCTCACATATTGAAATGTGCTCACCCAAGAGGTGTTAGGGAAGCAGTAAAGGGAATCCAGATTTGCCTGCAAAATGGGGATTAGAAACAGGAACAGGTTAAATGAATCTAATTTCTCATGGAAGTTCTGGTAAAAATCAAACCCCATTATTTTCATCACTAATTAATCAATGGTTTGATCTGCAGCCATTGCTGAAGGTACCCATTACCTTGCTCCCAGTGCAATTCCATTTAAAGTATGTGTCAAAGAAACATGGACAATTGTTCTTCCCAGGCTAAGCTGCTGCTTAACACAAGAGCCAGAAGTGTCGAGCCTTTATTGATTAACGTTCTGAGTTCTTTATATGATATAACCAGCCTAAGCAGAAATAGCCAATGTGCTGAAAGGCAGTAGATTTCATTTGCAAAAAAGAACAGCGTGAAAGGATCTGTGCTGCAGTGATGTCTTGTTTTCTTTACTGTTGCTGTGGACTTGAAAGCCCATCTGTCCTCCTTATTATGTTAAATTCGTTCAGGAGTCACTTAACTGAAGTATCCTTAACCTAGTGCTTCTGCAAACTAGTACATCCACATAGAAAATAGTTATTAAGATAAACATCTCATTATCAGCAGCCTAACGCAGTACCATTGTGAGTAATCAATGAGGTCACTGACAATCATGGGAATTATACAATATAATTGAGTTATTTATCATAAAATTGCTGAAGAGTTGCTGATTTTCCTAGTTAAACATTTTTTTCTTTCTTTCACACAGCCTGCTGATCTTGCTCTGAGTTTTCAGCACACTGTCTTTTCTTTTTGTCCTATCATAACTTTAGAGTAGACATCTATTAAGCTAAGCACAGGTTTATAAAAGGTCGTGAAGTCGCATAACCGAATCACATTGTGTTCCTTAAGCTTTAAAAACATCACTTCAGGTAAGAATTTTATGCTACCTTCCAAAATGAAATAGAAGCTGAAAAGATACAAAATTTTTTTATGTGTTGCATCCACCTCATGCTGACAGTTTATATTTTGCTCCTTTTTCTTTAGTCTCTTAGTCAGCCATGCAGTCAAATGGATTTGAATCCCCTGCACACTCATTACAGAGAACATGTGAGAGTCAGGCTAATGCGGAAGCCTCAGCTCTCGGTAAATAAATATAGGAATAAGAAGCTTCCAGCAGATACAATAAAGGCTTACAAATGCCTTTGCTTTGCCCCCTCCCCTTTTGTCCCTTCTCTTCCACTGGTGATTACCCCCAGACAGAAATCCTGGTAGAAAGTGGCTTCTCCTCATCTCCAACGTTTCCACCTTAGCTTAAACTGATGATGATGTAGAATAAGCCTGCAGATTTTACCCAAAAATCAATGAAAGAGTATTCATGTTCTGTAGTTTCAGGAGTGATCTCTACCAGGTGGGTGTTGGTCATCATCTGGAAGTAGTAAAGTTATTAACCACATCCAAAACTGAGTGTTTGCCCATTCCCACCTGGAAAAGGAAGGGAAATACAGGCAGCTGTGATCTTGCCCTCTAGACTGAAATGCAGAACATTAATGCACCCGATATCTCAAAATTTATTACAAATATTTTCTTCTCTCCATAAGATGCTCTGGCAATTATTTGGACCCTCAGAGTTATTTTGTCATTAAAAGTCATACTCCAGGTCTGCATCAGCACAGCTCAGTTGTGAGACCATTGATTCCAAGTTTTTTTAAGGAGGCAGTAGGCTTGTCCCCTTTCCTGTGGGTACAAGATTTGCAGTGCTGTGTTCTGGTTCAAGATTGAAAGGTTAGAAGACATGCAAGTCACCAGTGTGAAAATGGAAGGAATCAAATTCAGAGATCCTATTCTGTGCCATGAAAAATATCCAGAGAGTAGCAGTTAAAGCTTGTGTGCTTATCAGGCAGATGAATTCGTAGGTGAGCTGACTCCAAGCTACGCTGAAGTTGGGGAGCTTTTCTGTTGACTGACAGCAATGAGCTGAGAAGGACACCTCAGAAGTCAGGTGGGAAAAAATTTCTCTCTGCAGGCTCTGTAGTCCTTCCAAACAGGATACCATGTGTCTGTGGGAGGAGGGTGGGAGAGTTAAAACATGGTCATGACTGCTGTAAACAAAAGTTAGACCTAGGTCTCCTAGTCTTGAAGGGTCTCCACCCAGCCTGAGAGACAGACAAGGACAAATCACATGATGGCTTGCAGGTGATGCTGCCTTGCACCTTTTTTAATACCCAGGAGTGATGATGGAGGAAGGGTCTTGCCAGCTTCTCTTCCTCGTTTGAAAAGCTGCACTGCTGTGTTTCATTTTACCTAATGCAAAAATGGCAGAAGGAGGGAGGCAGGAGAAAATCATCTATATCAGACACAACAGAAGGAAATATGGGAGGAGGGTGGCGAGGTGGGTTGGTGGTGTCTGGTTTATGGCCCTTCTGTGCCACCTGAATGGTACAAAAGGCTAAAAAACAGCCTGAGCATCTGTGTTGCTCTCTGCACCACTATGATAATGAAAATCCACAAATGCTTAGAGGAATAAACAACATCTCAAGTTTCCTGAGGTTATATAAAAGAAATATTTATTCTCTCTGAAAAAGACTATGCAGAGAAGTATTGAAGTTAAAAAAAAAAAAGGCCTAATGTGTTCACAATGTGAGGGAGAAGAGCAGCACAGCAAGCAACCTTAACTAGGCTGTTTCCAAACTTTTGACTGCCTAACCATGCAGCCTTAATGCTCTGTTACCATATTTGTCATGCACACAGTATTATATAGATATATATAATACCAACTGTCTGGCTAGATATAGATATCTTATTTTTATTGGAATTTTATCCTCAGCCTCCTCTCTGCTTCTCTTTTCACAGTTTTTCTTAAGCAGAATGTGAAACTAATACTTTCAAATTTCAGCTGCACTTTTGAACTCGTGATATTTGAAAGCAATTTTTTCTCATCACAACCTGAAACTGATATGTTGTTACACAGGAAATGTTGCACATCTCAAAACTCTCCGCTCACAGAAGAGAGAGAATGTATCCTTTTGAAGGTGTGGGATGCATGTGAAAAAAGTATCAAGGTTACTTGGCTCCTTGGAAATTTTCGCTGCAACTCTTCTCTGCCTTTCTTTACACAAGTGCCAAAATTGTCTCTTAAAAATGCTTAAAATTCGTATTCTGTCATGTAGATCCTGGAGTTTATTTTGAAATGCAAGCTTGTCTGTGAAAGCTGTATCATGTACTTTGGTGTTTATGCTACATTAAAAAAAAAATAATACAGAGTAAATCCAAACTCAGGTCCATAATTAGATCTCAGGAAGAAATTAGTAACGTGCCTAAATGATCCCCAATGTTAAATCCTGCCTGCCCAATGAAAGCCAGTGACACTGGAGCCCTGCAAGGTCTATGATGATCAAAGGATCTTAGCACCCCATCAGTCTCAAAGACTTAGGTACCTAAATCTACCATCTAAAGATGGACAATTTCTTCCTATTTTATTACAACGGAATTTGATTTTGGTGACAAAGAGAAGGGACAGAAGATGGAACACAGTCCTCTAGCTCAGTGCGGTCAGTGTCTTGAATTTGTGGAAGTTAAACTAAAACACAGTCTTCAAAGCAAGGATAATTCTCATCCAGAAGGGAATATCAGGAGGGAGATTTTTTTTTTTTCTTCTTTTTTTTTTTTTTGGTCACTTCTGAGCAGGATCAGATGCAAGATAGGAACAGCAGGGAACTTTCTGGTGAACATCCAAGTGTCTTTATCCTTTTGGATGCCGGCAAGGTTAAGAAAGGGTTTTGTGAATTGTGTTCTTGAATTCAAATGTCTAAATCTCACATAAAACCTACCCAGGATATCTAACTGCCTCTGCTGAATTGATTTTGTTTCCTACTGTTTTTTCCTGATTGCTTACATATATATATATACATGTTCCTTATATATGTGTGCATTTTAACCCTTTGTAACTGCTGCCATGTTATGTGGCAGATCAAAATCTGATAAAGGTAAGATCAAACTCCTAATTTCTCTTCACTCCCAGAGTTCAGTAACTTTAGATAGGAAGCATTTGTCACGCAGGAAAAGCTGCAGTGCTGATTCCTTCTCCAGTAATCACCCACCCATCTAATCCATCATACTCGACCAGATTATATGTAAATCTGATTAGCTCACATAAGGATGTAACGGGGTTTCTTGCTCCCTTTGGTAAACACATCAGTGCAATAACCTGGACATCAACAGAAACAAGCTTTACACTTTACTGGGGAGAATCAATAATCCTAAGGATATGCTGATTATAAGTGCACACAACCACCAGGAAGGCTGTAGGCAGCTTATGAGAGAAATCCTTCATCTCTTAAGCTGATCAGACCCACAGATTTGCTGGGTTAGCTGATCATGCTTTCTTCAGAAGACCTATGTGCTTAATGCAACAGCTCAATAATGCAGCATTAATTTTAATTAACAAATTGCTTGTAGACCTGCAGCTCTATCATATTGTAACTGTAGCCAGGGTTAGGAAATTGTCCGAAGAAAATAAATCTGAAGCAACTCAGGCACAGGTAAATAGCCTGTTATTATCTACGAACCATTGTCATTATGGTCATTTCTGAAAAATCATGTGTTTCCCATGGTTCATTAAATCTGTTTTAGCACCTGGATAAATGAGCTACTTTGAGGTGTCAGCAACAACCCCAAGCAGGAGGCTTTATTCTGCTAAGAAAGATGGCAATCAGCAACAAGAAAGGCATTCCAGAAAACATCTTATACAAAATTCATGGGTTTATTAATTCGTAATGTTAAATGTTTTTGGCAGCTAACTAGTCACAGAATTTCATCAAGACGTGCACTTATAAACAAAGGGAAGGTAATAGCTTTTCTTTAGCAACTTTGCTCTGATACTTTTAGTCCTTCAGGGAAAAAAAATGAAAAAGGAACATTCTCAAGTTGGAAATTTTCTATTTCAGCAAGCCTGTCTACCAGATTGTCAGAAAATGTCAACAAAATGGCCAGCGTGAGGCTTCCACTAAGATTTATCAACAAATGAGTCAGAAAAAAAACACGTTATGGAATCAGAAAAAGGCAAGAAAGGAGAAGGGGAGGAGACAATGTGCCCATTTCAGCCAGGGGTTTGTGCTGCCCTTGCCACAAACAGATTTTGGAGCAGGCCAGACTGGTTAACATGACTATAGATCCTCAGCAGGCACTTACACGATGGCACATGGAATTTATTTCATGTGATATCATTACAGGAATGCTGTGAAGAGGGAGCGCAGAGAGGAAGGCTGGTGCTGGTGACTGTGCTGTGGTTTGAAGAGGAACACCCTAGAAATGAGAGAGAGAGGAACTACACCTTCCATTAGAGCATCCAAACAAGCCAGACTCCCAGTTTCTCTGGCAGGAAGGGCAGGACAAGAGGTGGGAGAAGAGGAAAGCAGGGAAACTGGAGAACTTCTGAAGGGAGCAAAAGGCTACTGCAGAGGGCAGACCTACAGCAAGCCTCAGAAAAGACAGCAATTGGCCTTAAGGATACCAAAGAGAAGTCAGGGGAGAGGACGCTTTATCTCAAACACAGGAACACTGAAAGTTCCTAAAAATTTGAAAGAAAGCCTGGAGAAAAGGACCGATTCTTCTCAAGAGGGATATTTGTTTTCCAGCTTTTAATAAGTTTTATTTCTCACTTTTTAGGTTCTGAATTTTTCCTGCTTAGACTGCTATCTCGCTTTACTCTGTGTGAGGTTTTCAGAATTTTTTCCCCCCTAATTAATCCTAATTTAAAAGGCTACAAAGTTATTAACTTCAGGTTGATGGGAAGGGTTTGCTTTTTATTTCAAGGCCCTGCTAGTGCAGGGCTTGTGAGCAGGCAACTCTACACTACCAGTGGTTGTCAGTACTGACAAACCCCAGAAAAGCAGAGAGAGATAAAGAGTAATGTGAATTACTTTAGAAGAGATGCACAGGGACAAGAAGAGGAAACTCTCCCTCCCTTCCTCTCTCTAAAACCTGCAAGCAGATATGTGCTTATATGCAGATATGTAGCTAAGTGACACTGCCTAGCCCTTGGCATCTTTCAAAGACAAAATCTAGCTGGCCTTGGACATGTACATGCAGTAGAAATCTGATGATGAGGAGGCAGGGAATTGGTTGCTAGAAATCAATGAATGACAGCCTATGCCTTACTTAAAGGTGCACACTGAAAAGATTCCTGTTGATGTATATCCATATTACATGGTGGCCTTTCATACCCTCCCCAGCAAAGCAGAAACCTGCCTGTGACCCAGCACTGCCTGTGGGGCAGCCTGAGCTCCAAATCAGCCACACTCAGGATATTGAATACACATTTTTTTTTTCCCTCCCGAGTGCAACAGGGTATATGTGGAATATTATATTGGTTTCCAGCCACCTGCCAGAATCTGATGGCAGGAAATTTGCACGGCTCTTGTTGTAGCCAAGTGACAGATAATAAGTGAGAGGTGCCATTGTTGGAACTATCAGTATCAGATTTTCCAGTGCAGCCCTGTTGTAATGAGATCATACACATTGCTCAAGCTTCAATCAGAACTTCCACTGAAGGAACGAGCCTGAATAATAATAAAAGCAGAAAGCATTTTAAGTAAATAGAATTTCCCAGATACTGCATAATGTTGTTTGTTATTGCTATCTTTTATGAGCCTTGAGAAATATTTTGTATAAGAATGATTTCCTTCAATATAAGCTGTTATCTTGGAGGTCTCCTATGTCAATTCTTATTTAAAATATATTTCCTTACAGTGCCAATGTTATGAAAGCACAAATTAATGCGACCTCTTTACTTCCATTCCATGTTCTTATAAAACCTCGCTGCAGCTCTCCAAAGAACAGTTACGTGCTGCTTTGTACAAATGTAGCCTAAACCACTCCAAATAATAAGATCCATTTTGGCAGTAAAAATTCATTTTATGTACGGCTTTTCCATCCCCTGAAAAGCCAAGGTCTTTCAGTGAGGACTGCACGGAGCATTTTTTTCTTAGCTTGATTGTTAAGAAGCGTAGAGCCCATATCCCGCTCCGCTCTCCTGATGGAAAACCTCCACGAGCCTGAGCAAGCACCGCTTCTTTTGAAGAGCTCGTGGGAGCACAGACAGGGATCCTGACAGAGCAGGCAGCCAGTGCAACAACAACACCCCAGCAACTGCAGAAGGGAGGGCAGACTATTTTCATGAGCTACAGTAATGCATTATTTCCCTCTTGCCTAAAGCTTCCATTGGCAAAAGGACAAAGCCAAAACAAACTCCTACAGTGTGCACATTCCTGTTTAACGTTTCCCTGTTAAGACCATTTTCCTGTTTTGCACAGTTTGCTTTTTGTTGTAGTATGTATTTATTATTGCTGGCAGCAGATAACAAAAATTATTTCATTATTTCATCTCATGAAGTTCTGACCACTGGATCTTAATACACTGCTTTCTGCTAGTGTAAAAGAGCTGTATGATTTCAAAATTTCTTCCTTAAGTAGATAAAATCTTCTTTACAGGCAAAGAGCAATCATAATTTATACATAAAGTCAAAATTTATCATTAGTACCACTGAAATCCTGAGAGTCTCATCCAAGAATCGTTATTATTCCACATATAATTGTTATGGAAAGAGAAAGAATAAGTCTATGCAGAAAATGTTCAGTAATAAAAATAGCAATGCAGGTAAATTTTTACACATGGACTTAGTTTCTACCTCTTTTCATAATGTTATGCTCACCCTTCTGGTGTTCCTCTTACCCCTTGGGTTGGGGGTTTCTTTCTCATGGTGGCTGTGCTCCCAGCGAGTTGTCAGCATTCAGAGTCCTTTGCCAGGGGGAATACAATGTTCACTTTGAAGTTCTCCTCTTTCTCTGTCTTGGATTCATTCGGGGTCACTTTTATGTGTCTGCTAACATGCTTTTACAGCCAGGCTTTATTTCACTGATCTGCACCTCTGAGTTACAGCCACTTTTTATGGTAGATTTGCATGTGTTAGATACTATTCCTTTGTTTGCTTGCTTATCCTAAAAACCAGAGTAGTCCAGCCCTAGGTCTGCACTTCTTTATCTGTGGGGTCTTTGGTGTCAAGCCTGTGTTCCATATTTCATCACCTCAAGTCTCTGCCCCTCCACGCTGAACCCTGTGTCTCTCTTGTCCTGCCTGGCCCATATTTACCAGTGCTGGTGAAACCATGGTGGCACCACAGAAAGATAAACAAATGTAAAGCAAATCAGCCAGAAAGTCCTAAAGAGCTGGAGAAATTGCTGTCACAAGCAAACCAGCTGAAAGGAAAGGCTGCAGGCAGGTCAAGAAAAGTTCAGACAGAGGAAGTCCTCACACCTTGCACACTCGGTGCAAAGCTTATGGCCACGGCAATACTGTCTTACAGATCAACATAATGGCAGCATATTCTTACATGATAGCTTTTCACCTTTCTTAGGGACATGAAGCAGATTTATATTCTTTAATCTTGTATTGTAAAAAATGAATTACAACCCCCAAGTAATTCTACAATTCTTATAAGTACTTTACTTTGTTCTGTGATCTTCAGTAAAATGGCAGTGATAACAGAACAGTTTTATAATGTAACAGGCATAGCTGAGTGAAAGGTATCATAAGGGACAAGGTGCTGAATTTCCTGGTTGTCACCTTTCTAGACAGTGTTTCTTGCTATTTTAGTTTCCAGCATTTTAAATTCTGTGATCTAATATGGCTCAAAACAAACCTAGAAGTTGTAACAATGAAGAAATATAAAAAGCTGGTAGCTGCTGAGCCTTGCATAAGCAAAGGCAACAACTGGTGAGACTATTCTGTACACTTCACTTTAAAAAGCAGCACATGTCCAGAGCCTATCTCTGGATTATCCAGCACATGTCCACCACATTTAGATTTAATTAAAACTCATACTCTTATTTCCTAAGGAATGGCATTTGAAATCATGGTATCTCTATGAATACACTGTTTTGATCTGTTTCCTCTTCCTTCCAGAAAGCTTTTGTACTATTTCCCATACTTTGTCTGTTTCAAAACAGGGCAACTCATCCCAGAAAATACTGATTTATTACTGAGGAATCATGGGTTCAAGCCTTATAAAACACAAGAAAATGCCATCAAATACAAGACAAACCCAGACACAAATCTGCATCTCACTGGTCTTTGCTGGGCTGCTTCTCTGGGAACAGCTTGCTGCCAGTTAATGGATCGCTGGGCAGAGTGTTCAGTGCTAACCATTGTAACAACCCTTGTCTGAAAAAAAATTTATTAGGAAAGACAATGCAAAGCCATTAAGTAGCTGGTGGATTTTTCAGTCATAAGTATCCCTTCTGTTTCCTTGGGGTTTTTGTTTCCACCTAATTTCCATTTTTTTTTTAATTATGAAAAATAATTAATAATTATGGAAAATATTTCTTTTCTCTGTGGCAGATGCACAGACATCTTACCATCAAATACTGCACTGATGATCTGTTCTGAGTGAGGAAAACCAGTTCTTATTCTGTTGCTACTTTTCTATTTCAGCATGTTCTAGATATCTCAGGCAGAGGGAGGGGACAATACTGAGAGATGTTGCCAACATATACAGTGAGCAGCAGCTTCTGTTCTGATAAATTTATGATTATCCACTCCATTTATCTCAATGAGAAGTAAACTTTTAAATTTGCATGGTCCATTAGGGCCTCAAGTGAGCAAGGCATTTAAGCATGTGCTTAAATCCATCTGTATTCAGGAAACCAATTAAGTACATGCTTAATTTTAATGATGGATCCTGTACTGAGGGCTATAAAGCTAAACTGCCTTTAAACTTGGACAAAGTCTCCTTTCTCTTTATTTCAAAAAACAACAAGGAAGTTCAATGCAAGAGATCGTGTTAGTGCCAAAGGAGGCTTTGCAATTTCAGCTATCAGGAATTGAAACAGTGAGGATGAGCTGTAATGACCTAACCTATCCAGTGAACAAATATGACAGGAGGCAGAAGGGTTAGTTCACAAAAACTAACCCTGCCTAACGAGAGAGGGCAGTTCTGAGGGGCAACACAAGGCTTCTGCCTCTTCTCTGACTACAGAGGCATCCTGGAGAGACCAGCACAACTAGAGTGGAGCTAGCTAGTCGTTCTGTATTTGTGCAACCAGGCCTACAATTCCACATTCTCCCATGGGAAACACTATAAAAGTACAAAGCAAATTAGCTGACAGAACATTTCTTCTCCTGTGCATTTTCATCTGCAGCTTTAATCATTCCATCAACAGTGTCATAGATGCCTTTATTTTGTTTTCTAAGCGTTGCTATCATCAGGACCAACCAAAGCTATATAGTTTCTATTTCACATTGAGATATGTATGATGCCTATTGATGTTGAAATTAAAGGTTTCTGAAGAAACAGTGCTGCAACGTTATTATTAGTTCACTAATTGCTCAACCAGTCTGAAATGGCTATGACATTTCATAATATATTCTATTTCACCCTCCTCACCACACTATGCAGGGTAGCTAAGTACTTTGAAAGCTTTGAGGAGGTATTTCTATTTATGAGGGCAAAGGCAATATGTAGGCACTCCTTAATAAAGTAGGTCTGAATCAGCATTAAAAAAAAAGTTAGAAATGAAACAGCAGCTTATTAAAAAGGAGGTTTATAGACAGATGATTTTAACAAAGCCACCAGTGGGAAGAACCCAGCAACAGCCAAAATTAAATGAGGAGGGAAACACCACAGCTTAGCACTGCAGGTGAGGGAAGTAGCAGGCCGAGTATGGCCTATCCCTTGAGGACTAATTTTGACCTATATTAACTGCTTAATCCAGGGAGTTCGGTTTAACACCATTAGAAAAAGCAGAGTACACGTTTAACAAGTGAACAGACACAAAAATACCTCAAAGCTCCAGCTCAGCTTGTACTACTCAATACAGCTGTTGGAGCACAATTGGCCCGGGGCACATGAAAAGTGGTAGAACAAGGAGATAAAGAGGTCAGCAATATATTTACAGATACTAACATTATACTTCTGGAAAGTATTATGTGTTCCCTTCACAAATGTACACATTGGCAAAAAGGTAAAGATTAATTTCAGAGCAGTGAATTGATGGGCTGAATTTTTCTTTCAGGAGAAAACTATAATAAAAAGGACATTTTTAGTAGCATTTGTGCCCAAAATTCTGCAGCATGCAGGTGTGCAATGGCAGGAAAACTCATCCTTACTTTTCCTCCCCCTGCCTCTTTGTTAACTTTCCATTTTGTACCCAGGTTCCCTCTCCTTTTCCCAACCACCAAGTAAATTAATCCAGACCTACATGCATGCTTGACTCTCCTTACAAGTGTTTCGTGTCCTTGGCAGCAAAAACTTGTGATGGCAGCCAGCGTGACCCCACGTGTGCACTGGGGTCTTCAATTATCCCCCAGGAACTGCGAGAGCTCTCACAATTCCCTTTTTTTGTTTTCCAGTCTTCAAGATTTTGCAGGGTTTGCAATGTGGCAATTATTCCCAGGGAAATGGAAGAGATCTCACATTTCCCTTGGTGAGAAATAGTTAAATATTTGCTGGGTCACAGACAGAAAGTGAATGTGCTGCATTGCTCTTAAAATAACCCAAGGTGCAGTGGGCCAGAAAAGAAAGAGAAGGTTCCTCATTTCCAAGGATGTTTATCCAGTGTTGGCTTATTCCAAAGCATAGAAAACACTGCAACAGTCCTGGGAGCAGCTCCCAAATTCTTGTCTGTTGGGTGAGTGCCCACACAACAAGGCTGCTGTGTGAAAAGGGGGCCCACCTCCTCCTTTGGCCATCCTTTAAAAGAAAACAACCTGTTGCCTCTGCACCCTCTACATGCCCTCCAAAAACCCACGGATCAGTCCTCATTTGGAGGGAGGTTTTGTTTCTAGGTCCCAGCTAACACAAGCTTTGCTCTGAGCCTTTGAGAAATGCAGCAATTCTTTATATACTTAAAGAGACATGAGAAAGTTGCCAGTGGTGTTTGTGCAGGTCCAAAATTAGGATGCTAATCAGTGGTGGTGCTCCAGGGGGTTTGGATGTGGGTTAGGATCATGTCCCTAAGCTTGCACATAGGCAGGAGTTGTGTGAAAGAGCTCTCCTCAGCAGTTCTCACTGCAGGAACCTTCAGCCTTTGCCACAGAATCTCAGCTTTTTTCTTTTTGTCTTTTATATGTTTCTGAAAGTGTCCTAAAAACATATGCTTTTAATCTCCTTTGAGTCATCAAAGAGTTTAAAACAACACTCCTGAGAGCCTGGGGACAGAAGTGATGCTGTGCCACCATGAAATTTGACATTTTGCTAAGGTACCACATGAGTCAGTGTTTTACTGCAGATTTAATTACTTTGCTGCTATCAGAAGTCTGAATGCATTAACTTTTCAGACCCCATTCTTTAGTGAGACTGAATATGGCTGCATCTTGCTCTGCATTCTTCCCTGCAAAAGAGGGATACATTGATGGTGGTGGGGAGAGGAAAACCAAAGCTGTGTCACTGAGTCTAGGGGGAAAAAAAGAGAGCACAGAAAGAAGAAATGTCTTTCTACTAACCCTATTTGGGTTTTGGTGAGAGAGATGATAGCCTGACAAGCAGAGGAGAAAATATTCCTTAGCATCTGCAGTGACAGTAGGACAGTGAGAACCCTGTGTAACCTTTCCCACTGTCCTGTGTGTCCATACCCATCCAGCACCTGGATTTTGTTGCAGCTCTGTCATCACTGCATGCAGACTTTGCTCCTTTGGTCTTGGTGGACTTCTGTTCTTTGAATGAATTTTTCCTCAGGTAATAAAAAGCCCACAGGCTTCTGTGAGTAAGATTTTATGTATACCACTTCAGAACAGGTGCTAAATAATAATATTTACAACCTGAAAAGGAAAGTTTGATCCTGATAAAGTCACCTAATGGACAAATGACCTCAGAGATATTCCCAGGAGCATGTTGGATCTGCAGCCATTGAAAAGTGTGTGGGTGCCGTGGGCTGCTACTAAGCTGTGCTGGTGTGTTAAACTGCACTGGTGTTCACCACCTGTGGAGCTGGTCCAAGGTCAGGAGGGAAGGATCAGGGTAATAATTAGACATTCTGTTTTTCAATTAGAAACCACAGATGCAGTAATGAAAAGCTTTCCAGAACATCACTTACTGTATTATTGGGCTGGAGTTTTTTAATTGGCTCTTAAAGTGAATTCTGCTTAAGCGACTAACTGGGCAGTCACTATTCAGCCTGGAAAGTGCAAACAGGCTGGGGCAACCGAAGCAAAAAGGACTGAATTGATTTTCATATTAATAATAGAGTTCATTCTAGAGAGAAAAGGTTAATTTGCTTTTCAGTGAGTTTATGGAGGAAGTGCTTGTGGTCAGGGTGATAATTTATAACTAAATCACATGTTTAAAGGCAAAAGTGATTACAGAAAAGCTATGAACAGCATTTTCAGTATTATGCAATGGAACTGTCAACAATGTTTCCCGTGCTTTCTTCTTCCCCAGGCACAAGGATTTGAGAAAGAAGCCAGCACAATAACACTGTCAGCTGTGGCCTTATTTTTCCTCTGCACATCAGATATCTTAACAAATGCAGAAGCAGAGACAATGCTGTCCCACCCAGCTTTAATGCTGCTCATGTTTATGGTCTGGGAGTACTCCTCAGATACACATGGCTTTCTTTGGGCTTGGCTTCTCCACAAAGGTGCTGTCTGTAGGTACTGAGTTTGTAATTTATTTTTTATTAGCATTCTAATTCCTGAGATTTGTGAATTTTCAGAGGTGCAAGTAAAATAATTTATGCTTAACAGGATGACTTGACATAGGTAAAATCCCTGCAAATATGGGCTGATTTTTTAAATTTCATTTTAGCCAAGAAGAAACTTCAGTGACTGACAATGAGATGGGCTGACTTGTTTCTTTGATATGTCTAGATTTTGGAGTAGAAATTTTGGCTAGCCACCTCCAAGGTTAAGTATCAGTAACAGTGGTAACTGTGCTGCTGATTTAAGAAGTGTTTTGATAAATGTTACTTGAGGAGCAGCGGCAGCATCTTGCCCATCCTACGTTTAATGCTTTATTAAAGGCTTAAGTTAACATGCAAATCTAAACAAGCTCAACAGACAAACAAATACCCATCAATGTCTGTCCTTTGGAATTTTTTAAGCAAAAAATGCTAACACATCACCGTTAGAACTGTGGGGTTTGCTACACCAGTTTGCATGGGGGTGGAATGAAAAGCCCAAGTTGGAGTAACATTCAAAAGGCCACACTTCAAGTTTCTGCTCCTTCCTATGTCAGAGTTTGAATTTGCAGATTTCAAACTACTTGGAAGAAAGCGTTTTGCTGTTGCTGTTCTGTGTTATCCTGGTCAGTAACTGGGGTTCATGGGCATTGCTGCTTCTTTCTGGTCTCTGCTCCCATGTGGGAGAGGCCAGAGCATGGTTCCACTGGTCCATCTCTCCTTGGCTTAACCTTTCTCCCCCATCTCTTAGCTCTGCCACCAGGCTGGGTAGATCACTCACCAGGTCACAACTTACACAGCTTTCATCTCTCCTGCTGTCCAATACCAGTGCCAGGTTCTGGCCTTCCCTGCAGTCTGAGACTTGAGAACCTGCATTTTTTCCTGAGGGCTCCATCTGTGAGATTTTCTGAGTCTGGTTGTATGGGTCTACTTCAGACTAGAACTACTTTAAACTCATCTTGTAGTACAGAAATATCCCTGATGCTCCTGAAGAATTGAGAAAATAAAAGAGAGCAGGCCTGCACTTTATAAACACTCTTGGATGACATGTACAAAGGTGCATACAGGTATTTTCACAGACTATAAAAAGAGAGTTCAAATTGACCAAGAAATAGATAAAACCAGTAATCTTCAGGATGCTATCAGCAGTAAAGATTATGTATTGCAGATCACAAACTATGCTAAAAAGGGTATCTTCTTTGCTATGGCAGAAGAATGGTTGCAGCTTCCACATTTCCAAGCCCACATGGGTCCATGATAAAATCTTAACTACATACCATTAAATATGCCTTTACAACACCTATTCTGCCTAGGCTAGATATATCTGTGAATCCTCCCTTTGCACTGGAGATTAAATAAACTCCCCAGACAGCTGAGAAGATTTAAAGTATGACCTGATAGTTTCTCTGCTTGACAATAATATTGTCAGTCAGTTTGTGCTGTATCCAAGATACTGTTCTCTGGTCCATGCTCAGAAAACAGATATTGATGGGTTTAGCTGATTAGCATCTCTATACTGTTTGGCTTTTCAGTCTCAAAATATATTTTACAAAATGTTGCAGCAGGTGTATGCACAGTGATGTTCAGTGCAAGTATTTCCATGTATCCCCTAGATAAGGCCTTGAAACTTTTTTTTCTGTCTTAAACAAACAGCAGTGCTGATGAGTTTGGCCACTGGAGCCCAACATTTTTGCTGAGACAGGGTTTGCACCCCATAAGAAGATATGGGAAGGCTGTCTGACCGTTCCAACCCTCTCTTACAGGACAGGGCATCAGATGCTAGCTGGTCTAAATGCAGATATGCCAATACCCCAAATGCATCTAGTAATTTGGAGTAAGGCATCTGGACAGGTGATAACACAGGGAAGGAACTCTCTGCTACATGCTTTGAAGTATACTATTGCTTCTTAAAAACAACCATGGTCTTGCCTGTCACACAAGTGGAATACCCAAATTTTAGTCAAGGAGCAGGTGTTCACCAAGTTGTGTGAGAAGGGAGAGGCTGTGAGGAACCCTTAGGAAAAGGGCAGAGGAAAGCTGGACACAGGGCTGCTCATGGGCTGCAGCCTGCTCCCTGCCCTGTAAGAAAATCTTTGCTCACACACTGTTTATTTAATAAAACAGTGCTCCAAACCTTTCATTCATTTAAGCTTTACCTCAAAATCACCTGGAATTCCTTTAAACAACAGTGTTTTGTCAGTAAGTGAAAGGAGCAGGTAACTATTATGTGTCCCACAGGAACCATCACTCATCTCCAAGGCTGGTAAGGAGAGGGCGGGGGGGATGCAGATCTGGGGAAACCAAGCAGCTTCTGAGAAGAGATCGCAGATGGGTTTGACATCCTCTACCTTTCTTATTGTAAACAGATGGCCCAATCCCAAAAGTAAGGGAGTGCATCAGTTTTCAGAATCAGGATCTGTGTGCCAAAAGTAAAATTCACACTTCCCACGAAAAGAAAAACAGTGATAGCATCCTCAGAGACTTCCCCTCCTCAACCAATCTATGGAAAATGGATGGAAATTCTAGGAAATAGTAGGTAGGCAGCAGGAATAGTTCAAGTCCCTCCAGCCCCCCTGGATATAACAGAGCCGAATCTGTGCATCACCCACTGATAACATCTGCGACTGGCTCTGCACGAGCTGAGGATGAAAGGCACAGCCATGAAATGCCCAGGTCCTGCACTAAACACAGGACAGCTGGGGAGTGATTTGGACACTGTCAGGACCCCCCCTCCCTCCCCCAACACCACCACTTGGCCCCAGACCTCCAGAGAGACCCAGGGCAGAGGGTGAGAGAGGAGGCATCTGTGGTGTTCTGGCTCCTGCTTGTTTTCAGTTTATGGCCAAGAGGTACTGTTCCAGCTTCCTGGAGCCTGCCATGCCATGCAGGCTGAACCTGTACGGAAAGCAGTGAAAAGAGCATAAAGTAGCCAGAAAGTGTGTGGTGGCATAACACAGACGATGAAACACAATCATGGCTGCAAAAGAAAATAATATGTTCTGGTAGGTATAACAGTGAATTTAGACTACAATGAAAATACGTAAATTCTCCTCTTTTTAATTTTTTTTTTTTTCATTAACTTTGGCTGGCTTGGGAGCCATTCTTGTACACACTTCCAAATGCCATAAAGTCATTTAAGCACCACTGGAAATTATTTTAGATGTTCAGGCCCGTGTTATTGCAAACTGTAAGTTGATGACTAAACTATAGCTTTGGAATCCAATTTACATTGGCCATTTTAGCACAAAGATACACATTTTTGTTATTGCAAATGGATAGAGGAGTCGTTCTCCATTGTAAAGCAAATTGTATTTTGTTTATCTAGCACTTAAATGTCCAGTGCTAAAGCAATACAAAAAAAAACCCCTGAAGTAACAAACTAAGTGACATCTTAGATTGGCACTTTCCTCATGCATGATGATTTTCAAGCACCTTTTTTTCCCTCCATTTTCAGACACATCTGAGACTTTCATTGCAAACTGCTCATACTTGAATTCATCTTTCTTAGCTATGGCTGATTAAAACTGGAGACAGTATTGCAGATGAGGTGTAAGTAGTAGACTGTAAAATAGCATGAACTCTCCCTCATCCTTACTGGAAGTAACCTGTCAGAGGCATTTTTGGATTGCCATTGCCTTTTCACAGCACTGGTGGCTCTCAGTTGTCCCATGGCCAATACCCCCAGATCCTTCTAGCATCGCTCATCCCTAGCTAATGAGGTCCCACTACAGAGCAAAAAAGTGATAATAGTCCCCAAGCCCAAGCCCATTTACACTCTGCACTATAAAATTTAATTCCACTTCTATTACTTTTTCCTTTGAGGTCGTCCAATTCTCCCTCCCGTGATAGCCTGATGCTCTTTACACTGGTGCCTCCTCATGGTGTCACCAGAAAATTTGATTTGTGCCCTTTGTGGTCATTCGCATGCCAATGCCCCTAAAATAAATATTTAAAAAACTATTACATAAAACCAGACCTGTTCTCCATTGCATTGCTTTATTAACAGCCACAAAACCAAAGTGAGTCCATTCCTTTAACAAGGATGTGGAGCAAGAAAAGAGGTCAGCCAAGTACAGACATCCCAGACATCCCTTCAAGGGCCCCCCATGCCATTACAGATCCACCTGGGACCCAACCCTTACAGATGCAACCAGGGCAACATCACCAGCGCTGGGGGGCCCCTAGCAGCATCAACCCCACCTGGCTGCCAAGGGCAGGGCCAACCCCCAGCAGCATCAACCCCACCTGGCTGCCAAGGGCAGGGCCAACCCCCAGCAGCATCAACCCCACCTGGCTGCCAAGGGCAGGGCCAACCCCCAGCAGCATCAACCCCACCTGGCTGCCGAGGGCAGGGCCGACCCACAGCAGTCACAGGGCACATGGGAGCAGTAAGAGAAAGAAACAGAGGCAGGGCATAGGCCCTCCAGGTGGTGAACACAACCGATGTCTCAGCTTCTCATTTTGATGATCTTCAACTCATCTTGCCACTGGCTTTAAATGCCTATGAGCAGGTGACACATCTTTGTCCTCCAGCTTTCTCCCTGGTCTCATAATACACACACTTTAATCCGAAGGAAGCCCAAGTAAGTGAAACTCTTGTGGCCTTGACTTTTATTCTGAGCACCCCATGCAGGTTTTCTGAAAAAAGACTGTTATAAAGATTTTTCAAAGAAATTGGGGTCACCTGCTGCAGTGAACTGAACATAATTGGGAAGCACTGTAGATACCCTCTGTTTGGAAATGCATTGCGTGTGGATATGGCCAGTTCAGTTTTATATGTGTTTCTGGCTTTGCGTGCTATTTTTAAGAGCTGTAAATGGAGCAGGTCCTGCCCCCCTCCTTCCACCCTCGCCTCCTACTCACTGATTTCTCATCTTAAATTAAATTGGGTACAAACACTGTAACAAATAATTCTCTCTCTACATTATAAGAAGATAGGCATAGACAGAAGTTCAGAAACATACAGCATGTAGCATCTTTACAAGATAAGATCAGCACTGTGGCTTTCTGTCACAGGGTTTGCATTTAAAAACTGTAATCTTCAGCTTAGAATGTTTATCATCCTGCAGGAGGGATACTCTTACCATGCCTATGAAGAGAGATTTCTGTGATAAAAGATTGTCTTTATGTTTATCAGAACCTTTTAATTGCCCACAGCAGGCAACCCTTGAGGATCCAAACTGTGGTCCTTACAAGTATTTACACCAAGAAAGAAAGATGTCACTATCATCTGAGAAGATGTACATGTTAAAATAGATGCATCTCCTGCAGCCTACATTTAAAAGCAGAACTAAGAGGTTGCTGGCTTCCCCAGCTTCCTTTGTCCTCACAGGAGCTAGAAAGCTAATATCCCTGCTGGCTTTTGCTGTTTTCTCCTTTCTGCACTACTGGGGCGAGTCCAGCAGTCTGGTTTGTTGGATCAGGAGACTGATAACAGCAAAAGCAGACACCCTTCTCATCTCCCCCAGCCTTTCATGAGTGTCAGCCCCAAAACTATTTGCAGAATGTGGCAGTTCCAACTTGATTTAGCCCAAGCTCAAGTCTTTCTAACTTGTGCCAGATATTGCCTGTTTTACAGTCAGATACCAGCTGGAAATGGGATGTCCCAAACTCCACAAGTAAATGTTCTCCTTGTGCCATTTGATACAGAAAAAAAGCACAGCATGGGAGATCCTCCTTTGAGGTGTAGAGAGTACTCCAGGTGTCCTTAGAGCAGATTGTTTAACACTAAGGTTGATTGGGTATTATTGCTGTAAATCAGACCTTCCAAACAGCAGCCATTTCTTTATAGCTCTCCCCTGAATTCTTGACACTTTTTCTTTCGTTTATCACAGGTCTCGGGACCATTTCCATGCTTGGGCCAAGTGGTCAAGCAAAAGATTGAGGGTCTTACAATCTGTTTCATCCAGGAGAAGAAATTGATGAGGGCATCAGAGAACTTGGAGATAATTGTGCACCTTCTCAAGAAAAGGCAAAGTTTTTTACCGCTATATGGGGAATTGAAAAACACACACTCAAATCTACTTTCTGAAAGGGCTTCCCAGGGCCTTTCCTTGGGCCAGACTCACTTTACACAGCTGGGCAGTGCTGGAACAATGATCACTGACTGCCTGCAGTGTCGGTGTGTCCCCTAAACACTCCAGCGCTATACAGAATTGAAATGCAAGTCCATTGTTCTGGCCAGTGGGGTTCCAGTTGCACACATCTTTGGATTGAACAGGGATAAGCCTCCTTCCTGGGCTTTGGAGATGACCATTAACTCAGCTGCCTGCTTTAAGGTGCTCTAGAACTTCTTGTAGCCAAGAAGGACAATGATATTTCCTAGCAGTTAGACCCAGTTTGCAGCAATATCTGTGGTGCTTCTGCCCAAAGCCACGTGGCAAAGGACTGGAAATCCCTGGCTCTGTACCATGCAGCCAGCTTGCAAGACACAATTTAGCAGTTGGGCTGTCTACTTCTTCAAAAATATAGGCTGATTCTAGGCAACATCAAGATCATTCTGGATCTAAACCATTTATTTGCTGTTTTCCCAAGGAATAACTGAACTATTCAAATTCAATACAAAGGTTCTTGCTGAAATCCCATGTCAAAAGCATTCTTATTCCTTTGCTGCTGCTCACATACACTGTGCATGTACTCACCATCTACCTGCCCTTTTGTCTTTGCCTTTGCTGCATCCAGCCCAGCAAACTACAGGTGGAACTACAGCAGATGGTGGCACATCCCTGCAAGCTTCATCTAACAGAGGTAACTTTAAGGGCACCTTCTTCAGGAAAAGCAGATTTTTGCTCAAGAAGTAGAATATGAAAGGGTCCAGATACCAAGGGTTATGAATCTAGCAATAACATATCTCCGCTGATAATGGCAATGTTTTGAATAATTTTTATTTGAATAGATCTGCCTGTGTTACCAATATCTATGGTGTTGCTTGGTAACTATTTCCTGATACCAGGAGACTGAGAAACACTTTTTCAAAACTAAATTACAGTTCTGATATTAAGTTTCACATTTTAGTGGTTTCACTCTGTCCTTTGTATTGCTGTCTAGCCACAGCAATATTCTTGGTAACGTTCTTTTTTTCTTTTTTTCTTTTTTTCTTTTTTTCTTTTTTTTCTTTTTTTTTTTAACTTTCTTTCCTTTTCAAAAGGTGCCAAGTGACGTAACAAGTAAATATTTCACACTCCTTCCTTGGAAATATATTGGTATTTTAAGAAGAGTCAGTAAAACTGTAAAGTGAGAATACAGGTGATCTCAGACACAAGTTGCATAATTCAGGATGAGTTTCAAAATCCAAGTAGAAAGCAATTCTGAATTATCAGTGGATGGAAATAAAATTACCGCATAAAGTAGTAAAGCAAATGATATTAAAGTGTTGCATGGAAAATAAGTGAATATGTTTCAGTATTAACCACACTTTTCTGTATTTACTTTGCTGGTGGTGCAGTGCCAGCGTTCACTTATTTTCCAGAAGCTGCATTGTGTGGTCATGAAGATAAAGGAATAGAATAATAATAATAATAATAATAATAATAGTAACAACAATAATAACAAATGTAATACTGTTGATAGGATCATAATTCAGTAATGAATAAAAGACCACAATGCTCTACTAAATTACTCATTAAAATTTACCTCAGAAAATAAAAAGGATAATTAAAAAGAGGAAGTGCAGGAAACTGGACTATGCTGCAGTTTTATAAGTGTATCCGCTGATTTCCTCACATTGCAAATTTCTGTTACAAAGCCATTCCTTCCCGATTTTATGAGGATTAACAGGTTCACTTCTGCCTTCTCTGCTGACAAGGACAGCACTACAGAAGGTGGAAGGATGCTTGTAAATGCCTTGGTTTTGCTGATTTGTGGGTACTTCTATGACTAGAGGAATGTAGCAGTTGTGTGAGACAACCCCTAATATCTCTTTTGCTCCTCAACAATGCCAGATTTTTCAGGGAGCTGTGCTTGAAAATTAAATTCCCACCTCCCCAAATATATGTGCAGTGACTTTCTGAAACATGATTTTCACCATAAGTACCCACTCTTTTCGTTCATTTGCTTTCTTAATGGCCTCTTTTGACTGAAGGATTGAAAGCAGCAGTTCAGAGCTATAGAAGATCAAAAGGTGGCAAATAACATTTATTTAACCGCTATTGGTAGTAGCAAAACTTTAGCTGATAAGTAAGTGATTACACAAATTCTATTCCATAACTCTTACAAGAGAAGATAGATCTGTAAAATCACTTTACAACTCCCTTTCTCTGGCTTTGAAGAAACAGCAAAATCTGCATGGTAGATGATCGAGGAGTTCTGATTCCCACAAAAGTCCTCAGCCACTGAATGCACTTCCTAAAAAAATCCGCCACAAATTACAGCCAACCAGACAATCTGGAGAGGATTAGCAGTTTCTGTTAAGGCTGCAAAATGTAGGAATGGAGAACACCTGTAGAAAAACTTGAAATCTAAATCTTCCCCCAGTTTGTTTGCCAGGTGAAACTGTCTTCAGACATTTAAAAAAAGAAATGGAAGGTTTGTTTGTCCCCAGGGCCCAACTGTATCCTAAGTGCCACATAGAGGCTATGGAGCCTCCAGCACTGGAATTCTGCAAAAAACAGGTAAGGCAAAACAATCTGGAGTGACTTTGGCAAGCAAGCTTGCTGTAAGTCGTGGTCTCCCTCCCATCATTAGATTTCTAATATCATTAATAGCATTTAGTATATAATTGCACTAAAATTTCTCCTTTTAACTACAAACATGGAAAGCAGTTAAGCCAAGGCCAGCTATCTTTCAGAAGGAATGTTATGCCTCAGATATTGGGAACTCCAGAAGAAACATGTGAGGAGATTTTTGCTCTGTGCTACAGAAAAGGTCAAACCCCAAGGCTGCAACGATCCCCAATAATTCCAGATTCACAGAATGTATCACAGCAGTTGTTTATTCGCTGTTTAACTACAGATATGCTTAATATTGCCCAAAACCAGATACCATGGGTGTGGCACATCTTTACTCCATCCCCTCTCACCCAGAAATAAGGCATCTGTGATTCTTCAAATTGCTGTGGTGAGGTTTGTTCAATCCCACAGGAAATTACTGAGACAATAAGATGTCTCAGGTGTAGTCTTCAAGGTACTACCATCGCAAAACACTGAAAAAAATTATGAACTCCATGCCAAGAAACAATGGTTGAGAAATTTTGGGTTCTCTTCTTTTGCTTGGGGTGGGGGCGTTAACCTTCTAGGTGTCACATCAACATTTTTTATCAAAACCGTGAAGTTCTCCTGAGGCTGTGTGACTGAGTCTGGTGGATCTTTTCAAACAGCATTATCCTAGAGTGAGCCATGCTGCTGAAAAACTACAAAAATAAATTCTCTTTTTGCTGAGGGGAAAAATGGCACCTTGTTGGGTGGCTTGGTGTTTAACAGGTGTGATAAGCTAAGAATCCAATAGTCCTCCCAGGTTCTGGGAATGTATCATCTCAAGGCCTCAGTCCTTGCAGAACCAGAAATTACTGTTGTTACTTCGGTGATCTTTTACAATCAGATATTTTCCTCGTGTGTTTGTATGCTTTTGATCACTAATATTGCATTGTTTATTTCTCTCCTTTTATTATTGTCAAGTCTAAAATAATGTGTGGGAGGGAAATGCGCTCAGAAAAGACAGACTCCAGTTTTATTCCTCTGCTCACACTGCAAAATACAGCACACAACAAATCCGCAAGCAAATCTGGATTCGTGACTTATGTGGGCCATTAATATTTAATGCATTCAGTATCTACTCTTTTGCAGGTTTGTCCATATTCTATTCTAATGTCCTGTAAGCAGTCTCCAGGTAATTTCTGACATCTCTGGAGCCAGAAACTGCTATGTATACAAAATTCAAACTGTGCCAGAGATGAGAAATGATGGCAGAAATAAGTGTTGGAGCCCTTTGATCCCCCTTCCTCTCTGCAGCAATAAATATATTCAGAAAGGCAGCGCTGTAGATTTATAAATGTTAGCACTCTGAGTGAAGTCAAACTAATTTACTCCATGAACTTCTCTGACATTATGAAAACTTTACAAAGAGATCATTGCATGTGAAGTATTAAAATACTATAATTTTAACTTAAAAATCCCACTCACCAGGCATTCAAGCTCCCTTCTGTATATCTGCTCTGTTTTGAAGTGTTTTAAGAATAAGTGGGAACGCCATAAAGATGGCAAAATAAATTATTGCCTCTTGAAGTTTAGGGATAACACCAACATAAAATAAAATTGTATGAATCCACTTTTCATAGATTGAGACTGTGGCAGTCAGGGAGAGGAAGAGCAGAAGGGGATTGCTCTGAACGAAGGGATGGTGACGAGGAAGACAGCAGTGCCACTGGAAATGTCTAACACAGTGGCAGAAGGGTTGAGCCTCATCTTTCAGGTGATAAACTCTTGCACCATTTATCCTGGGCGAAATGAGCTGGTTGACGTCAATTCAGGAATGAAGTAGTTGCAAAGCTGGGAGTGGTGAGTACAGACATCTCACCATCAGCACTGGACTGGGCCATTTTCATGGGATTTGGCTTGAAGCTGCAAGCTGCAGCCCTTGGCCACGCTGCTCCCATGGAGAAGGCAGAGCCTGCAGAGCCACAGCAGCCCAGTCAGGGCACCAACTGCACCTGCACTTTCAGACCTTTCCCTCTGCTGATAGACAAAATAAAGGGAAAATCTCAAAAGGAGACAAAGCCTGGAGGCTGGATCTGAGCAGATGATCATGTCTGTCAGGAAGGAGGATAAATAATGGGTAAGGGAGTACTCACCATCCTGATGTGAAGCTCTCTGCTGGCAGCAGTTGTAGGTACCACTTTCATAGCTTCTGTAACAGGCTAGGGAATCACTGATGCCTTAATTAGTTCAGAACAGTGCTCTGCATCTTTTGGGTGGCAACAGCCCTGTGGGAGCTTTGCTCCGTTCTCTATGGTGATGTCCCATAGATTTTAAAATCCTGTCCTATCCTTGGTTCTCATCTGAGAAGGTCTCAGCAGCCACCTGTGACTGAGCTAAAGGTCACACAAGACTTCTCCATTTCCTGGCATTTGCCTGGAGAACCCGACCTCGTCCATGTGCTGATCAGACGACAGCTCCCACCACTTTCCAATTCTAAGGGAAGTAATCGAGTGCAATCCTAGCCAGGGATGTCTCCCTGCTTTGTACAGCTAACAGAGGTGTCTATCCAAATTTCAGCACCCAGGTTAGGCTGCTGAGACTTAGCTTGGATACTTTTCTTCACAGCACCACCTAGTGCTTCTTATGCAAGCCACAATTTTCTTTGTCCTTGCCTTCTCTCACATAAATACATGAAAACACATACATTTTAAAATAAAATAAAAGCAGAATGGACCCCAGCCCTTTCAAAAAAAAAAAAAAATATATACTTGAATAAATATTGAAGGATTTTTTGGTTTTTTCCTCCAAGGAAATAATGAGAAAAGAAATACATCAATTGATTTGCAGTGACTTGCAGTCTAGAAACAATGCTGGTGAAGTTGTTACAAGAACCTCAACACAGCAGGAAAATAAGATAAATAAAATAAAATAAATAAAATAAAATAAAATAAAATAAAATAAAATAAAATAAAATAAAATAAAATAAAATAAATAAAATGCTGCGTCTCTAATTATGTCTTTTTTCTGGACTAAGAAACCATGTGTGGTTAGGTGTGGGTTTGGCTAGATGGACTCCCTTGCCTTTTGTATGCCTTGCCCACTTTTTCTAACCTCATAAACTTTTTCTAACCTCTAACCTTTTGCTTAAGACTGTTAAAACATATTTAGCTTCACTAAATAATGAATGCTGAAGATAAAGACTGCCTTTGCCAATAGCTCAACTACCTCCATCAATTACAGTGTGAGACCTTGCAGGAAACATTCCCTCCCTGATGATCATTGCCACAAGAGGCAAACATCCCACAGCTTCTCCCCCAATATTTGATTTGTCCTTTGATACGGTAAAAGTAATTGAAAACAAAAAAGGGAAGGGAATCAAAATAAAAAATAAATAAAAGAAAGTCAAAAGATGAAAAGGACAAAAGGGAAAGGGGAAAAAATAAAGGAAAAATAAAGAGAAAGACGAGGGAAAGGGTGGAAAGAGAAAAAGGGAAAAAGGAAGAGGACAAGGAAAAGAAAAGGGAAAATGTGAAAAAGTGAACAGAGCCAAGCAAGAAAACTGTTTATTTTATTTTATTTTATTTTATTTTATTTTACTTTACTTTATTTTATTTTACATTTTTTTTTTTTTTTTTTTTTANTTAATCCAGATTATAAATAAACAATTTAACTTTTCCAAGAAGCCTGAAAATTGCCAAAATATGGAAGGGGAAAGCAGCCAGACATTTGCCCAGGGGTTTTTCACATGATCACTTTGTACTGCTACAATAAATTCCTTCAGAGTCTTCTCGAGATCACAGTGGGAACCAACTGGAGAAAGCTGCAGTGAATACCAGAGCACTGCCTGTTGATGGGAGCTGGATGTGTGAGTGTTCTCCCTCCACCAAGTAATGTCTAGTCGAGTCTCATATTCATTGATTGCAACTTTGTAATTTGACCTTGGCAGCTTGTAAATTTTCAGGACACTATCCTTAAAAGCAATTCTGTCGTGTTATGCTTTCAAATCACTGGTTTCATGGCTGGGCTTTATGGGGAAAGGTATATGTTTTAAATAGCTTTTGTGTAAGATCCCTGCAGGGTATGCCAAAGGCAAACTAATGACCACTGGTGGAGCTGCAAATGGAATTGGATAATATATTGATACCAGCAGTAAACAGTATTTGATTTTAACAGCAACTAGTACAGAATAACATGTCTAATTTAATTTATGAACCTAATTTAAACACTGGAGAGACTTGACGCAGAAAAACTAGTTGCTGTGTTGTTCCTGCGCTTTTATTTGCTGCCCATCAGAAAAGGGAAAGGATGTTACAGCAGTTGATGTTAATTTGTTCATCTGCTTATGCTGTTGGTATTTCTTGCCTGCTTGTGGCATTTTTGCAAGTAATTCTAGCTGCTCGTAATCCTGATTCAAAGAAAACATTGATTTTCTTGTTATGATTTATTATCATTGATCAGAGTGCAAATAACACATTTTTGCTTTTGGCACTTTGTACAGCCCTGGCTGAAGTTACCAACTTTATTCTATTTCTCCCTGCAGGGAAGAAGTGCAAATGCTCTTTCTTTGTGAGCAGCTTTGCCCACACAAGTAAATCCCAGTGAAGTCACTGGGATAATTCACGTGCACAAGACTGTGCCACCTGGGACCGGGACAATTGTGTACAGCTCAGCTTGAAAGTTTCTAATTCTCTTTTTTCCTTATGGCACACACCTTTAAAGACTTTCAAACTATTTATATTAATAATTGAGAAAGCTGAGGCTCTGAGCCTGCCTGAACTGCAGTTCTAGTACCACTTTGAAAGACAGCAAGGGGTATTTACAATAAACAAACAGTAAAATCCAGCTTTCTTTTTTTGGGTATTTCAATGATGATTTTATGATGTATATTGAAATGAAAGAAAGAAGCATTCTCCAAAGTTTTTGCACTAAATAAAATAAGCATTACTAACGTCTATATGACTCATTTTCAGGTCTTATAGGCCTGTCTTGCTTTCCATGTACCTTTGTTAAATAAAATTGTCACTATATCCCTGTAAAACATAGTTAAATGGGAAGTTTTCACTCCGGCAACCACTGAAAGACAAAATGTACCATAAAACATAAATATATGCACTAGAAGATACCTTTTACTGACTAATAAGGGAAATATTTCTGACTTTCACAAGGAGAATAATATTAATGTTTTTTGGTATTCCTTTGTGCTGGTTAAGGGTGGCTTTTTCCTTGGCTTTTGGTATCAAACTTTTGCAAGAACTCTCCATCCTGTACAAAATTAGAATTCCCCCAGTCACTGAGAGTGAAAGGGAGGAGGTGTTTGACCTCCTGTGACCCCCAAAGAAGGGATCAGGCAAGTTTTCAAGAGCCTGCCCTTCCTCCAGGGGCTTTGTTGGAATCATGGGTGTGGGTCAAGATGATGGTCATAAAGAAAGCAGCACTGCAGTGCAATCTCAGCGGGATTTCTCCTGCAATGTTTCATTTGCAGGATCAGAGTTTCCTCACCAAAAAAATTAAAAAGAGAAAAATTAGATTGGAGAAAATATTTTATAGCTCATCCATTTCTGTTTCCCAAACAGTGCCTAATGAAAAGAAAGTTGACAATTATTCCCATTCTGAAAACTGGAATTTGTAACATTAAGAGTCTTTTTCGCTCCACAAATCTATGCTCTGAGAAAGAGAATCCAACAAATGTTTCACGCACGGTGTCTGAGACAGCACTTAAAAGCACAGGTATTTCAGGCTTAGTAGCAGTAAAAAAAAAAAAGTTAACTTTACTCTGAATCATCAACAGCTAAATAGCTGAAAGCAGAAAAATTTTATGTACATGGAGAGGAAAAATAGATTTGGAGTGGAAACCTTTTTGGCAAGTATGAGTCTAGCAGTATTCGAAGTAGATTAGATATTGATTACACAAAATAAATAAATAAATACAAATGCCCAAACATTTTAAACTTCAAAACTATCTGAAAAGTTAACAATGTCACACTTAGAAAGCTGATAAGAAAAAAAGTCCTTTCTGTACAACTACCATGAAATAGGATTTGTCTCACTTTTCTGAGGACAACAGCATGCACGGCTGGAGGAAAAGTGCACTACCTCAGGAGTGGTTCCTGGACTTTGTGGTCCAGTTCAGATCAATTTGATAAGCAAAGACATTAAAAAATCTGCAGTCAGTGTCCAGACTTGTTACTAAATTAGCAACGACAGCAAAAAAATCCCAACCCTCCAGCAAACTCACTCAGGCTGGAGTTTCAGCCCTTTCCCTGGACTGTTCCTGGGAACTGAATGCTATTAATTTGGTAGCATACACTCGATGAGAGCAATGAGGAGATGTTTTCAGACTGATAGCAGGTCTGAGCAGTGCTGCACACTCCATGTTCTCCAGCTGTGAATCAGTTCCAGCCCACAAACCACAAACGTGTTCAAGCCCTAAGCCAGTGTCCTTTACCTTTCAGCTGCATTTTGTGCCTCATACCAAACTCTATGTTCTCAGGTTGTAAAGCTCAAGAGAAGCTGTTGGCATCCAGCTGCCCTGGCTCATGGCAGCAGCGTTTTTATTAGCATTTTTATTATTCCTCAGTAGGATGCTACTGCTCATGCAGAGTTTGTGTGCAAAAACTTGGCTTGCAGCTAAGCAGTGATTTGGAATCTGCAGCAGCACTGATTTGAAACCCATGAGCCAACAGTCCTGTAGGTCACAGCTGCCCCCAGCTCTGCAAGGCTCAGCGCTGCTTCATACCTGCCCTGAAGGGCTCAGCAAATTCCAAGCACATCTCCAGATGAGAAATGTCTCCATATATCTGTCAATTTTCAGTCCAGAGCTCAGGGCTGGGATGGAAAAAAGGGAGGGAGAGAGAGAGAGAATGAAACTGCCTATAATGCTCAGTAATCTGAGAGGGACATATTGTGTAGCTGAGTTGAAAGGCTAAATTAGTTCTCCCAGGTTTATTTCATTAAAAGACTGCAGAAGTATTTCAGCTGCAGCAACAACAAGAACCAGAAGGCTTTGCATGGGCAGGTTTTGGTAGCAAGGGGGCCACAGTGGTGGCTGCTGTGAGAAGCTGACAGAAGTTTCCTCCACACCCAGCACATGCTCCAAAGATGGGCATGCCACTGGCCAAGCAGGAACAGTGGGAACGCCTCTGTGATAACAGATTTAAGAAGAAGGAGAAAAAGTTACCACAGAGATGTAATCGTGGCCAGAGAAGAGCAGGACGAGAACATGTGAGAGGAACAGCTCTGCAGACACAAAGGTCAGTGCAGAAGGAGGGGCTCCAGGAGCTGGAGTTGAGATTCCCCTCCAGTCCATGCTGAGACCATGGTGAGGCAGCTGTGCCCGTGCAGCCCAGGGAGGATCCCACAGGGATGCAGAGACCCGCCTGTCAAAAAAATAGAGCATGTCACTAATTTATGTCCCAATGAGGAAGCAGCTCATTTTTGGTCCTTGTAGCTTGACTCTGAAAATATTTGTGGAAAAAAAACTTAGACCCAGTGACCAAGAGCCACTGAAGCAAGATTTTTTTTTTTTTTTAATTTTGATCTTGTGTTACAACGTAAATTTTGTATTGATGTGGTTAGTCTATCTGTAACACATAGCCTAACCCCTACCAAATTTATCTACTACAACAACTGGGCACGGCACTTCGTGCTATGGTCTAGTGTACACCTGGTCAGAGATCAGACTTGATGAAGTGATTCACACCAACATTCTGACTACTTATAACTTATATTTCACTATAAGAATCCGTGAGTAATCAAAACATATTACTCTCTACCACTTCACCCACATATCCCATATTAGTGATTTTTGGATTTCACTTATCAATAGAATATCAGTGGGCTTTTGTATCCAGGGACTTGTTTAAAATGTGTCTGATAAAAATGAAAAAAAAAAAAATTAAATTTATGAACTTGGGAAACAAAGTTAATAAGTGGGAGCTTAATAGTTCCTACAGAGCCCTGGGAAGGTTCTGTGGACAAGGTGAAAAATCCAGAGTTCACAATTGCATGCTTATGATCAGTAATTTTAAGTGTACTGTAAGACACCTGATGAATCATGCCCTTGGAATATAAAAGCTTTCTGTTGACATTTTTTTTCCCTTCAGCTCCAAAAATTGAAGTCTCTGTACCTCAGTTTCTGAAATGTGGTCTTCTCAGAAATACATTTTCCCAAAAAGAGAATTAAGGCAGGCAAGCATTTCAGGTATTCTTCTTCAATAATCTCTCATGAAAAACTACAATTTTTCTGTCATTGACTCACTATAAAGCAACTCCAGACTTATTGTGGCCAGTAAGCCTCAAGGATAAGTACATATTAAATTGTGAAAAATGAAACAGAAATGAAAAAGGAAAAATATCCATCCAAAACATATCAGAAGGCCCTGGCCACCGTAGCAGGGCTACTGTGTGACAGGTTGTGGATTTCAGGGAGTGTGCTGGTAAATGGTCTCTGTATAGAGGTTACATAAAGTGCAGCTGGAAGCAGGACAATGAGCAGGAGGTAGTGTGGGGATTTTTTTACATAAAAATTGGAGTGATCTAAAAAAGAGAAATCTGAAACATTTTGATTTATTAAGTTTCTATTTCCTTGAAAAGCTGTCTCTCTGGCTTGTTACCTACATCTTGCTCCAATGCACAACATTTTAATTATGTGGTCACTTTGCCAGCACTACAACTCTGACGTATTTCAAAAGGTTTTGTACCTTTGAAATGCTGGTGTTCAGCATCTTCATATCCACTAGATGTCACTCAATAGTCATCATTTCCAGCACTGACATACATACACACAGAGAGGAAAAAAAAGGCAACAAATGGGTTTTTTATTCAGGCTCAAAATTATGTTCTTTCAAAAATTCGGTAGTCACTGTTTAAAGTTGTGATGTCTGAAATGCTGTTATCATCACTTCAATCATTATAACTTTAAGCTGATCCTATTAGAATGTCTGGTTGCCACCTGGTAATTACATATTCTTTCAATAAATACAGTTCTTTCAAAGGAAAAAAAAAACAAAAAAACAAAAGATAACTTGGAGGGTGATGGACTTGATGTTAATGGATAATTGTGCTTCTGGACCATGACCACAGTGCTCAATATTTTGATCTGCATGATGCTTAATGAAATTTATCTTCAGTGATATTTTCTAGCTTATACGTTCATGCCCTATGGGGTTTTGCCGTTAGGAGTTGTTTTGAATCCATACCCCCCAAAACCACCCAGGATGGGTGGAGTGTCTCTTACCCTGCTTTCAATGGTGTGTTTCTACCTGGACTTTCTCTAACTCCCAGTTCCAAGCATTTGTCCTATTATGCTTTCGGAACTGTAATCACATCACAGTGCAGCCGGCTTTTCTTGGGAAACTAAACTAAGAATATTTTCTCCAGCCCTCGAATGATTTCCTTGTCTTTTTCCATACTCCCTCGAGCTTCCAAACAGTCTTTCCAAAATATGGGCACTAAAACCATTCCCACTATTGTATTACCAAAACCATTTCATATGGGGAGAAAACAGCTCCACACACCTGATTATTACTGGTTTATATCATTTTCTTTCAGACATAGGTGGTGTGATATATTTGGTTCTTATGTTGTTTCGGGGCTATCTTGCTGTCCCACTAGAATTGTATTTTCCCTGATGCTGCTAACATCCCTCACAAACTCATATGTTCAGTATGAGAGGAAAGCTGATGTCTTTACAAACAACTGGGTGGGTGAAGGGATGGGTGTCAATGTCTTTGAAACAGACCTTAATGTCTCTACTGACTTCAAGCAGCGGGTTTGTTCCAGAGCCCGGACAGCTTGGCTCCTGAAACAGACAAGGGTCTGCACAAGCCTGACCTTCTGAACTTTGGGGTGAAACAGTAGGTTCAAGGGGGGATATGGAGTAGGCAGTTCGGGAAGGCTGTACCTTCCTAGTACCTCAGCCAATGGGGAAAGGAAGAGGGCAACGTGCAGCCAGGAGTTTGGGATAAAAGGAGGCTGTGCCCTCCAAAACCCTGAGAGAGAAAACCCCATGGGTGTGTGCCCCAATGGCCTCTCTCCTTTTACTGGAATAAAGTTGCAGGACTCCTCTGTCTCCTTTTTGGTCATAAACCTCTGGCAATTGGGAGCTCATCTGGGATCCTTCCACCATCCAAGGATGGCACTTGGCAAGAGGAGCTGGAGGTGCCTCACCCAGTTTCAGTGACCATCTCCCTTCGGCGCTGACCAGCACCAGGAGATTGATTGGGCACCTGAGACTGCCCAGGAGAGAGACAAGAGGTGGACCAGGAGAGTCCACAAAGAGTCCGCAGGAAAGGACTGCTGGACATGGATGCCCGGAGGGGGCAGTAAGGGAAAGTCGAGAAGGGTCTCGGTAAATCTCACTGGTGAGTACAACTTCAGGGGGTAAAACATGGCAGGATGCCCAGGGCGGGCAACAAAGGAAAGTTGAAAAAGGGTCTTGACTATAGGGATGATGATCCCAAAATATCTCTGTAGGGTCCTTTAGGAGAATGTTGAGATAGTTTGCACATTCTCCCAGAGGTAATTAGGGACATGGATGCCGAGAGGGGACTATATGGTGTTAGTTTGGGAACAGAATGGTGGAAGGGGAGTGTGTAGAAATATGGTTAAGGCAAATAGCAGCAGGTGGCTATGTGATAAGGAGAGAACAGTGAGAACTGGGAAGTTCTTCACCTTGTCTTCAGAACGTGCAGTCTAATACAGGGCCAGCTGCAAGTCTTTTGTATTCCTGGCTCCCATGATTGGGAAAACAGGGAGGTATTGTTCCTACACCCCACCCCTCCTGGGGCTATTATGGAGCCAGGGTGGAGGATCTGGGTTTGTAGGGGGTTTCTCTATGGTGAGGAGTGCCGAGGCCAGGTGCAGAGATGCAGAACTGGCAGCAGGGGCTGGGGACCTGTGGGGAGGTGCAGGACCAAGCTGAGGCTGTGGGACGGCCAGGGCTCAGTGCCAGGCAGTGCCTGACCCCGACACACCCTAAGCAGAGCAGCAGTGGCCCCCTGGCCCCATGAGGCTGCAGGATGTCTTGTTCATCTGCGCATCCCTGTGGCACTGCCAGCTGTGCCCGCCCATTGGTGCTTTACAGAGCTTGTGGTGCTGCAAGAGCAGCCCAGGGGCCTGGGTGGGTGTCCTGCAGGGGTGACTGGACACTGGGGCTGGACAGGGAGCGGCTTTGGTGTGCAGTGTGAGAGACAACATGTCACCAAAGGCTGGCCTGATACACGAAGGGGTTTTGTTTGGGTCACCGGGGAGGAAAGTGATTTTGCAAAGAGTTCGGCAGCTGTGGGAGGGTGAGAGCCTACAGGCAGCAGAAGCAGGGGCTGGAGAGGTGGCCAAGTGGGCCCTTCCAGGAATTGGTTATACAGGCATCTCAGGTATTTAAAAAATATGAAAGAAGGGATAAGGAAAAGGTAAAGGTAAAGGTGCAGGCAAGGATAATGGCAGAGTTTTTACAACGCCCAAAAGGAAGAAGTGCAGGGAGCCCCAGGAACAAAGGGAAGGGGATGGCCACCAGGACAGCGATTGGGAAGGAATCAATGTGCCATTTGTAGAAAAGAACACAGGAAATGCATTGTTAAGGGTGTCAGGATCCACTGTTGTATGGGGGCTCGCCACACTGGAGCCCTTGCTGGCCCAAGAGGTGTTTCGTAGTAGACACGGGAACTTCTCTGATTCAAATTTTATGCCAAAGGAGGGGACAAATGTTCAAATGTTCTTCTGATAAGCGGGAAAGATGAGCAGGTGTATTTTATTCAACCACTGTTGGTGAGTGTGATAAATTAGCACTGCGTGTGTTATCTTCACAGCTGCCTTTGCCCATTCCCTTCAAACACACTGCACAGGGCTGGGAGAGGCCAGGAG